>NW_024121699.1:2390424-2716383 GCF_016745375.1 Pimephales promelas | reverse complement strand
GTGACGTGAAACACTGCAGATCACTGATTGGTCAGACAGAATCGTCACTACCAGCGTCACTACTAGCGTCATTGGATTTGCGACACGAGACACTTTTTTAGCAGTATTTTTGTTTTGCTGCCATCAGCCTCATTTTAAACACATTTTTCCATCTAGCAGTTAAAAACAACCACATACCGAGAATCAGGAACACCATCCCCTCGATAGTCTCCATTGTTCCTGTGTTGTGGGTTTGAAAATGTGGCGCTTTTAAGATGACGTCATGGCAGTAGAGGCGCGCGCAAATAACGGTCAGTCCCACACACTTTGAAGGGGGACTACTGCAGTGGAAAGGAAAAGCGATCCGAACTGTTCCGCGCCGAGTCGAAGCGTACTGAGCCGAACCGTACCGTACTATGCAGTGGAAAAGCGGCATTTGACAGCATAGTGTCCCCATCACTTTACTGGGGCATTAGGACCCACACAGACCACAGGGTGAGCACCCCCTGCTGGCCTCACTAACACCTCTTCCAGCAGCAATCTGGCTTTCTCAGAAGGTCTCCCATCCTGGTACTAACCAGGCTCAGCCCTGCTTAGCTTTAATGGGCAACCAGTCTTGGGCTACAGGGTGATATGGCTGCTGGCCAAATATTCCTTCATCTCCTGTTTAAAAGTCATTTACAGCGTTTTTTCAAGTATGGAGGCGCTTGATGAAGCATCAGTTGTGTTCTAGACGCTGGAAGACGTCTGTGCCAAACTCAGAGCAGCACTTGTTAGAGGCACGACTCTTCTAGTGTTAGCTAATGGCTTGTTTTCACTGAGGGGTACAGTACGGGTCGGGTCGGGTACACCGTGATCAGGCTTGCGTTTCCACCGCCAACAGTACCCTTACTTGATAGGCGTGGTATGCTGGAAAGAAGCGATCAACGTCATTTTCATGCGAAGAAAGCGACATAGTAAACAACAATGGATGACAAACAGCAGATCTTGTTCTTGCTTCTCGGCATGTTTGTCACTAGAAACAAGTGCTGGCATTAGGCGTTTCCAAGAAGCCAACGCAAAGTCCGACTCAGGAGAATGATCCCGAGGACGCGAGTCCAGTAATTCTGCTAATGGAAGAGCGCGTTCTTGAACTCGCTCTGGCTCTGCGACTCCGGTTATCTCTGTATGTTCATTTTAGGCAACAATAAAACGAAATATGTTATAAAACACCACTCTGCTTCTTTTCGATTTCATTTCAATACTTTTTAAACATTCTAAAGCACACAAATGTGGTTCAGGCAACGCATAGCCTATTGATTATTCACTGCATGTTTGTAATGTTATATTTATAGCAAAACTAAATATAAAACAACCCTGCCTCTTTTCGTTTAAATTTTAAAATATTAAACATATTCCAGGCAATATGTAATGTAATGTATTGCATATCGCATTGGTACAAATGTTGCAATAAACAACATTACAGATGATCTTGTAATAAAAAAAGGACAAAACTATCTCTTTTTGTTGAATTTCAGTTTTATCAATAATAGCCATTATAAAAGTATAAGTAAAAGGTACAAAAAGATATACAGTAAAGCTTAAATAACAATTAAAAACAATTCAGTCAGTCAAATACAAATTCAGCACTCAAAGATATGAAACTTCACGTAGCCTTCTGCCAAAACTATTGGCCAGGGAACGAATTATAGATTCAGAAAACCAAAGATCGCCTGTTAGGTCTGTACAAGACGAACTATATCTCATGTTTAACCACTACAGAGACATCCGAGTCAGCGGCAAACATCAGAACGACTAGTCGAGGAAAGGCTGTTCCAGGCGGGGGACACGAGCGCGAGCGTCCGGTGATCGATTGGAATGGATCTCAGTCAAATTATCATAAATCTATAAATAAACCACATATTTGAGCTTTCAAAAACTACTTTCTCGCCTGAAAAACTCTTAAAACTACAGTTCGTGACACAATAACAGTAGTATTATATTTCAACTGTGTAATGTTAGGATGTCGTGTATAAATGAGGCAATGGAAGCGTTAACAACTTAACAACTGCCCACTTCTGGCGTCTTGAACTGAACTGTGTCGACCCCATACCGTATATCTCCTATTAACTACGCCTGCCACAAACAGGTATACGTTGCTGTAATTATTACCGTATATAGCCTAACAGATCCTCAAGCTATCACTACAAACTGTATGCTTCTAATGCCCTAGTAGCACGCGCGAGTGACGATACTCCGTCCACCAATCAGCGTTCTGCAGTGAGTCTAGCTCCACCTTTTAGTACCCTTTCACTGTGCTAGGTACCCTAACGGAAGGGTACCCAAAAAGTGGTACGGTTCGGCTTTTTGGTACCATTCACAACTTTTGACAGTGGAAACGCAAATAATTGCGTACCGAACTGTACCGTACCGTACCACTCAGTGGAAACGAGCCATAAGAGTCTATTACCAACAGAACCCAGGGATGCAAACAGCGCGCTTTTCGGCGCCTCCCGTGACTAATGTGCATTAATGTAAATGTCAAGTATTTTTTTTAAACTCATTATTTTTATAAAAATAATTTAAAGGCTGAAATATAGGAGGTTTTTCTTTTTATAACACCTTTTTTGTGGGGAAAAAAATGATTTAAAGGCTGAAACATATTTACTACATGTGCTTAGGGGTGGGCCGGGGATGGCAGGGGTTGGTGGCAATGTAAGTTTCTGGATATTTTCTGCTGGCGAGGGCTTCGATTACCTCTCTCTTTTTTGACCATACATGTGTTTGCATCCCTGAGAACCCTGGACCTAACTGGTTTATATATATATATATTAGGGCTGTGCAAAAATTAATTGCGATTAATCGCATCCAAAATAAAAGTCTGTGTTTACATAATATATTTGTGTGTGCTGTATATAATTATTTTGTATATATAAATACACACACATTCATGTATATATTTAAGAAAATGTGTTATTCATATATAAAATATTTATATTTATATAATATAGATTATGTATATATATATATATATATATATATATATATATATATATATATACAAAATTTAAGCGCAAATAATTCTTAAATATATACATGCATGCATAGGTATTTATTTATACAAAATAATTATATACAGCACACACAAATATATTATGTAAACACAGACTTATTTTGGATGCGATTAATCGCAATTAATTTCTGCACAGCCCTAATATATATATATATATATGTATATATATATATGTATATATAAAGGTTATATGTGTGTGTGCATGTGATATCAAGAAGCAGCATAATACACACATGACGACAAGAATGACGGTGATCAGTAAATCGATTTTTTTTTCTTTCTATCATTAAGTTTAGTTTTACATTCTTGTATTTGTTTAATAAAGCAGCTGTAACTTTTGAAACAGGCTTGATTTTTCTGAAATCAGAATGATCAGCAATCATGAACAAGATGGTAAAGTTTGCAGAAAACTGGCTTGAAAAAGCCTAACCAGAAAGTTGTACAATGTTTAGCATGGTTTAACAAGATTTACCTGGTTTCTAGTGTTAGGGGATAACCGCTTAAAGGCCCAGGACCAGATATGATGTAAGAAGACCAGGGACCTGTACCATGATGGTAGTTGAACAAACTCAGGGTTTCAGGATTAGTTTCGAGTTGACAAAACCAAACCAATCCAACCAGGCTTTGTTGGTACCATGATGCTGATCATTACCTTTCTCTGTCAACTCAGGCTTCGATCTTGAGTTAAGGAGTTTAGGTATGACTTCATTAGCGATCAGCCAATTACATGCTGAGAAAGAGTGAAACTCATTTAAAACTCATTGAAAGTAATTTCTCGCGAGAGAAGTAGCGCAATTCACTTATTAAATAAAAGTATTAAAATATTAAGAATTTAAACAAATTTACACAGCAAGAAGAAAATAGCTGTCAATGAAAAAGGACAACTAAAAGAAAGTCTCGCTACTGTATATCAGTGCAAGTAAAAGTTGTGAAGTTAGTTTATACAGTTGATAAAGGTATAGAGAGAATTGAACATTTTAGCTCACATGTAGTCATTTTATAGCTTATTTATTGATTCTAAAGCGTATTTATATTACCTTTATATACGTAGTCATTTAAAATCTGCCTAATAATAATTGATGTACTGAAATTGTACATGTGAGATCGTTTTAGGGTATAATAATTACAGAAATAATTTCTAAATCATACAAATTTATTTACTAAAAGCCATGATTTTATATTTTAAAATCATTTGCTGTGGAGTGACTTTATAGCGTCAGACATGTGTCACTTTGCTCACAGCTGATTGGTCCAAGTTCGGTTTGCAACCTCTTACCTGGAACATAACCTGCCCCGGACCAGGTTAGCCGTGGAGTGTAAGTTACTGTGGCGATGAACACTGCTAAAAGCCAAACCACTTTCATGGTACCTAAAACCCAGGGTTGGCGCAAACTAAACTGAAACATAGTCTGGCGAGGTGGGGCCACGGGCTGGCACATTCCCGGGATGGACCTGCTGCGTCTTTATCCATTGGTTTCGTCATCTGACCATGGAGTTGACTTTGGCAGAAAGCTGAAGGTGATTGCTGATAGGTTGTCCCAATCAGTGGCAGCTGCACAATCCAATCGCGTTTGAGAGGGAAACAACAATTTGAGGGTTTCCGAGATTTTCCTTGTTTCCATTTTTTTTTTTTTTTTTAAGAAGTAACGTGTACTCACGGTTATGGATAGAAATGTATTGGAGTAAAGAGTACAATATTTCCATCTCAAATATACTTGAGTAAAGTCATGAGTACTCCCTAAAAATGATACTCGAGTAAAGTACTGATCCCTCAAAATTGTACTTAAGTACTGTACTCAAGTAAATGTACTCCGATACTGTCCGGCTCAGTTTGTGAGATAATAAAGGCTTGAAATCTGTTCAACCTTTGCTTCTGTCATATTGAATGTCCCACTACCATCAAGATTTCCATGTTCTCTACTTGACTGATTGCTTCTGACATGGCTGATGTGGACTTCCTCTTTCTAAAAAAACCCCACAAAAAACGTATTTCATTAAAAAACATTACTTAGCCAAAATAGTCACCCAAAAATGAAAATTAAGTCATTAATTACTCACCCCCATGCTGTTCCAACCCCGTAAGACCTTCGTTCATCTTCGGACCACAAATGAAGATATTTTTGATTAAATTTGAGAGCTGGATCACTCTTCCATAGACTGCCTAAGGGACTGGCTCTTGACGGCCCATAAAGTCTTTAAAGAAAAGGTTTAAATATCCCATGTGCCTACAGCGGCTCAATTATAAGTTTATCAAGCGACAAGAATACTTTTTGTGCGGAAAAAACATAAATAACGACTTTATTCGACTATTCCATTACTTCCTTATGGGCGCATGCGCGAGAACTGAGACGACGACGGTCTTCTTCGTCTACTTCTTGTTACTGGCTGCTCACCGCTTAGGAGTATTACCGCCACCGTGTACCAAGGGATGTCTCAGCCGACGCTGCAGCTGCAGGTATGTGTTTAGGGAATTAGCTGATGTTGATCATTGTGTACAAGAATGTACAAATATGATAGACTGGTAGAGTATTTCAATATATCTGTACTTGTACTGGTTGTAATCTTTTTATTCTATTCTTTTATTATTCAGAAAGACTCACATGGATTGTATGGACGCATGCAACTGCAGGAAACTTGACAACACTTGCCAGAACATTGAAGAGGACTGCGAATAAGCTGTCACTGTAACTTCTACTGGGATATACAGTAGTTCAATGAATATCACCATGACCCATGTATCTTCCTGCTTTTGGATCTTGTTTGATGGACAAATTCTTTATCACTAATGACCACCTTTTTCTCTATACTTGTGTGATTTTCAAGCTGATTATTGACACTTGACCTAAATCAGGATGGGATGTTAAATCATCAATAAAATGAAGCCTTCCGCCTGCATCTTGGATCCCATCCCGACTGTTTTGCTCAAGTCACTCATTACCCACTGTCAGCCCAATCTTCACTGAGTTTATTAATCTCTCACTAAAAACAGGCGTTGTTCCTCCTGCCCTTAAAGCTGCTGTCATTCGTCCGATACTGAAGAAACCAACCCTACACCCAGAGGTCCTGGGAAACTACAGACCAATCTCCAACCTCACCTTCCTGTCAAAGGTTCTAGAGAAGGAAGTTGCCATTCAGCTTCACAACGATCTAGAACACAATAACTTATATGAGGTTTTTCAATCAGATTTTCGTTCGGCCCACAGCACCGAAACAGCTCTGCTAAGGGTGACAAATGACCTTATCATGGCAGCTGACTCAGGATCACCATCACTGCTCATCTTACTCGACCTAACAGCGGCATTCGACACGGTCGACCATACCATCCTTCGGGACCGCCTCCACAATACGGTTGGACTATCAGGAACAGCACTGCAGTGGTTTCAGTTCTACCTCTCTGACAGGACTGAACGAGTCATTTTAGGAGAATGTGAGTCCAGGCTGTTCCCTGTTACGTGTTGGTGTTCCACAGGGGTCGTTTTTCGGCCCTATCCTATTTATCCTATTCCTGCTTCCCCTCGGTTCTGTCATCAGCAGATATGGTCTATCCTTTCACATGCGGATGATTTGCAACTTTATATTAAAACTGCTCCAAGCTCCTCCACAATTCTGTCGCGACTCAACATATCTTCTGGAGATAAAGAAATGGTTGACAAGCAACTTCCTCGAGCTAAATTCTGGTAAAACGGAGGCATTACTTGTTGGAACCCCACACCAGATCCACTCCTCCCCTGTACCAAGCCATCACTTTCTCCTCCACAGTTACAAACCTTGGGGTTAGGTTTGACCCGCAGCTGACCTTCAACGAACACATTAAATATATTTGCAAAACCTCCTTCAACCATCTTCAAAATATCTCCAAACTACGTCCTCTTTTAACCTTTTCGGATGCAGAGAAACTTGTCCATGCTTTTATTTCCACCAAGTTGGATTATTGTAATGGACTCTTCACTGGAATCTCTGCCAGAAACATGCAGAAGCTACAATACATCCAAAACTCAAGGTTAACAAGAACTCATCACCTTGAAATCCTCCTCCCACACAGCTCAGATCATCAGGTCACCTGCTTCTTCAGGTCCCGACCACCAGACTTCGTACTATGGGGGACCGAGCTTTCTGCTCAGTTGCACCTCTGCTCAGAATGCACCCCTCCATCAAATCAAATGCTGCTTTTGTATAATGTTTCTGCATTTTTGTAGGATCTGAAAAGTTTACAGGCAGGTGTGAGCACTGAGAATGAGGAGCCCCGAGCTGAATCACGGAATGGTGCCATGGATGAGCCTCTCTATCACTCCACCTGCCATTATGAGACCCTCCATCTCTCCACCTGTCCTTATAAGCCCCTCCATCACTCCATCTGCCCTTATGAGTCCCTCCATCACTCTATCTTCCCTTATGAGCCCCTCCATCACTCCATCTGCCCTTATGAGTCCCTCCATCACTCTATCTTCCCTTATGAGCCCCTCCATCACTCCATCTGCCCTTATGAGCCCCTCCATCACTCTATCTTCCCTTATGAGCCCCTCCATCACTCTATCTTCCCTTATGAGCCCCTCCATCACTCCATCTGCCCTTATGAGCCCCTCCATCACTCTATCTTCCCTTATGAGCCCCTCCATCACTCTATCTTCCCTTATGCCCCCCTTCTTCACTCCACCGGCCCTTATGAGCCCTTCCATCACTCCTCCGGCCCTTATGAGCCCCTCCATCACTCCATCACTCCACCTGCCCTTATGAGACCCTCCATCACTCCACCGGACCTTATGAGACCCTCCATCTCTCCACCTGTCCTTATAAGTCCCTCCATCACTCCATCTGCCCTTATGAGCCCCTCCATCACTCTATCTTCCCTTATGAGCCCCTCCTTCACTCCACCGGCCCTTATGAGCCCTTCCATCACTCCTCCAGCCCTTATGAGCCCCTCCATCACTACATCTGCCCTTTTGAGCCCCTCCATCACTCCACCTGCCCTTATGAGCCCCTCCATCACTCCACCTGCCCTTATGAGTCCCTCCATCACTCCACCGGACCTTATGAGACCCTCCTTCTTCCACCTGCTCTTATGAGACCCACCGGCCCTTATGAGACCCTCCATCACTCCACCATCACTCCACTGGCCTTTATGAGTCCCTCCATCACTCCACCTGCCCGTATGAGACCTTCCATCACTCCACATGCTCTTACAAGACACTCCATCACTCCACCTGCCCTTATGATGGATTCCATCCCTCCTCTGGCCCTAATGAGTCCCTCCATCACGCCACATGCCCTTATGAGACCCTCCTTCTTCTGCCTGCTCTTATGAGACCCACCGGCCCTTATGAGCCTCTCGATCACTCCACCTGCCCTTATGAGACCCTCCATCACTCCACCTGCCCTTATGAGGCCCTCCTTCTTCTGCCTGCTCTTATGAGACCCACCGGCCCAAATGAGACCCTCCACCACTCCACCGGCCCTTATGAGACCCACCTTCTTCCATCTGCCCTTAACCCCTTCAGACCTGAATTATCTTTCCAGTTTCTGAAAAATGTAAAGTACATTTTCCCAGCTCATGAGGCTTCTATAAATGAGACCCAGTACAAATATTACAAATTTCAATAGTCTTTAATAGCATTTTTTTTGTCCATCTCAATGGACATCAGGTCAAAACAAGGGTACTTAAAAAAAATCCCAACATGAAATAAAATAATAAACATAAAAAGTGTTGGTCTATACTTTAAGCTTATAGCATATTATCTTTTTTTACTTTTATTAAACATTTCATCTTTATTTTTGGGGTTTTTTTTCTATACCGATTTCACATTGTAACAAAGTAAACCTAGCAATACATTAACATGCCAGTCACATTATTCATTTTCTGTGTGCATCTTTGAAACAATTGCTTTGTGACACAAAGCAGTATTGCACCTCGCACTTATCACAGAAGACGTGTGTTTTCCCAGAACAACCTTCCAATTTGCATTTTGTTGCTTCTTTATTTGCATCGTAATTTGCCAGGTGGTCAACCATATTTTTTGGACTTCAAGAACTGGCCGCCATTCCCTTGGCCCTCTCTTTGGTCCAGCTTCATCTTGTGGAGTTTGAGAGGTACTGGCTGCGTTACAATTGCTTGGCCTCCCTCTTTTTTTTTTACCCTGTGGTTTTCAAGAACGCACAAGCACTTCGGCCACATTCATTTTGAATTGAAGGAGATCCATGAATTTCTGTGGCTGAGTTCCTTTGTATTCATTGTCCCTATAATTAAGCCAGCTATTCACAACAGCAACATCAAAAGCATGAGTAATCATGCACAGTTGGCCATTTGCGGGACTTGATATCAATCCTGTAAAGGCTGATTAGCTGATCAAGCTTGTCCACCCCTCCCATGCCTCTGTTGTATTTCTTCACAACCTCTGGACGCTTGACCTTCACAAACTGCCTCTCTTTCTTATCCCACCTCTCAATTTCATCTTCATGTCCAACACCAACAAAGTTGGAGGCCAGTACAACAGAGCGGTTATCAAACCACTTTACAAGAACAACTTTTCCATCCCTACTTCGAACTTCATCATGGTTTTCCCACGTCTTTTTAGACATTTCCTTGTCTGTCTTCAGTGGCGGATTTGCAAAGCCTTGCTGTTCCAGCAGAATGGATTTTCTTTTCTGCAAGAACTTCAAGGACATTGTAGGTGGTGAAATAGTTGTCAAAAAAGAGCTTGTGGTTGGGAGCCTGGATTCACTGGCACAGGTGGAAGACAACAGAAGAGATTCTCCATCACCCAATAATCAATAGTAGTTGATTATGATTAATTATGAAATCAGTTGGATCAATTGAATCAGTTCATATAATTAACTTAATGTAGTAAATACATTTTTACAATCAACCCACCTGTTCGTCTCAGGAACACTCAGCGTTAATTGTATATTAATTCTAAGAAATAGTACTACTAAGAGTACAGTACTAAGAGCCTGTAGTCAAAATCTAAATTGTAAAGTAAATTTAGTTGCAAGCAGAACCAAATACGTATTGTGCACAAGTTTTATTAACTATATCACAAATATAACTACTCTAAACATATACATACATGGGTGTGTAAAATAATGGAATCGGAAGCAGGAAATGGAACTGTGGGAATGATCCATGTAACAATGAGAAGAACCATCAGCTGTTCATTTTCAGAGCACTTCATTAAATTGATACTTGCATGGCATTTGCAGTAGAAACAGTTCTTTAAGTTCTTGGAAAAGGATGTTGATGGTTCCAAGAGTGTCAAATATTGAAGTTGCAATGGTTTTCTTCTCCTTTGGATGAAGAAGATATGATGAAGTTGCCTGCCTGGTAAGTTCGACTCTGTTCTGGTTGAAAGTTTTCTCTCTCTCCATGAGCACATGTAGATGTGGCATGCTGGCCCTGGGCTGGAGAGGACACACAGAGCAAATGGTAGGGGTTGCGATGGACTTCGTCTGTGTTGAATGAAGACGTGCCAAACTCCTAAGGTTGTCCTTGATTCTGTTGTGGTTGAGAGAGTCCTCTCTCTCCTGAATGAGCACATGGCTGGTTGTAAGTCAAAGCCTGCTGCCCTGGTGTGGCCCAGCAAGACAGCAACCCACGCGTAGGAGAGACGCTGACACCATTCTGGATCTTCGTTCGGACACACAATTTGCGCCCTTCGCCACGAAGCGCTCGGCCCAGGGGATGGGCTGTTCAATGGGTTTCATGGTGGTCCTCCACAGACACCTTTCGGATGTGCAGGAGGCTGACAGGAAGACACTGCTGAACGCACCGATCTCCCCAACAGGCCTGTTTGGAGATGCCATCGAGAAGGTCACCGAGTGCTACTCTGACACCCAAAAGAAGGCTAAGGCGATGCGCCACGTCATTCCTCACAGGGTGGCGCCGCCTCCACCGCAGCCTCGCTCTCGCTTGTTTTCCGCCTCGGGCCGCCAACCTCAAGCTGCGGCCAGACGGTAGTCAGCACCTAGCCCGGAGCCGGATGCTTGCAGAGGACGGAGCGGCCAGTGGCAGGGTGTGGGTGAGAAAAGGAGGAGGCCCAGAGGAGGAAATGTCATCCTGACCGCCCTAGCAAGAGAGCGCCAGGCTGGCACCGCTGCACAGCACTTAGTCCCTCTGCATTCCACGTGCGACATGTGCAAATGTGTTGTAAATGCTGTTTCATGCGTATTATGTTCAATAAAGCAAACTACAGAGCTTTTTCCCCTCTTGGACCACAGACTGTGTTACCTGCCCTCCCCTCGGGCAGCACAGAGTCACAGGTAATAACTAAGGGCACCTCACAGGCGTGAGGTGTTCATTCCCAGCCCACAAACAGTGGCGATGACTACAGGCAGGGCCGGATTAACTATTAGGGCAACTGGGCACTTGCCCAGGGGCCCACGACATCTAAGGGGCCCTGGGCACCAGCGGCGAAGTGGTAACGTCCTCGTCTCAGTTCTCGCGCATGCGCCCATAAGGAAGTAATGGAATAGTGGAATAAAGCCGTTATTTATGTTTTTTTCGCACAAAAAGTAGTCTCGTCGCTTGATAAACTTATAATTGAGCCGCTGTAGGCACATGGAATATTTAAACCTTTTCTTTAATGACTTGATGGGCCGTCAAGAGCCAGTCCCTTAGGCAGTCTATCTAGGACTGATCCACCTCTCAAATTTAATCAAAAATATCTTCATTTGTGTTCCGAAGATGAACGAAGGTCTTACGGGGTTGGTACAGCATGGGGGTGAGTAATTAATGACTTAATTTTCATTTTTGGGTGAACTAACCCTTTAATTTAATCCAGGTTGTGCAGACCTTTTTCCCCTCTTTCTTCAAACTAAACTTCAGTGATGCACAACTTGATGTTTGTGTTTTCATGAACAAGAATTTTATTGCTTACTAATTAATGAAATGAAAAAAAAAAATAAAGATTAAAGTATTTGTGATTCATGTTGTAATAATTCTTTGTTTTATCCCTAGTGAAAAAGTAGTACACTTAATTTTATTTGAAATCTATTCATTTTTTTTTTCTTCAATAGTACATTGCAAATATACTAACAATATTTTTAAATTATTTTTAAAAATATATTGGCATAATGTTTTTACCTATTTTCACAAAACTTGATGTTTTCAAAATATATTTTAACTATGCTGCAAATTATCATTGTAACAATTGAAAATAGTAAATATAGTGTTGAAAGTATACTTTCAAAATACATTATAGTATATTACACAAAGTAGCGAAGTAATGTTTATTAATGTGCATTTGTAGTTTGTGTGAAATTTCTAGTATTTGGAATAAGCCAAATGTATTAGTAAGCAGCATTTACTTTTTACTCAAATATAATAAACTTATGATATTGTTTGTATGTTTTGAAGACACTCAAAATGAATAATGTACATTTATTCATTTAGCAGATGCTTTTAGCCAAAGCGACTTACAATTGCTAAATGTGTCAGAGGTCGCATGCTGCACCATCACCACCCCTATTAATGTATAATGTTATAATGTACTTACAATGCAAAAAGTCTAATCTTATTTCTTACTCCAGAGGCTGGACTCGAGCTAAAACACTGACGTTAAAGAACCAGCCCTGTTTCAGCACTGACTACATGTACTTTATGCTGTTAACAGAGCTGAACTTATTTTGCACCTGGATCTCTCCCTTAAAATAGAGTATTGCCTATACATTTACACTGTTTAGCCACTTATTAAACAGAAGCCTTCGGAGAAACAGCATGAAAACAAGCCATTTTTAATAGCATTCACTTGCCTCTAGCAGAACAAAATACAATAGATCTGAAAAAAGGAGATGAATCTGGACCGGACCCCGGTTCTAGAAGAGCCCTGGAGTGAAAACTCAACACACTAGGGCAAGGAAAAGCATATGGACGAGGCAGTGTTTGCATTCGCACACACTGATTCTGCCCGATCACGCGATGTGCTGCATCAGTTTAGACATGATGTACGCCGCTGGGTATCTGACACAAGTTCATGATTTGAGAGGAGGCGTTAGAGAGGTTCAGAGTCTGGCCAGGCTCTTCTCCAGCGCCTCGATGCCGGCGGTGTCTCCGTCTTCTGCTTTGCTCCCGCGAGCGCTGCACTCGATGAACTCCACGCGGCCCGGCAGCTGAGAGAACTCGAAGTCCTTGCCTCGCTTGCCCAGATACACCGATCCCTCGACCGCCCCGTCCTGAGAGGAGAGCGCCGCGGACCGCGTCAGCCTCAGCGTGTTCCTGCGGAGAATCAGGCCATGAACAACAACACACACACACTCCAACAGACCAAATCATGTAGGGTTTCTTCCACCTTTTAAAATTAATCCATTAAAATATCACATTACTCCCTAAAAAAGCCACTAATAGCATTGCTTAGTTGTTTTTTTTATGGAAAGTAGTTACTTTTGTGCTACTTTTCCCCATCTACTAGCTTTACTAACAAAAAAGTAATATCTTGGTAATATGGTAATATCGTGGGTGAAGTGGAGTTGCTTTGACCATTAATGAATGAGCACTTGCGAAGAATTCAGGTACATGGCATAACGGCTCACAAAATTCACGGTTCGGTTCGATATGATGCAGTGTTGACATGGTTCGGTATGTTTTTGATACAGCAAAACGAAAGAAAAGCTTAAATTTCATCACGTTTACCATTTCGAGAGCTTGGAGCCAAAAGGGCGTAAGTGGCTTTTAACTAGGGTTGGGTATCGAGAATCGAGTATCGACTGGAACCGAGACTAACTTTTCGTTTTTCCCGGAATCGTTCAAAAGTTAAAATTTCGATTCCTAGTTTCGATATTCACAGTCCGCCGAGCGGAAGAAGAAACCACTGAACAACACCAACGAAGAAGCGTCTACCGGAAGAGTTGGCATAACCACGCGAGTCGAACATGAGTAGCTTACGTCGGCGGTCCAAAGTGTGGCTTCACTTTTCTAAAAATAACGAAATCTCGGCAAAATGCAAAATTTGTGACAAAAGGAGTATTTTTACAGAAGGGGTATTTCCTCCAGAAAGGCCGTTGGTTAGCAAGGTTAGCTAAACTTTTTTGACCCTGCCTCTTAAAAGAATCGGAATCGAGAATCATTAGGAACCGGAATCGAAACAAGGAATCGGAATCGGAATCAGAATCGTTCAAATTAAAACGATACCCATCCCTACTTTTAACAAACTTTACAGGAGAGACAAAACAAAATTGACCACGCTTCAATCACCTGGATTATTAACCTTAAATCAGAAACATTACAACCACAGGCATACTTACATGAAATGAGTGTTTAAGTAAAAAATGTATGGCGTATTAACACAATGAACATGTTCTAAAATATTTTCAAAAAGTCAAATACGTCAGAAACGCCTTTTTGTTGCTTTATTCAATACAGTTTGATCTCAGATAGGCACCATTGGATAGAGCTCATCAAGACCTTTATTTTGATATAAAGAACTCACATTCGCCCAAAATGCCACTTACGCCCCTCTGGCTCCAAGCCCTCCATTTGATGTTGGGCAACGTTGTGTGGGACTTTAATGCTAACAAAATTTTGGTCGGCAGGAAAAATAGTTCAGTTTGAAATGCGTACCGAACCGAAAGCCTCGTACTGTGTATCGCTACATCAGAACTGATACTCACAGCTCCTTCTCCAACTGCTGCTGGATTAGTTTGGCTGATTTTGCCATAGAGATATCTGCAGAAGAAAGAAAACAATCATGCAGACTTCTGAAATCCACTCACACATTTCTGAAAACCAAAATGCATTTAATGGATCACTATGCAAAGATTTATCAAAGAAATGCGTTTTCTTAATAAACCGTTAGTGGTGTGCAGCGATCAGATTTACTATCTGAAGATATGAAAGCAAGCCTAGTGCACTTCACACACACACACTCCCACGCGTCTTTATAAGAGCAGAGCTAGCGATAAACAGTGTTTTCTCTTATTAATTATACACTGCATATTTAATCACCGGGATGGGATGCACTTTAGGATGCTATGGAAGGAAAATCATGCCAATGTTTGGAAACTAAAAAGTTTGTTGAATTTTACAAAACAATATCAACCCATAGTGAAAATCCAGTTTATAATGTTGCTTATATGGCGTTTTTAATAAGCTTTAAGACACACCATGTGTAAGTTCATGAGTGGACGGCATTGCTGAGTATTTCATGATTGAAAATGCAGTGAACCAAAGACAGTCTCAAACACACGGTGTGAAATCGCTGGTGTTTGTGACGTCACACCTTGTTTGTTGCAGGCCACGACGAGGGCGGGGGTGTTCTTGGCCACGGTGGCGTCAGTGAGGATGGAGTAGAGGAACTCGGCCACGTCTCGGACGTCCTTCTGGAAGACGCTGCTGTCCACCACAAACACCACAGCTCTAAAACATCCAACACAGAGCCTTCAGACCAATCACGACAATCTAAAGGCTCTTTCACACAGTGGTGTGGGACTAATAGTTATTTGGTTGATTCAATGAACTAAACGAATGAATTGACTCAGAAAAAGATTTGTTCATTTTGATGAACAGGAGAGTCATAAACGCGCGTCACAGAACAGAGCAAGGCGAGCGTTTGAGCTTATAAAACTTAACTTTGTTATTTATTTATTAAATGAGCGATCGTTTCGCTTGATAAGGCCCTTATTTATCGTCTGGTGTCGTTTAAAGCTCTTTGAACAGTTTGCACTGAAACTGTCTTTTGGACTTTGAACCGTTTGGTTCCCATTGAAGTCCATTATATGGAGAAAATCCTGGAATGTTTTCATCAAAAACCTTCATTTCTTTTCGACTGAAGAAAGAAAGACATGGACATCTTGGATGACACGGGGGTGAGGAAATTATCAGCAAAAGTTTATTTAAAGTGAACTACCCCTTTAACTGTGCCTTTTTTGTAAATGCCTTTTTTTTGAGGGACAAATACAGGTGAAACTCAGAAAACGTGAATATATTGCTGACAGCAGCATCCACGCCACATTGAGTCAGTAATTCATGCAGAACCAAATACTGAGTACATAGGCATGATTACACTTCTCAGAGGGCCGACATTTCTGTATTTAAAACTATTTTTTTATTGATTTCATGTAATATTTCTACTTTTGAATATGGGGGTTTCCATAATCATCAAAATTATAACAAATAAAGGCTTGAAATATCTCACTTTGTATGTAATGAGTGTAGTAATATACTAGTTTCACCTTTTATGTTGAATTACTGAAATAAATGACCTTTTGCACAATATTGTAATGTTTGGATGTTCATCTGTATAACTGAGAGAAGCCATTATTCAAGTGCTTTAAGGCTGTTAAGTCAATGCGTAAAAAGAAGTGTGTTATTCAGCAAGCCCGTTCCTAGCGAGTGTGTGTCAGTGCTGACTTCAGTGACCGGGTGAGCCTGTGTTTCTGTTCTCTGGGAACATCACAGCGCTGGACGGCGCTATTGACCAATCAGGATCAAGCATCCACAGAGCCGTGTAAGAACAGGCCACATGTTCATCACTCACCGAGCCACGGCCTTGTACTTCTCCACTATCTGAACTCTTAAACTCTCATGACCAGGAACATCTATGAGAGTCCAACTGCGGCCCTGCAACATCACAACACTGTTACACTCATCTGTGTGACATCACGTGTGTGTACAGTCGTATATATGACATCATACTTACTCGGTCGCTCTTGCTCTTGTATGTGGCACTGCTCTCTGTGATGGACGTCTGAGTTCTGGCAAACTTCCCTAGTAACAACTGGACAAACACAGCCAATCACGTCCAAGTGTGTGTGTGTGTGTGTTGTGGATGAATGCATGATGTTTTGTCCAAGTGTGTGTATAGTGGTGTTACTCACTCGAGTGAACAGGAGAGTTTTCCCGGAGTCACACAGTCCCAGCAGCAGCACGGCGTTCCTCGCTTTACTGGAGCCCCAAAACTTCCCAAAGAAGACTGAGAGAGGAACACACACCAGCTCATGTTCAACACGTTTTACACTCTGTCAAACTCAGTTCCTTTCCTCGTATTTAAAGGGTTAGTTCACCCAAAAATGAAAATTCTGTCAGTATTTCCTCACCCTCATCTTGTTTCAACCCCGTAAGACCTTCGTTCATCTTCGCGACACAAATTAAGATATTTAAGATATTAAGATCGCTCCTGCATACAGTCCATAGGCTTCTTGAGGGACTGGCTCTTGCTGTCCCCGAAAAGTCATTAAAGACATCGTTAAAATAGTCCAAGTGACTACAGGGGCTCAATCTTAACTTTATCAAACGACGAGAACACTTTTGTGCGCAAAAAACAACAAAAATAACGACTTTATTTCAACTATTCACTTCCTTCTCCATGAGCCTGTAGTCATTTAACGTAGTGTGATAGCGTAGAGCTACGTCACACGTAGGCTCACTATTGGCCGACGCTGGTCATGTGTGTGATGCGTGTGACGTACAATAACAGAAGCTTACGCTATTAAACTAGTAACCTGACTCGCGCAGAGGGAGAAATAAACGAATAGTTGAAATAAAGTCGTTATTTTTGTTGTTTTTTTGCGCACAAAAGTGTTCTCGTCGTTTGATAAACTTAAGATTGAGCCCCTGTAGTCACTTGGACTATTTTAACGATGTCCTTTAATGACTTTTCGAGGCCAGCAAGAGCCAGTCCCTCAAGAAGCCTATGGACTGTATGCAGGAGCGATCTTAATATCTTAAATATCTTAATTTATGTCCCGAAGATGTACGAAGGTCTTACGGGGTTGAAATAACATGAGGGTGAGTAAATACTGACAGAATTTTCATTTTTGGGTGAACTAACCCTTTAAGGCTACGAATTTGCTACGAATGTCTATCAAATGCACCTGTACGTAGCTCATAGCCAATCGGGTCAATGATACCAGATGACGCGTGTACAGCGACAGAGATTAGACGAGGAAGACGACGATGGGTCAGAGATTAATGTGTACACGATGGCGTATGTATCTAAAGATGCATCGAAAGGTAACTTCGTGTCTGCTGCCATGTTGGATCCATAGGTATAAACAAACTGCGTCTTCTGCTCCCTCCCGCTCTGTGATTGGTCCCCTCGCGGAGGCGATCATCTGGTCCATGGTATCCAGACTGCCTAGCAGCGTGAATAAAACCGTGCTGCGCAAAGGCAATATGGGGAAACCCAGGCTAGTGTAACGCTAATACTGAAAATTTGGCAGCGAAACGTAGTTCCTTTTCCAATTCGCCTTTGGCTAAGCCACGCCCTAGAATGTAGATTGACCAATCACAGCGCAGCCAAGAACGAGCTCCCACAGAGGTCGGACACTTTCTCACAGCGCTCTATTGACTTTCAACACAGGCGTCTCATATTTTTGGTCTCGGCAGGCTATTACCGTCGTAGTTTTATCCAAAATATGGTTAAACGTTGTGCCTCGGGCATTTGTAACGCAGATACACGTTTCCCAGAGAGGTTGGAGGGGGGTGTCCGTTTTTTCCCTTCCCAAAACCGAAGTAAAATCCTGACAAGTGTCGTGTTTGGATTAAACTGTGTGGACGTCCTCAGTCAGCTAAACCCCGCAAAGATCAACAAGCACATCTTTTTTACTTCTAACCTTACTGTGAGTGTGAAGTTATACTAGTTAGACCATTTTATAATGTTTTAGGTTATGATTTCGGTTCTCATACCGGTTGTTGATACGCTAGCACACGCTGCTAATAAATACAACCTTATACAGTACTCGTGTAGTTCGTTTTCTTTGTAATAACGATTATAGAAGTGAATGGAGACCTACTCAGCTTTGCAGATATTGTTAGTCCCAGCCTCCGTCTCCATTAGTAGGAAATGCGGTGGTTCATTTTTTGACTGTGATCGGTAACGTTATGCTTTTGCCTCTATTTTGGATGCCTTGTTGTTTCACCTGTATGTCTTGAATATAGCCTTCGAACGCATATTGCAGCCCCTTTTGCCTACTTCTATCGGACACTTTATTTGCTGCTTTATAAAAGTTTGATAACATTTCAGCAGGAACAGCTGTTACAGCATAAGCTATGCAGAGCGCAGATGAAGTTTGACGGATGTAGCAACAGTAACTAAGGGGGGCGGGGCTTAGCCAAAGGTGAATTAGGAGATAAATTGTGAGATAAAAAAGAAACAATAACAACCATCTTTTTTTTAGGTTTTATTCTTTGGCAGAAACAAGCTTCCATACTATTCTTATGTTCATTGTTAGTAATCAAATAGCATCATCATCTTCATCAGCCCCGCCCACTGGCAGCATCATCATCAGCCCCGCCCACTGACAGTATCATCATCAACACTAAAGATAGCATTTCTTCCACAGGAGGATCCTCGTTAGGGAAAAAAGCGCCTGTTTTGTTGAGTTTTCATGAACACCTAAATCTTAAAAAACTAAAATCACCTGTTCTGGTGTGATTTAAGCTCCTCATGTAACCCCACACTGACTGAAGATGATCAATCCATCTGTTCTCTAAGACTCCACATTCATACAAAATCTCACTGGTTTAAGTTTATTTGACCGGTCCTAAATCCAATAGATTTGTGAAACATGATCTAATGTGCTAACAAGGGTGTTAATGTAGTAATGATGAATATGAATAATTTTGACTTCTCCTTCTCCTGCTTCTTACCGACAGTGAGAATGACGAGCGCCACAGCCACACATATCCCGATGAGGAACACCACCTCTTCTTTCTGGATCTCCTTGATGAAAGCCTCCAGAAGTGGCTCCTCGGAGAAATCCTCTAGATCGGGGTGAATCTTCTCGTCCATGATGTGTGTGCACACATGGGGAGCTAACAGAAGACAGCGGAAGTGAAGGACACGTGGACTAAACAGCTTTCCTCATGAATATTAATAACTACACGCTAAACGAAAACAAAAAAAGACACTTTTCAGATTGATTTATTGTATTTTAGATTATGATTGTAATGCTTTAAAATGAATAAACAGTTTAAAACAAATAAAATAATAATATTAATAACCATACGCTGCCGTGATTGGCCAATCTGCCCGGATTGTCTAATTAATATTAATGAACTGATTCGTTCACCGGCTGTTGCGCCGTCAAAAGGGGGCCTAATTGTGTCATTTTAATTAAATGTCTATTAGTATTGAACTGTCGATATTATTATTTAGGTCGAAGATCGTTGGCTCGCGTCAGTGTGTCAAGACAAATGTTACTTTTCACAGCGTTTAGCAGGATGAGCCAATCACAGTTGTTTGAGCCGCCGCGCGCGTCCCGCAGAAACAGCCGTGCTGCGCGTGCGCGTGCCGCGTGTCATCTTTGTTGTGTTGTGATGTGGCGAAGATGCCAAGATGGCGGCCAGCAGCGCAGCATCATCGATGTGTCAGTTCTGGAAGGGCTTCGACTTGCAGCAGCTGCAGGTCAGTGGATCTCGATCCCTGTGACATGTTCATCTTCATGTGTGATCGGCTGCTGATCTGTCATCGATCAGCGGCTGGGATGTAAACAACAACACCCTCAAAAGTAGTGCTCACTTATAGAAACATGAACAGATATCAACGGTCCTTTAATGCTGGACTTATTCGTCCGAACAGTGTGACTCATTTGGTCTAAAGGTGCTGTGTGTGCTGTTGTCACATCTCAGTGTGTTACCAGACCAGATTAATAACCGGTTCTTATTAGCTAAAAGTCAGTCTATCACAGTTTTGTCAGAAACTATAATGTAGTCATATTTAAATGCAGTTTCACTCCTAAAACTTTTCCAGTATGGGTGTACGTGGTAGTTGGTCAACCTAGAATGATCAAAAATAAAAATTGTATTCAAACTGTGAGTGGATTATATTGTATGAAGATCATAGGCAGGTGTGTTTTATGAACCTGCAGTGTTGGCAGTAATTTACTCATTACAAGTCACCTGAGTTATGTTATCCGGTTACTTTTCTAAGGAACTAGTAAAGTAACGCATTACTGTTTAATTTACAACAAAAATCAAGTAACAGTCTGATGTGTTGTGACTGACAGCTCTTCTGCCTCCATGTTGAGAGATAGGCTATCTACGTAGAGATATTGACCTTATGAGTGATAGTTATTGTAGTTCTGGAATAAATGTGGTAAGGCATCTCACTTGAGCAAAAACAGATTCATTATCTATACAAATAAAAATAGTGAAAAACAAACTCTGAAACTTGCGCAAACCTGCAATAATTAGCCTAATATTAGAGCTGCATGATTTGTCATGATTAAAGTCCCCGTGAAATCATAATTGAACCTATTTACTTTGTTAGCGCATATTACTAGTCTTGTGGTGAACAATTAATCCGTGCAAGTGAATATATATTAAAAAAATGTTTTACCTTAGTAATCTTTAATCAAAATCTGAAAAGTTACTTCCGGTCTGGAACGGTTTCTTTTTCTGATGACGTAGGTTTCACAGTTTGGGTGGGGAAACGCTTAACCGCTCCCCTCAAACCGTTAGTTTGCTATGAGCGAGAGATGGAGAGGAGGAGCGCTAGAGTAAAACCCTGCCCTCTGTTCAATATTCCGTTTCACTTGGAAATACGTCACAGCACTGGAGAAAAATCGTTTGCAACTTCCGGTTCACGGGGACTTAAAAAAAAAAAAAAAAATCGTAGAGAGATCCCGATTCTCCCACGACGTTAACAGACAACCAAACAAAATAACATGTAATTTACTGGAGGTTCTGACTAATTTTAATTGCTTCAGATTATTTTAAATGCTTAATGAATCTGAATGAATTATTTAATAAAAAATCGGGTTGAATGAATGATTGGATTATGCGCTCATAAATACTTCACTTGTTTCGTTTGAACGAATCTGTTGAATGAATGATTCAATGACAAACACATTTGTAACAGTCTCTTGTCCCCACCTACTGGTCACTACCTGTTACTATCTGGACGTGGCTAAATGATTTTAACGATTAATCATACAGTTCTGTTAAATATCTTAAATGCTTTATGTATTTAATCTCACTTTATTAAACAGTGTCTTTGCTGCTGACCTTGAATTATCCAGCAAAAATAACTTAGTTAAACATCACATTTGTGTTTACTTTTTTGTTTTTGCTGAGCTAAGAGTGTTGCTCTTCCTCCTTCGTGCTCTGCTGTACAGGAGTGAGTCTTTTCATTCACTTTTGGTGTGAAAGGGCCTTTACAATTGCCAGAAATAGGCTAGAACTTTTTTTTTTTTTATCAAAAAACAAGCAAGCCCAGACCAGGTTTTTGACAAAAAATTGTTCGCATTCCTTAAAAAGAAACTAAGTATTGCAACAATTACAGAAACGTCCTGTTAGTCAGTGAGAGTCGTGTGCTTTCGTCTACTGCATGTTAAAAGGTATATTTTTAGGGCATTATGTTGTGTATTTGCCAGGGGTCCTTAAAAAGTCTTAAAATGTCTTTAAAGTTTTCCTAATAAAAGGCCTTAAAAATATTAAAATGTCTTAAATTCAGGTTTGATGGGTCTTACAAATGTCTCCAGTCTTACAAATGACCAGCAAAGCATCGAATCGCGAGAATGATTCAGATTTTATTACATAAACAGCGATTGATAATGATAATGTATTTTTGTTAACGCTGTTGAGGCTCGCCTGTCTCAGAAGAAACTCACAGTAGAAACATACTGAGGTAAAAATTCAAAATGTGGAGTTTATTTATTACATATAGAGATATAGTTAAGTAACATAACATGACAGGAGCTATTTTGCTGAATATTCTCAAATGTAAACATTGATTTTAGTTCAATAAACAGTTAATAATACTTCAATTTCTTAGGTTAAGCTTATGTAAAATATTGTATATTTCCATAACAGGTTTGTTCTTAAATTTCATTCAGAGTGGCATTAAAGAGTCTTAAATGTAACTTGTTTGTATGTAGACATCCTGGTATTTGCAGTATGTAATGTTCAATGTTGAAGAAACATAGAGGAATGACAATAAACATGCACTTCGAGACGTACGACGTGTGAATAGACGTGTGTGTGTTTGATCGGTCAGCGGGTGTGAGCGCAGTGTTCTCAGCGGCTGTGATCTGTAAGCGTGTGTGTTTTGCTGTGTTTCAGCGAGAGCTGGACGGCAGCGCCACACTCCTGGCCAGCCGGCAGGACGACAGCGAGCAGTCCAGGAAGAGGCTCGTCGAGCAGAGCCGCGAGTTCAAGAAGAGCACGCCAGAGGTGTGTGTCCAGAGACCCGAGTCGAGGGTTATTCACAGGCCTCTCCCACGTCACGTTCAGCTAAATGCTACGCTAACCATCAGCCACTCAGCTTTAATGTTTAAAGTCCCTGTGGTCGATAATTTTATCTCTTAATCTCATCTTTGATCACCAAAATTACATATTTAAATGTTTTTTTCCTTCTTCATGCCTTATAATATCTTGAATGTAACTCAACACCCTTGCCTCATTTAGTATGCGCGGTTCTATGAATATGCAGATGAGCCCCGCCTCCACTCACTCATTCAGCTCAGTGATCCACTGGTTGACGATCACACGTTGATCTGATTGGTTACAAGGTTGTGTGTGACGTCAGAAACACCAGCGATTTCACACTGTTTTAAGAAAACTTACAGTCGGAGAATACTAAACAAAAGGCAAAGTGTGCAGTTACTACTAGGGATACACCGGTCTGACATGAACATCTTGGCCTATACCGATAACTGATATTTCTTGAAAGCCAATAACCGATATATTGGCCGATACCGATAACCGATATTTCTTTATATTTGAAAGCCGATAACCGCTATATTGGCTGATACCGATAACCGATATTTCTTTATATTTGAAAGCCGATAACCGATATATTGGCTGATACGGATAACCGATATTTCTTTATATTTGAAAGCCGATAACCGATATATTGGCCGATACGGATAACCGATATTTCTTTATATTTGAAAGCCGATAACCGATATATTGGCTGATACGGATAACCGATATTTCTTTATATTTGAAAGCCGATAACCTATATATTGGCCGAAAACTGATATTTCTTTATATTTGACAGCCGATAACCGATATATTGGCCAATACCGATAACCGATATTTCTTTATATTTAAAAGCTGATAACCGATATATTGGCCGATAACGATAACCGATATTTCTTTATATTTAAAAGCTGATAACCGTTATATTGGCCGATACCGATAACCGATATTTGCTTATATTTGAAAGCCAATAACCGATATATTGGCTGATACCGATAACCGATATTTGCTTATATTTGAAAGCCAATAACCGCTATATTGGCTGATACCGATAACCGATATTTCTTTATATTTGAAATCCGATAACCGATATATTGGCCAATACCGATAACCGATATTTCTTTATATTTAAAAGCTGATAACCGATATATTGGCCGATAACGATAACCGATATTTCTTTATATTTAAAAGCTGATAACCGTTATATTGGCCGATACCGATAACCGATATTTGCTTATATTTGAAAGCCAATAACCGATATATTGGCTGATACCGATAACCGATATTTGCTTATATTTGAAAGCCAATAACCGCTATATTGGCCGATACCGATAACCGATATTTCTTTATATTTGAAATCCGATAACCGCTATATTGGCTGATACCAATAACCGATATTTGCTTATATTTGAAAGCCAATAACCGCTATATTGGCTGATACCGATAACCGATATTTCTTTATATTTGAAAGCCGATAACCGATATATTGGCTGATACGGATAACCGATATTTCTTTATATTTGAAAGCCGATAACCGATATATTGGCTGATACGGATAACCGATATTTCTTTATATTTGAAAGCCGATAACCGATATATTGGCTGATACGAATAACCGATATTTCTTTATATTTGAAAGCCGATAACCTATATATTGGCCGAAAACTGATATTTCTTTATATTTGACAGCCGATAACCGATATATTGGCCAATACCGATAACCGATATTTCTTTATATTTAAAAGCTGATAACCGTTATATTGGCCGATACCGATAACCGATATTTGCTTATTTGAAAGCCAATAACCGATATATTGGCTGATACCGATAACCGATATTTGCTTATATTTGAAAGCCAATAACCGCTATATTGGCTGATACCGATAACCGATATTTGCTTATATTTAAAAGCCAATAACCGATATATTGGCCAATACCGATAACCGATATTTGCTTATATTTAAAAGCCGATAACCGATATATTGGCCAATACCGATAACCGATATTTGCTTATATTTGAAAGCTAATAACCGATATATTGGCCAATACCGATAACCGATATTTGCTTATATTTAAAAGCCGATAACCGATATATTGGCTGATACGGATAACCGATATTTCTTTATATTTGAAAGCCGATAACCGATATATTGGCCGATTCATTCTCTGTAAACGCAGAGGGATTGAGGACACACACGCATATATTATCGTGACAGGCCTAGTGCTCAACAGGAATATGGAAATCTTGGGCTATTTGTGTGGCGTAAAAGCAAACGTGTGTGTGTGAAATGCAGGCCTAGCTCTTGTTAAAGTGTTTGGTACTGAAGCTTCTTCTTCTGGTGTGTGTGTGTGTAGGATCTGAGGAAGCAGGTGGCTCCGCTGCTGAAGAGCTTCCAGGCCGAGGTGAGCGCCGTCACGAGTGAGTGTGTGTGTGTGTGTGTGATGCTGTCGGTGTGTGTTAGACGCGTGTGTTCTCTGTCTCCTCTAGGTCGATGCGTTGAGTAAGAGGAGTAAAGAGTCGGAGACGGCCTTTCTGAACGTCTATAAGCGGCTGATCGATGTGCCGGGTACGTCTGATCGAAACATCACAATCTCTGATATCCCCCTCATAATGCAGTCATAGCCGATGTGATAACACAGATGTGTGTGTGTGTGTAGACCCGGTGCCGGTGTTGGAGCTGTCTCAGCAGCTGCACCTGAAGGTTCAGAGGATGCACGACATCGACACGGAGAACCAGAAGCTGCGGGAGACGCTCGAGGAGTACAACAAAGAGTTCGCTGAGGTCAAGAACCAGGGTGAGACACACACACACACTCACACACCACTGGAAACGTGTTCATATCTTCATATCCGCGAAGAGTGTGTAAATCTACGATCAGATTAATAAACACAGACGTAGCGATCCTCCTGAAAGCCGGCGAGCTCCACGATCCGACACACTTGCACAAACTCAGTTGCTGCCCCGGAAAAAACGAACTAATCAATTTAGACTTTAAGAATGAAGATGAATAAAGGAAACTAATTAAGACAGTGATATTATTCATATTCCTTTGGTTTCTTTTCCCAATAAAAAAAATAAGTGAAAATGCAATGAAAATACCGGTATTTTTTTTACAGTCTATGTATCGAACATGTTTGAGTGTGTGTGTCACGGCTTCACAGTGATGTGTGTGTCCTGAGAACTTGTGCAGTGTGGTTGATACGTGTGTGTGCAGAGGTGACCATTAAGGCCCTGAAGGAGAAGATCAGGGAATATGAGCAGAGCGTGAGGAACCAGGCGGAGAGTCTGGCCCTGGAGAAACAGCAGCAGATTCATAAAGACTACACCGAGAAGGAGAGGTCAGTTCCCGTCGTGTGTGTGTGTGTGTGAGAGAGAGAAGCCGTTTCTCAATACCAAGTACGCAGACTTCGGACTTGCGTCCATGGTAGTTCAGACTTGCAAGTTCGACTCCGGAGAACGAACTCCCGAGGATGCGAGGACGCAAGTCCGGTTCTTCTGCAAATGGAACAGAGCGTACTTGATCGCGTCACTCAGCACGCTCTACTCTATATTTTAGGCAACAATAAAACAAAATTTGCTACAACTCTGCATCTTCTTGTCAACAATAAAACAAAATATGTTAAAACACCCCTCTGACTCTTTTCATTAACAAAAAACAACATATTAGCCAATGGTCGTGTGATTCAGGCAACGTGATTCTCTTCACTGCATATATTTATAACAAAATGAACATGATCTTTTTGTTTTCATTTTAAAAATATGAAACATTGATTTTTATTGACATTTATCAAACAGAGACAGGGTTATGTCATTTTATTTTATTGTTCATATAGTAAAGACAATATAAAATTTTTTTTTTTTTTGCGCCATGGAACAAACTATAGTTTAATGAGACCAAAGATAGACTTATACACAAGACGAATTATACGTCAAGGTTTATCCACTAGACTAGAGAGATCAGAGCCGGCGGCAAACGTCAGAAGCACTAGCCGAGGATAAGCTGTTCCAGTCGGGGTTGATCTCGCTGAGTGTCCGCTGAAGGCTTGGATGTCAGAACTCCGAAAACGTCAGATGCATTTTACAATATAGGCGCTATCTTTATAAATAAACTACAGATTTGAGATTTAAACAACCACTTTCTCGCCTGAAATACTCTTAAAATTACATTTCATGACTCAATAACAGTAGTATTTTGATATTTCGCGGATTTTCTCCTCTCCCATTTACGCTTGCTGATTGGTGCGAGGTGCATTCTGGGTTACCTGGCTATCTCAAGTCCACACAAGTCACCTCTCGATGCATCCTCGGTAAACGGGGCGGATCAAGAACACATCTGGGGATTTGAAGTGGACTTGGCTAGATGCGAACTTTGAATTGGAACAGTACTTCGGCAGCGACTGATGACGTTTCACAAGAACACAAGTACAGACAAGTACGCATATTGAGAAACGGCTAGAGAGAGCCGGTCTGTACATCACTTGACTTTACTGTCATCAGAGCAGGAAAACACTCCAACAACATCTTTCATTGCAGAAGAATGATCTGGTATTTCTCCTCTGCCACTCCAGACTGTGTGTGTGTGTGTGTGTGTGTGTGTGTGTGTGTGTGTGTGTGTGTGTGTGTGAGTTTAACTCCAGTCCTCATCAGCTGTCATGCTCTAGTAACCCTGAAGATTGCCATTGTCCCGTTCAGCTGTGTGTTCAGCGCTGGACATTTGAAGATCTGTGATTTAGATATATTAGCATCATCTAGTTCATGTGTGTGTGTGTGTGTGTGTCCAACAGGAAGTTCCTGGAGTCACATGAGTCTCTGCTGTGTAAACTACAGGAAACTGAAGTCAAAGCTCAGAGCCTGCAGACAGGTGTGTGTGAGTCTGTGTCTTCAGTGTGTGAGAATAAGTCTGTGTGTCTGAGTCTGCCCTTGTAAGTGTGTGTGTGTGTGTGTGTGTGAAATATTCTGTGTTATGATATCGCTCATCGTGATGTTGTGTGTCTACAGCTCTTGAACGCACTCAGACGGAGCTTTTTTACCTGAAGACTAAATACGACGAAGAGTCGACTGCAAAGTAAGTGTGTGTGTTTGTGTGTTAATGCGCGAGTCATCATTCATGTCTTCATCAAGTGAACAACACTGTTCAGAAGTTGAGGGCCAGTAGCTTTTGAAGGAGACGAATACTGTAATTCATCAAGAACGCATTCAATTGAAAGAGAGAGACGGTAAATATTTACATAAACATTTATTATAAACATTATTTACAGTGTAAATAAATGCTGTTTTTCTTTTGAGAGTTCTGTAAAAAAATTGATCAGGGTTTACTCCACAAAATCAGTTCTGCACTTCAGAAATACACATGTACAAGATCGGTTATGATGGATGTGTGTGTTTCTCAGGGCTGATGAGATTGACATGGTGATGACGGATTTGGAGCGAGCCAATCAGGTGCAGTCATGCGTGTGTGACAGTGTGCCTGGCGCACACACACTACAGGAGTTTTAGGCCCATTAGATATCCCTTTAGGTTCACAGAGTCTTGCTCCTCCCGATCGGCTCGCCCCGATCGTATCAGACATGTTTGATGTTTAGGATTTGACCTCGGGATGAGCAAGACTGTGATTACGTCAGTACTGTTACAATAGTCTACGAGGAGTCGGAAGTGACGAGGTTTTGAAGTACGTATTCTAGTTCTCACTGATGAACTGACGGCCATGTTGACCCCGTCTCCCCAAGCATTATCTCATTCACACTCGTTTAATCTTACGCTTTTGTTTTTACTCACACAAACAATCATTTTAGATACAGTTGTCGTTTTGTTTACATCCGCTTTTCCTCTTCCGATCTGCACGATCTTCTTAAGATCATCTTTTGTAGTGTGTGATGCGCCACGGTTTTCAAATCCTGTAGTGTGTGCGTGCTTAATATTTGAGGGAAGAAAGATTCTCCTTAAAGGAGTAGTTCACTTTTAAAAAAACTTGTGCTGATAATTTACTCACCCCCGTGTCATCCAAGATGTCCATGTCTTTCTTTCTTCAGTCGAAAAGAAATTAAGGTTTTTGATGAAAATATTCCAGGATTTTCTCCATATAATGGACTTCAATGGGAACCAAACGGTTCACGGTCCAAAAGACAGTTTCAGTGCAAACTGTTCAAAGGGCTTTAAACGATTCCAGACGATGAATAAGGGTCTTATCAAGCGAAACGATCGCTCGTTTAATAAATAAATAACAAAGTTTAAGTTTTATAAGCTCAAATGCTCGTCTTGCTCTGTTCTGTGTGACTCTCCTGTTCGAACTCGTTCATCAAAATGAAATTTTTTGAGTCATTTGAACGAAATGAACGAATTGACTCGGAAAAAGATTCAAACAGGAGAGTCACGAATGCGCATCACAGAACAGAGCAAGGCGAGCATTTGAGCTTATAATACTTAAACTTTGTTATTTATTTTTTAAATGAGCGATCGTTTCGCTTGATAAGACCCTTATTCATCGTCTGGAGTCGTTTAAAGCTCTTTGAACAGTTTGCACTGAAACTGTCTTTTGGACCTTGAACCGTTTGGTTCCCATTGAAGTCCATTATATGGAGAAAATCCTGGAATGTTTTCATCAAAAACCTTCATTTCTTTTCCACTGAAGAAAGAAAGACATGGACATCTTGGATGACACGGGGGCGAGTAAATTATCAGCAAGTTTTTTCAAAAGTGAACTACTCCTTTAAGGAGAACTCCGACGCAAAACGAACCATTGGTCTAATAACACATTGGTACTGAGTCGACCGTTCTCTGAGATTTGTTTTCATGATAATCGAATGTAAAGAGTTTTATCTCTAAAAGCTGTTTAGCGTTTAACGCTAGTATATGAGGGCATAGAACAAGCAAAAAGAAATCACTAGTTAATAACACAGTAACATAATGAGGGTCCATACATGCAAACCGAAGCATTGAGAACTTTGTAAGTGTACAGACCGGTTAATAAGAAGATACTTTATAAAGACAGTTCACTATGTGTATACAGACAGGAGCCATCTTGGAGAACAGTCTCGACCAGTCGAACCACGAACGCCGTGCTGAGTGATCTGAACTGAGACTTGGAATCTCAAATGAAAGTATGGGACCCCTTCTTCCCTATAGTTGGTCACCCATATATTTCCATGTAATTAGATTTCACAAACGTAATTCCAATCGACCAGCTCACTTCGTGGTTCGACTGGTCGAGTCTGTTCTCCAAGATGGCTCCTGGCTGTATACGCGAAGTGGCCTGTCTTTATAAAGTATCTTCTTATTAAACGGTCTGTACTGCGTACCAATGTGTTATTAGTCCAAAGGTTCATTTTGCGCCGGAGTTGTCCTTTAAGTGTGAGCCAGTCTGGTGGTGAACTGGTCTGATGGTGTTCCTGCAGAGAGCAGACGCTGCTGAGAGAGAGGCCGAAGCTCTGAGAGAGCAGATCAGATCCACACAAGTGCCGACTCGCACGGACAACACGCCGTACACGGTACCAGCTCACCATATAACACTCTTCACACTCACTGTTACCACCCCAGATAGCACACACACGTCTGCAAGATGTCTGTTAAACATCACTTCATCTGGAAAGCATCTGTTTACTAACATCTGATAGACGTCTTTAAGATGTCAGTTTAACACACATTCTAAATCATTACATCTTAAAGACGTCTTAAAACGTCTTTTTGACATACCCAGATAGCACAAGTCTATTTGATGTGATGTTTAGATCTGGAAAACGTATTTTTAACCCTCAGGTGCTCTTCGTTTCGGAGTCACACTTGTTATCTTCCCGGTCAAAAGTGACCGGACGCCTAAAAATGAAACTTTCTCCATCCCAGTATGGATGCAATTTATTTTTGTTCTATAATATTTATTCTTTTTAATTTAGCATTTTGAGACAATTTAATTGAATTTATTAATATTTATGCAATATTTATGGTTTATTTTTGCCATAGAAAAATATATATATTTTTCTATGTATATATATATTATTTTTTTTTCAAAAAAATATTAATGCAGTATTTTAGTTTAATATAGAGTCTAGACCTTCTGAAAAAAAATATTTTTTGAAGAAAATTAGCACCATCTGGTTACAGTATAGAGAAAAAGCGTAGAATCATGGTGTAACCACTAGATGGCATGTACAGCTCTCTATGGAGAGGCATGTGAATTCTCCAGCTGTTTATGAACACATTTTTTTTTTTTTGTTGTTGGTGGGTTTGTATATATAGTTGAAACAATCTCAAAAACTATTTCTTATAAAAAAAATTGACAAACAAATATTAAATTTACAATTTTTTTTCATTTCCTATGGGGGTCATTTTTGACCAAAGACCACAAGTGTGACTATTTTTTTAAGACCACTTAGCATGCTCAGATCATGACCTCAATTTTTTTTTGTGTTCACATACATAATGCCATAAAAGTCACCAAGTTTCGTAACATTGCGATGAAGCTGTGATTTTTAGAAATTCAAAACATACTTTTTGTAATCGTAATTTATTGGTGTGTATGTGTATAAAAGTGTGTTTGTATGTGTGTGTGTGTTGGTGGGTGTGTCTGTTTTGCACTCTAGATGTTGTAGAGTGTCACCCCTTTCCTGCGGTGTACTTTTTTTTAGAATTGTGGCCGATTTGTAGATTGTACATACAAAAATTCCGAGAATTTTTTTTTTGTATCAATTTCCCATTCATTTCCTATGGGTCGTCATTTTTGACAGAAGAGCAAAAGTGTGACTCATTTTTTTACGACCACTTAAATTGCTCGAATCATGACCTTAATTTTTTTGTGTGTTCACATACCCAATGCCATAAAAGTCACCAAGTTTCATAATTTTCTGAAGAAGCTGTGATTTTTAAATATTCAAAACAGATCTCTTTAATCACAATTTATTGGTGTTTTTGTGTATAAAATTGTGTGTGTGTGTAGGGGTGGGTATGTCTGTTTTGCACTCTTGATGTTTTTTCAATGCTGAGCACTTTTTTTCTGCATCGTGGCTGATTTGTAGATTGTACACACAAAAATTCTCAAAGTTTTTGTGTTTTTGTCAATTTCCCATTTTCATTTCCTATGGTCGGCCATTTTTGACCGAAGAGCACAAGTGTGACTATTTTTTTTACGATCACTTAGCCTGCTCGGATCATGACCTCAATTTTTTTTTGTGTTCACATACCCAATGCCATAAAAGTCACCAAGTTTCCTAACATTCCCAAGAAGCTGTGATTTTTAAAAATTCAAAACAGAAAATGTTTGGGTCAGAAATGACCGAAGAGCACCTGAGGGTTAAGAGTGTTTGCTCATCTGCAATACGTCCATAGGACGTTTCCTGTCAGATGTCAAATAGATGTTTAGAAGATGTCTTTTAAGATGTTTATATTTGCAACATTACGCCGCAGAACAGCAGGTATCTTCACAATAAATGATCAAATTCAAAGATTCATTAATTTTCAATGCTGTTGTTGACTTAGAGATGCTAATGTCAGTGTTGTTCAGCGTTCACCTCCTTCATCGTTCACAACAGAAGCCTCTGAGCAGGTGTGTGTGTGTGTGTTCATACGGTGCTCAGTATTGTGGTGTGTGTTCATCAGGACGAGTGTGCGGAGCTGGTGCCACGCTCCAGTGTGGAGGCGGAGCTCAGTGCGAAGGAGCGTGAGATGCTGCAGCTGGTGGAGGACGTTCAGAGACTGCAGGCCAGCCTGTCCTCGCTCCGAGAGAGATCCGACACACACTCCAGCCGACTGCAGCAGCAGCTCCAGGAGAAGACCGCCGCCATCCAGGTGCAAAACACACTAGGGCTGTCAATCTTCCTCTATAATACTTTTCCAATTCCATTCCTTATTTCATGTAATATTCGAATAATAAATGCTCAAATTTATCCTATTATTAAAGGATTAGTTCACTTTTAGTTCAAAAAACTTTTGCTGATAATTTACTCGCCCCCGTGTCATCCAAGATGTCCATGTCTTTCTTTCTTCAGTTGAAAAGAAATTAAGGTTTTTGATGAAAACATTCCAGGATTTTCTCCATATAATGGACTTCAATGGGAACCAAACGGTTCACGGTCCAAAAGACAGTTTCAGTGCAAACTGTTCAAAGGGCTTTAAACGACTCCAGACGATGAATAAGGGTCTTATCAAGCGAAACGATCGGTTATTTATTTCCTTGCTCTATTCTGTGAGGCGCGTTTGCAACGTCACGTAGTACGTAATTACGTTTAAAAGGTCACGGGCGACGTAGCCAGAAGTACAGAGTCAGAGTGTTTACAAGTTGAACGCATAGGTTGAACGTGCAAACTAACTCAAACGCCGTTTACAAAAAAGGAATTAAAAGGTAAAACAACGATGTCGGACGATTTTGATTCTGTACTTCCGGCTACGTCGCCCGTGACCTTTTGAACGTAATTACGTATTACGTGACGTTGCAAACGCGCCTCACAGAATGGAGAAAGGCTAGCATTTGTCCTTAGAAAAGTTACATTTTTGGAATAAGTTTTGAAATAACCGATCGTTTCGCATGATAAGACCCTTATTCATCGTCTGGTGTCGTTTAAAGACATTTGAAGCTGCATCTGAAACTGTTATTAACTGTCGTTTGGACCGTTTGGTTCCCATTGAAGTCCATTATATGGAGAAAAATCCTGGAATGTTTTCATCAAAAACCTTAATTTCTTTTCGACTGAGGAAAGAAAGACATGGACATCTTGGATGACATGGGGGTGAGTAAATTGTCTTTTTTAAAAGTGAACTAATCCTTTAATATTTACGACATTACACATTCTTATGGATCGCCACTATAGCCTGTGGTTGTTGTTACACGTTCTGTCCACTAGAGGGACATCTAACATTACTAAAATAAACATTTAGATCGCTTTCTTATTAACAATAAAACAGCGGAACAAACGCGCGTGTGTCGATATGAACTAGCAGCTATATACAGCGTGCTAACCTCGAAAATACAGCTGTAGTCTAATAGTAACTTAGCTCTCCTTATTAGATAGGCTCCTTGCATGATGGATAATGTGTTACTCCACTGCATTCTCGCTCAAATTGACCTGTGTTTGTTTGCAAATCAAGTTTTCCTTTGCAAAGCAGATCGAGTTTGTTTGCAAAATGCTGGGTTTTTTTGTTTAATTATGGCACAATATAAACTCCATAGTGTGTGTGATTGAGCTCCGGTGATGTACATGTGTCTTCATCTCTTCCAGCAACTGGAGGAGAAGCTGCAGACGCAGACGGACTATGAGGAGGTGAAGAAAGAGCTCAGGTGAGAGTCCACGCTGGGCCGGGGAAACATTAATGCCATTTTAATCAATTTGTCTGACGACTTATTGACGGCTAAACCACAATGAAAGAAATATCTGCACTTTTTATATATATATATTTCTTTAATTGCTGGTTAAAATGTTGTTTTTAGCATCTCAGTAGGGACTGCCACAAAAAAAGCGTCATGTTTCATCACTATGTATGTATGTACAGTATGTGTGTGTGTTGTATGTGTGTATTATTTGGTGTTAATAAAAACTGTATATAATTGGCCTGAGTTGTTTCTTTAAAGGTCATGCCTAGTCTGAGTGCTGAGTCCATGAACATGTTGTATGTTGTATTTAAAGGAGTAGTTCACTTTTAAAAAAACTTTTGCTGATAATTTACTCACCCCCGTGTCATCCAAGATGTCCATGTCTTTCTTTCTTCAGTCAAAAAGAAATTAAGGTTTTGATGAAAACATTCCAGGATTTTCTCCATATAATGGACTTCAATGGGAACCAAACGGTTCAAGGTCCAAAAGACAGTTTCAGTGCAAACTGTTCAAAGGGCTTTAAACGATTCCAGACGATGAATAAGGGTCTTATCAAGCGAAACGATCGCTCATTTAAAAAATAAATAACAAAGTTTAAGTATTATAAGCTCAAATGCTCGCCTTGCTCTGTTCTGTGATGCGCATTCGTGACTCTCCTGTTTGAATCTTTTTCCGAGTCAATTCGTTCATTTCGTTCAAATGACTCAAAAAATTTCATTTTGATGAACGAGTTCGAACAGGAGAGTCACACAGAACAGAGCAAGACGAGCATTTGAGCTTATAAAACTTAAACTTTGTTATTTATTTATTAAATGAGCGATCGTTTCGCTTGATAAGACCCTTATTCATCGTCTGGAGTCGTTTAAAGCTCTTTGAACAGTTTGCACTGAAACTGTCTTTTGGACCTTGAACCGTTTGGTTCCCATTGAAGTCCATTATATGGAGAAAATCCTGGAATGTTTTCATCAAAAACCTTCATTTCTTTTCGACTGAAGAAAGAAAGACATGGACATCTTGGATGACACGGGGGCGAGTAAATTATCAGCAAAAGTTTTTTGAAAAGTGAACTACTCCTTAATAATCGTGGCTGAAGTACGGCTGTCAGAAAGACTTGATTCGATTGGCTCCTGGTTGCCTCTCACTGATCGGCTCCGATTGTTATTGACAGCATCCTGAAGTCGATGGAGTTCGGGCCGTGTGACAGCGCCACAGCGCAGGTAAACACAGTCTTGTGTGTGTTTTGGTGTGTTTCAGTGTGTTGTTGGAGGTGTTGATGTGCTGGTCTCTCACAGGACTCATGCAAGCCGTTGGAGGTGCTCCTGCTGGAGAAGAACCGAAGCCTTCAGTCGGAGAACGCGTCTCTGCGCATCGCTAACACTGAGCTGAGCAGTGAGTCTGGGGTAGTTAAAGTGGGGAAAGGGGCAGCACAGAGGGAATACTTTCCCACGGGAACACACTCCCTCAGCCGGACTGAGTGGCAGAAGAGCTGCTGACTGACTGGATTTAAGAGGAGAAACTGCGAAATCGAGAGTGATTATCAGTTTAAACTAAATGTTGGACTCGATATACAGCTTACCAGTGATCCAGTGATATTGACATGCAGCCAGGAATCGTGTTTCCTGATATTTATATGAGCCTGATTTCGACATCGAGGAAATACATAAAGCAAATTTGCCTCTGAACGCTTTATATAAATACAATATAGGTCTAAATTCATATCAATGTTATATATCATCATATTGTCCAGCCTTAAAATTTGAAGCGTTTTTTTTGTCAGTGTTTATTTAAAAACATTCAATTATGCAGAATATATGATGGTAAACATTTAATTGATATGTTTAATTGATATGTCAATACAATATATAGCAATACAAGCCCGGCAAGCCAGACTCACAGAGATGTTGGGTCTGGGAACTCCCCAATGGCAGAGCTCAATCTGAATCGTCTTTCAGATTTCCTCCGCACGCGATAGAGTGCCGAAGTGATGACGTCACTTTGTTGGACAACTCGGAAGCTAGCGGCGCATGGGTTCCCTCGGTCGAAAAGCAATGCATTTTCCCCATAGACTTTTGGAAAATCACAAAAAATAAGATCTGTGTTTAACAAAGAGTTGTGACCCTTACACGTTTTGTCTATCAAGATAATCTTTACAAGTTAATCCAAAATTTATACATTTTGAAGCCTATATAAAGTTTAAAAAAACACAAGCAGGTTATAACTGTGTGTTCTATGTCATAGATCAAAACGTGAAAATATTTAAAGGCTTTGTTCACCACAGACCTTAATACTTTTTGTTTTGGTTGTTCTGAAATGGTTTATTTCCCTTCCAGAACTGAATTACACGACTGCGTTCCCAAACAGCAGCATCTTCCTCCGAAATGCGTTTCTCTGCCTACTCTGAGTATTATGTATACGAAAATTATTTTGTACAGTGGTTATAATAACTTTAATCATAATAACTTCTGCTTTTCTGAGGGATATTTTGCGCCAGTTCATCAGGAAGTATTAATTCGGTTCTCTTTGACTCACTGGATGGTACTGAGGCGTATTGCATTCACTTGAAGAAAAAAAATCTACTCTGTTTTTCTGAATTAACGAGTTAATTTTTCATGAGAACAAAAAATTTGCTCTGTTTTTCTGAATTAATGAGGTAATTTTTCATGAGAAAAAAAATTTGCTCTGTTTTTCTGAATTAATGAGTTAATTTTCATGAGAAAAAAAATTTGCTCTGTTTTTCTGAATTAATGAGTTAATTTTTCATGAGAAAAAAAATTGCTCTGTTTTTCTGAATTAATGAGTTAATTTTTCATGAGAAAAAAAAATTTGCTCTGTTTTTCTGAATTAATGATTTAATTTTTCATGAGAACAAAAAATTTGCTCTGTTTTTCTGAATTAATTAGGTAATTTTTCATGAGAAAAAAATTTGCTCTGTTTTTCTGAATTAATGAGTTAATTTTTCATGAGAAAAAAAAGTTTTTGCTCTGTTTTTCTGAATTAATGTACGGAGGCGTATTGCATTCACTTGAAGAAAAAAATTCTACTCTGTTTTTCTGAATTAACGAGTTAATTTTTCATGAGAAAAAAAAATTGCTCTGTTTTTCTGAATTAACGAGTTAATTTTTCATGAGAAAAATTTTTTTGCTCTGTTTTTCTGAATTAATGTGTTAATTTTTAATGGATTTTTTTTGCTCTGTTTTTCTGAATTAATGAGTTAATGAGCAAAAATAAATTTTCTCATGAAAAATTAACTCAATTAATTCAGAAAAACAGAGCAAAAAAACATTTTCTCATGAAAAATTAACTCATTAATTCAGAAAAACAGAGCAAAAAAAAATTTCTCATGAAAAATTAACTCATTAATTCAGAAAAACAGAGCAAAAAAAAATTTCTCATGAAAAATTAACTCATTAATTCAGAAAAACCGAGCAAAAAAACATTTTCTCATGAAAAATTAACTCATTAATTCAGAAAAACAGAGCAAAAAAACATTTTCTCATGAAAAATTAACTCGTTAATTCAGAAAAACAGAGCAAAAAAACATTTTCTCATGAAAAATTAACTCGTTAATTCAGAAAAACAGAGCAAAAAAAAAATTTCTCATGAAAAATTAACTCATTAATTCAGAAAAACAGAGCAAAAAAAATTTTCTCATGAAAAATTAACTCATTAATTCAGAAAAACAGAGCAAAAAAAACATTTTCTCATGAAAAATTAACTCGTTAATTCAGAAAAACAGAGCAAAAAAAATTTTTCTCATGAAAAATTAACTCATTAATTCAGAAAAACAGAGCAAAAAATAAATTTTCTCATGAAAAATTAACTCATTAATTCAGAAAAACAGAGCAAAAAAACATTTTCTCATGAAAAATTAACTCGTTAATTCAGAAAAACAGAGCAAAAAAACATTTTCTCATGAAAAATTAACTCATTAATTCAGAAAAACAGAGCAAAAAAAAAATTTCTCATGAAAAATTAACTCATTAATTCAGAAAAACAGAGCAAAAAAACATTTTCTCATGAAAAATTAACTCGTTAATTCAGAAAAACAGAGCAAAAAAAATTTTTCTCATGAAAAATTAACTCATTAATTCAGAAAAACAGAGCAAAAAATAAATTTTCTCATGAAAAATTAACTCATTAATTCAGAAAAACAGAGCAAAAAAACATTTTCTCATGAAAAATTAACTCATTAATTCAGAAAAACAGAGCAAAAAAACATTTTCTCATGAAAAATTAACTCGTTAATTCAGAGAAAAACAGAGCAAAAAAACATTTTCTCATGAAAAATTAACTCATTAATTCAGAAAAACAGAGCAAAAAAAAAATTTCTCATGAAAAATTAACTCGTTAATTCAGAAAAACAGAGCAAAAAAACATTTTCTCATGAAAAATTAACTCGTTAATTCAGAAAAACAGAGTAGATTTTTTTTCTTCGAGTGAATGCAATACGCCTCCGTAGGATGGAAACGCTGCTTTATTTACAAATGTTTTATGCGATATTCCCATTATGCGCATTGGTTAAATTCGCCACTTTGGATGGAAACACAGCTAGTGAGATGAGTTTGTACAGATGCAGAAATCAATAACAGATCAATAAATGTAGGATTATGATGATAGCTATGGTGGATTTCACCGTTTACAGTTGAGCTGGTGATCAGACCAAGCTCAGAGCAGACTTTTAGCAGTGTAGTGTGTGGGAAAGTCAGCGTGCTGTTCGAGGGTTATGAAGCTAGTAATAGCACAGAAGCAGACGTGGCGCAGGCTAGGCTAATAGCGCTAAGAGGCAGAGAGTGGCTGTGGTGGAGAACCACAAGCTGAAGATGCAAAGGTTAAAGACGTGTGAAGGTTGATCTTCTTGACTGGTAAGCTGTTGCGATAGGAGACGGTACACACACTGATGTGTGTGTGTGTGTGTGTGTTCAGGCCGGTACACGTCTCTACAGCTGGAGTTCTCTGCAGCGGTGAAGACCAGCGCTGATCAGAAAGACCTGATCCTCCAACTGGAGCAGGACCTCAGCACCATCCAGACGATGTCACGGCCCGACGCTGAGGTCAGACGGTCTACACACGACACACACATGCAAATAAAATAATTATATAATATATTCTAATTATATTAATATATCAAAGCTGATGAGAATAAATTATATTTACAATGCAACAAATAACTCGGACAAGTAAAGCACAGATTGAAGCACATGTCGAGCTCTCAGTCAGGTGTTTTCTGGAGAATGGTGTCTAGCACTGAAGAGTGAGTGTCTGATACGCTCCAACAGCGCTGCAGTGATGAGAGGAGATTGGTTTGGCTTTTATTAATGACACCGCTCTAACAGATAACAACACTTTTACTGTGTTCTGGCCGTTCATTTACACGACAACAGTGTTTGGTGGCCCAAAAAAAGCATAATGGGAATAATTTGTGTGTGTGTGGTCCAGGGTGCGGACAGCAGTGCAGTGATCGTCCCGGAGCCCATTAAAGAGGCCACAGCTCTGTTCTCAGGTAAACATGCATTACACACAACACCATACACACTGCACGTTAAGGCAAGTCCCACTACAGGATTTTATGCCCGATTTAAGCCCGAATTGCAAATCGTTGAGCTCGCCGACAGGTCAGGGTGTTATCGCGTGCAAATCGCGGGGGATTAGCGGACGATGAACGCTTGGCAATCTGTCAGCATGAAAGAGCCAACAACGCAACAAAAACGCTCGCAGACGCGTCGCCGAGCCCAGAAAAATATCTAGCCTGCTAGATATCCAGAGCCGTCGCGCGACTCAACCTCAGTGATGTCATGAGTACAGCCAATCAGAACAACGCATGGGTTGAGGACACCAGGTAAATCTTAGCTTTTCTTTTTTTTTTTGGCTTTTTTTTTCTCCGAGCAGATCGTCGCGCAATAAGTTTTCAGCACTAGTTTCTGTCTGACGTCCATATTCACGTGTTTTGTTCTTCGTCTTCTTCACTGGGTATTGGCGCACGTGCTGTTTCGCATCATTTCTGGTTCGTTTTACTGCGTGTTTTTTCGTGACAAAACGTGGTTTGTAGTTTCAGATAGAATCGTTGGGTGTCAACTCGTTATTTATTTGATTATTTTCAGGATTTAGACCGTAACGTAGTACTCTCATTGAGTCACAAATGATTTCCTCATCCGATCGTGGTTGTATCTCTATGTAGTGCATTGTCAACTCGTGTAGTGTGTAGCTTTGGATAAGAGCGTCTGCTAAATGATTAAATGTAAATGACTGTTGGCTAGCGCTGTCAAATAAAAATTCGAATTTCGAATATTCGTTGAATAAAAATAAAAAACAGCACATTCGGGTTTGTTTTCTCAGGTTACTGATGCACTTACACAGTTTTACACACTGTTGAAACCAAATTTTTCTTGCATACATATTAAGGAAATTATATTTGATTTAAGAACAATTGTTTCAAAGTTAATGCACTTTAAAAAAGTAAATGTTTTTTTCTAGAGCCGGGCCGATAAAGGATTTTGAAGGTCGATACCGATACAAATATTCCGATATATCGGCCGATATTTTTTCTTTATTTCAGAAACGAGCAACAAAACATCACTTACTTCTTTCAGACGAATATAATCAGAGTTATAATAAAAAATGTCCTATCCGTCTGCCGGAAGCTACTTATTTTAGCGGATTAAGTTTTAAATATGAATATTGTTCTTACATGAACGCATCGATTCACTTCAGAAGGCCTTTATTATTTTCCCAGAGCCGTGTGGTGCACTTTAATCATGGTTTGATGCACTTTAATGATGGATAGATGCACTTTAATGATGGATAGATGCACTTTAATGGTGGATAGATGCACTTTAATGATGTATAGATGCACTTTAATGATGTATAGATGCACTTTTATGATGTATAGATGCACTTTAATGATGGATAGATGCACTTTAATGATGTATAGATGCACTTTTATGATGTATAGATGCACTTTAATGGACTTCAAAACAGAAACTGCCATTCACTGCCATTATAAGGCTTGAATCATCAAGAATTGAGTTTTTTTTAATATAACTCTGATTGTATTCGCCTGAAAGAAGAAAGTCATATACACTAAGGATGGCTTTAGGTTGAGTACTGACATTTTTAACCCTTTAAGTATTGCCTTTAAAATTGAAATATAAGTCAAATTTTGCTAATATTTAAGAAAGAAATTCAAATGTAGCGTTTCAGCCATTTTGACAGCCCTGCAGTTGGCCAAGCAGATCCCTCAGTAGGTGTGTGTGTGTGTGTGTGTGTGTTGAGGTGCTGGCGGCTCTCTTCAGGCGGATCTTCCTCAGGGTCAAATGGACTCTCTGCTGTCCATCATCTCCAGTCAGAGGGAGAGGTTTCGCCTGCGCAACCAGGAGCTGGAGGCCGTGAGTGCGCATCACATGACTGTACCTGGTTCCTGTGGCTCAGGGAAGAGTGTAAGTGTTGTTGTTGTTGTGTTTCAGGCGAGCGGATCCCTACAGCAGACCTTACAGGCTCTTCAGAGCGAGCTGGACAGTCTGCGGGCCGACAACATCAAGCTCTACGAGAAGATCAAGTTCCTGCAGAGCTACCCCAGCAGAGTGAGTCCTTCACGACTACGTGTGTGACGATAGCCGATATTCTGCCGAGGGCGTTCCTGTGCTGGTTTCGTCCCGTCGTGGTCAGCTGACTCCCCAAGCTTTACATAAATTCTGTGCGATGGACAGCTGGGACACACATTTACTCTTTCATTAACCTAATTTAAAAAATACACAATTTTCGGTCCATAGTGGACTGTCATATAAATGTGAAGCTTGGGAAGTCTCATTTTAAAGAAGACCCTTGGCAGATTATTGTTGAAAATTTATGAAAATTATTTATAACTTAATTAATTACAACTCTAAAACTGCTAGAAAATCAAAGCCATAAATGTAAGTCGTGTTCCAAATTTGAGGTTGATTATCTCTAAAACGAGCTTTCAGGGAGATTGTGTGTGTGCGCAGTGCCAGATTCCCCCATTCGATGCAGTGAAACTCCACTGGGACACAGTGCAGTTTCTCTCAAATATTACATAGAAACCACACTCTGATATTCAACACACACACAATTATAGGTGCATAATTTATCCAATTAGCTCTATAATATAGAAGTAGAAGCAGTAAACAGGAATAAAGCAAGTATTTGCTTTTTATGCCAAACCTGAGAAAATGCCACCCTCTATTAAAAAAAAGAGTTAAATATTATAGTTAAATGGCCCTGGGATTAAAAATGCAGTAGTAATGGGTTTCAATGGGGACATTGTTGTTGTTCTGAGTTGAACTATTTTGTGTTACTAGTGCAAATAGATTAACCCTCTGATGGTCTTCCTTTATGAGTCACGTCCTGGGCCTTCCCGGTCAGAAGTTAAAACCAATGCAATTTATTTTTGTTCTATAATATTTATTCTTTTTAATTTAGTATTTTGAGACAATTTGATTGAATTTATTAATATTTATGCTATATTTATGGTCTATTTTTCAATGGAAATATATATATATATTTATTTATATATATATATATATATATATATATATATATATTATAATTTTTTTTTTAATATATATTAATGCAGTATTTTTGTTTAATATAGAGTCTAGGCCTTCAGAAAAAAATATTTTTTGAAGAAAATTAGCACCATCTGGTTACAGTATAGAGAAAAGGCGTAGAGTCCTGGTGTAACCACTAGATGGCATGTACAGCTCTCTATGGAGAGGCATGTGAATTCCCCAGCTGTTTATCAACACATTTTTTTGGTGGATTTGAATATATAATTGAAACAATCTCAAAAACTATTTTTTTTTTAAAAATTGTAAAAAAAAAAAAAATTTGTGAATTTTTGTGTTTTTGTCAATTTCCCATTCATTTCCTATGGGGGTCATTTTTGACCAAAGACCAAAATCGTGACTAATTTTTTTACGACCACTTAGCATGCTCAGATCATAAACTAAATTTTTGTGTGTGTTCACATAGCTAATGCTGTAAAAGTCACCAAGTTTCGTAACATTCAGGTGACGCTGTGATTTTTAAAAATTCAAAACAGATTTTTTGTAGTCTGAATTTATTGGTGTGTATATGTATAAAAGTGTGTTTGTATGTGTGTGTGGGTGGGTGGGTGTACATTTTTTGCACTCTAGATGTTGTAGAGTATCACCCCTTTACTGCGGTCTACTTCTTTTAAGAATCGTGGCCGATTTGTAGATTGTACACACAAAAATTCAGAGAATTTTTGTTTTGTTTTTAAATTTCCCTTTCATTTCCTATGGGTCGGTCATTTCTGACCGAAGACCACGAGTGTGACTATTTTTTTTACGACCACTTAGCATGCTCGGATCATGACCTCAATTTTTTTTTTTGTATTCACATACCAAATGCCATAAAAGTCAGCAAGTATCATAACCTTCCAACGAATCTGTGATTTTTAATAATTCAAAACAGAAAATTATTCGGTCAGAAGTGACCGAGGACCATCAGAGGGTTAAAGAAAGGAAGTAAAAAATAGTAAAATACATATGAAATACACACATGTGCTAAAATGTTTGCAGTTGGCATTAAAACAGGAAAAGACAAAAATGTCCATAAAGACGCACAAGGGTTTATATAATGGCTGTTATTTCCCACCTCAAACTGATTTGCAGGTTTATTTTTTATTTTTTTCTTACCATATACATGTATGCAACATCTTTGTCACATTCTTAGATTTTCTCTGTAAATAGAGTCAGAATAATGAGACATAATAGGGCCATTACCAATCAAATCAAATTACAAGTCAATATTGTGTCTTAAATGTAACTCACAATCTGAACTTGTTTATTGAACTATTGTACAAACTCACATTAGCAATGGCGCTGATATTTGAGATAAAACAGCACTCTTGTTTGTGTGCTATTCCTCTGCTATATCACCGGTTATAAATATTAGACACAACTCACAGGGGTGTTTTTGTGATATTATTGTAGTCCGCATGCCTATTGCCGTGAATAATGGTCTGAACATGGACTTGATCAGATCATCTGTGTGTGTGTGTGTGTTAGGCTGGAGACAGTGATGATACAGTGATGCGCTACTCGTCTCAGTACGAGGAGAGACTGGATCCCTTCGCCTCCTTCAGCAAAAGGGTGAGAACATGAACTCTGGCGTCTGAAAGTGTGTGTTTGCTGTGGTTGACTCAGGTGTGATACTTTTGATGTGATTTACTCCTTTAGGAGCGTCAGAGGAGGTATCAGAGCCTCAGCCCGTGGGACAAAGCCACGCTCAGCCTGGTGTGTATCACACACACACACACACACACGAGCGGCTGTTTCACGGTCTGTGAGTTTCAGTGGATTATAACGTGCTTCTGCAAACTCACAGCGGCCAAACATCCTCCTAAATCTGGAAAGATGAATCAGGAGCGTTTATGAAGATTTATACTTTATAAAAAATGAAGTCATCACAGATTTGTTGAATGATTTGTAATCTTTAATCAGAAGCATGAATCATCCACAGTAGCCCCGCCCCTCCAGCACTCACATGACATCACAGCGCCTCATTAGCATACAGTCCAATCAGGCTTCACTGGACAGATCAAGTCCCGCCCCACATGTGGTCCCTGCTCCTCCTGGATCAACCCCACAACGGAGTGAGCCGGGTCACATTTACAGGGTTCAACTTACAAAAAAAGCAAACTATAGCATTATAATGCTACGTTCACACCGGACGCGAATCGCGCGTCAAATTCGCGCCTGACGCGTCTATTTTGACGCTTGACCACTTTGTGTTAATTCGCGTGTCAAGAGCGAAACTGGCGCGCGTAAAAACAAAAGTTTGAAGCGAAATTTACGCGCGTCAGAATCGAAATCCGTTGGCGGCCATTGTTTTTATGTCGACCGAGCATTCATCAAGAGAGTTACCGCTCTGTATTTACTCTGGAGAGCAGAACAGCGGCGTGGGGATCATCGTCGCCGTATATTTGTGTCCACCGGACCCTTCAGAGCCGAACCGTTTGGCAAATTTCACCATTTGCTCGCTCCAGGAGCTGCGCTGGATGACGGCCGCTGTCAGCGGTACTTCCGTCTGTCACACGCCCAGTTTGATGACCTGTTGTCCCGCATCTGAGCGAGGATCACCCTCACCCTCATCCATCTAATCTAGCTGTCATTTATTTTTTGTTTTGATGATAAATAGAGCCAGCCTTCAAATGTTATTAACCTGTCCTGTGATTTTTTTCTCTCTCTCACGTCCAGACACGAATTTATGCACATATGTTGATTGTCTTTACAACATAATAGGCTTACTATTTCATATAATCTAGCTATGGAATGAATAACATTCAATACAAAATGAACATGTCTCGTATATAGAAATAATGTTTTAAGTGATAAAACATTTGCTTTGTTGTGCATAATCCCAACATGCATTTAGTCATATTAACAAAATAATTTATTGAAGCATCCAGACACTTCACCACGTGAGCAAGCAGCTAGGCTCCTGATTGGTTAACGCGGCGCGAATTCACGCCAAAGTTCAGATTTTTCAACTCGTGCGGCAGACGCGAATTCGCGTCAAACGCGTGAATGCACAAATGGCACTAACTGAATCATTCGCGCTTAACGCGCCAGACGCTTAATTCGCGCCATTCGCACGAACGAGGCGTATTCGCGTCTTCCGCGCCTCGCTCCACGCCTCATTCGCGCCGCAGGAATTTTTCACGCGCGTAAAGCGTCTTTGCATTGACTTAACATTGAAATCATTCGCGCCTGACGCGCTATTCGCGTCCGGTGTGAACGTAGCATAAAAGTACATAAACATTGAAAATACATCAAATTGCGAGTGATACCTGTGGAAACGCATCATCACAGACTGTGAAAAGTGTTCATAGGAAACAAACACTCAGAAAAGCAACTCACAGTTTTAAGAGCAAATCTCTGTTTTAACCACAGAAATGATGACATCTTGTAATTATTCTGATAATTATTAATTATTAAAGTGTGTGTGTTTCAGGGTCGCGTGATTCTGTCCAATAAGACGGCCAGGACTGTGGCGTTCTTCTACACACTGATCCTGCACTGCCTCGTCTTCCTGGTGCGTCACATGACCCTCAGACTAACTGTCCGTTACTGCTCGTGTTGAGCTGGTCTAAAGCGTGTGTGTGTGTGTGTGTGTCAGGTGCTGTATAAAACCGCCTGGAGTGAGAGTATCGGCCGGGACTGCGCTGCGTTTTGTGCGAAGAAGTGAGTGTTTTCAGACACTGTGAGATTTTTTTGAAGCTCAGTGTGTGTGTGTGTTTAACGATCCACACACTCTTCCCACAGGTACTCGGATCACCTGCACCAGTTCCATGAGAACGGAGACACCTGGCAGTAGCTCTTCACATCATCGTCACATTAGATGACATCAGAGGTTGAGTGATTGAGAATAGTGGGTTAAACATCGCAGGTTTAAGGGGGTGATGGTCTCTCTCGAATCCTCTGTAACTCGCTCTCGTGATTCTGGCGTCTTACAGAGACTGATATCAGTGCTAACGGTTTATTTAACGCTTAGATCATCTGAAACCATATCTGTATCCCTTTATATATGCAGTTGATGGGGCTTTAGGTGTAGTCTCTTCCAATTCAATTAAAGCTTTCAGGGAATGTGTGTGTGGTTGTTTATGAGATTCAGTTATTAATAAAACTTTTGAAAGAAGTCTCTTACTCTTATTTTAGCAGAAACACAGTGAAATATTATTACAGTGTAAATCTGCTGTTTTCTGTGTGAATATATAGTGAAGTGTGATGTGTTTCTGTCATCAAAGCTGAATCTGCATCATAACTCCAGTCTTCAGTGTCACACGATCCTTCAGAAATGCTTAATTATTATTACTCGGTTATCAGTGGTGGAATGTAACGAAGTACAAATACTTTGTTACTTTACTTAAGTACATTTTTCACGTATTTTTACTTTACTTAAGTAGAATAAAGAGTGCATACTTTTTACTTTTACTTCGTTACATTTTGCAGCAATTATTATACTTTCTACTCCACTACATTTCTACAACTTCTGTTACTTTTTCATTACATTTTCTAATCAGTTTTTCCCCTGCCAAAACGTAATCTGACCGTCCGTTCGTTGCACGTTCGTTGCTCGCCAGTGACGTTTGGTTGCCATAGATACAGTATATCAACCCGGTTACACTAAATGCGTCTCGCACGCAGTGTGTTTATCGTGCAATTTATACCCGAAAATTTGTTTTTACGTGCATAGGAAACACACCGTGTGTAATATATGTTTGGTTAGGATTATGGCAAGCCAAGAGGTTCAGAATTACACCATAAAGTAATCGCGTTTACTGCCGAACATAGTTATTAACATATAGTAAGGATAAGCATGTTTATATTGCCTAATTGCAAGCTTGTTTCAGAAATGGTGACAACAATTTTGTTCTATCAATATTGAACATCATTATAGGAGTATTACTGTAGGTTGAATGAGTTAGAATTAAATGTTTTATTAATCATTAGAAAATAGTCATTAAGAGAATACATTTTTATGCAAGTACTTTTACTTTTAGTACTTAAAGTACATTTAAAATCAGGTACTTTTTACTTAAGTATGGTTGTCATTGTGTTACTTCTACTTTTACTAAAGTAAATATTTATCTGGTTATTTTTACTTTTACTTAAGTACTGAGATTCAGTACTTCCTCCACCACTGTCGGTTATTAATAATGGTTGTTATTATTTAATGTTAACCTGTTTTTACTGCTTAAATTTTTATTTATTTATTTATTTATTTATTTATTTTTTCAAGGATAGCCCCTTGAGATGAACCATCTCATTTTCGAGGGGGTCCCTTGATTTTTGTGGAAATTATGCTAAATGATTTTGAAGAATAGAAAGTTCAAAAGAACTGAATTTATTTTAAATTGCAATATGCCATCATGACTTTGGCGTAAACATACACGGCACTTTCAAGTCAAGTGGCGTGTTATCTTTACGCATTTTGAGCTATCCGCGTGTATGTCTACGCCGTTAAATGTCCGAGCGAAACGAAATGTAGATCTACATCTGGGGAGTGATATTTGTTTCCTAGGGTGGTAGGGGAAGACTCATAAGTGCTATTAACCACAGTGACGGGTAGTTTTAGGGATGGGGTTGGGGTAGGTCATATATTTATAAATACAGTAATGTAACGTAAGTCAATTTTGCATTTTAATTTTAAAAAAATTTAAATACGAATTGGCGTGTTATGCATACGCCATTTCATGAGACCAGTCTGTAAATAGAAATGAATGTCTTTACTGTCACTTTTGATCAGTTTAATGAATCCTTGATGAATATAAGTATTAAGTTTGTTCTTAAAAAAAAATTAGAGATGCCAAAAGATGGCACGTCCAACTTGTAAAACCTGGCGAAAGTGTTCTGTGACACTTTCAAGGGCAAGAAGTGTCGTGGCAGATTTTCAGTCTCAATTCAAATCATCAAAGTCAGCTTCAGGTCTTGAAGAAATTGAGTCGAGGTTTCAGGTCTCAGAAGAAGTTACTTTATTGAACAGGTCAACAAAGTGAGATGTGGCCAAGCATCTAAGTTTACAACAATCAGTGGCCAAGTCTTATACCTTCTTTTTGTCTTGTGATATCCAATTAGCACTCAACTCGTTACGTTTTCCCTCTTTGCTCCTCCTTATTACTCCCCCCAGATTAAAAACACCTGCATCATTATTTTATGATGATGAAGCTGAAGCTAAGCAGGGCTGAGCCTGGTTAATACCTGGATGGGAGACCTTCTGGGAAAACCAGGTTGCTGCTGGAAGAGGTGTTAGTGAGGCCAGCAGGGGGCGCTCATCTTGTGGTCTGTGTGGGTCCTAACGCCCCAGTGTAGTGATGGTGACACTATGCTGTCAAAGAGCACCCAGTGGCGTATACATCCTGGCCTCCTAATCATCCCCATATATATATATACAGTGATGTGAATAAGTTTGGAGACCCATGCTAAAGTTGCCTAAAAGGGGAATAAAAAATCATCTTTTGGATATTGATCTCAATGCCTTAATTAGAAAAATGAGGAAAACTCCAACCTTTAAGGACACAAATTTTGGTTGGAGTTTTCCTAATTAAGGCATTGAGATCAATATCCAAAAGGTGATTTTTTATTCCTCTTTTTAGACAACTTTAACATGGGTGTCCAAACTTATTCATATCACTGTATATATATATATATATATATATATATATATATATATATATATATATGTATATATATCACTCTGTCTCTTCTCCACCAGTAAGCTGGCACTATGGCTGCTGTCGCATCATCCAGGTGGAGCTGCACATTGGTGGTGAATGAGGAGATTCCCCCCGTTATGTAAAGTACTTTGAGTGCTGAGAAAAGCTCTATATAAATGTAATTTATTATTATTATTATTATATAAGTGGACTGGGGAATGGAGAGACAGCAGGGGACGACGGGACCCGGCTCGATGTGACCCACATAAATCCTGCAGAAAGTCGCCATTGGATGGGGTCTAGAAGTCAAGAAGTTCTTTAGGTTGCTTGCCGCTCTGCATTTTATACTGCCCGAAGGCTCGACAGTGTTTGCAAAGTCGTTATATGTTAATTATACATTACAGTATTATTATATGTTTATTACAATGTAATTATACGTTACAGTGGTACAATACGTTTATTACAATGTAATTTTACATTTATTACAGTGTTATTATACATTTGTTAGTCTTATACATTTGTTACAATGTAATTATACATTTATTAAAATGCATAATATAAATTTATTAAAATGTGTAATATACATTTATAACAGTGTAATATACATTTGTTATATTCTTTTTTAAAGTAGCTGTTCCTTTCTGAAAAAGTAGTGATTCTTTTTTTAAAAATAGTGTAAAAAATTTATACATTTGTTACGGTCTTATTATACATTTATTACAATGTAATTATACATTTCAGTTTAATTATATGTTTATTACAATGTAATTATACATTTATTAGTGTTATACATTTGTTAGTTTATACATTTCTTGTTAGTGTTATACATTTGTTAGTTTATACATTTATTTCAAAGTAATTATATGTTTGTTACAATGTACTTATACATTACAGAATTATTATACGTTTATAACAATGTAATTATACATTTACTACAGTGTTATTATTCATTTGTTACATTGTTTCAAAAAGTAGCGATTCTTTTTGAAAAGTTTAGCGATTCTTTGAAAAAGTAGTGTAAATTAATTATACATTTGTTACAGTGTAACTATACATTACTTACAATGTAGTTATACATTCATTACAGTGTTATTATAAATTTGTTATATTTTTATACAATTGTTAAATGATTACTTTGTTACATTATTATTTTTGAAAAAAAGTGATTCTTTAGTGAAAAAAGTTTTTATTAGTTTTTAAAAAATGTTATTATACGTTTGTTACAGTCTTATTTTACATTTATTACAATGTAATTATACGTTTATTAAAATGTAATTATATATTAGTGTTATACATTTATTATAATGTAATTTTACATTTATTACAGTGTTATTACAGTTGTTACATTATTATTATTATAGATTTGTTACTTTATTATTTTGTTACATTCTTTTTGCAAAAAGTAGCGATTGTATAGAACTATGGAAAAGTAGCGATTCTTTTTGAAAAAGTAGTGATTCTTTTTGGAAAAAGTATCGATTCACTTTTGAAAAAGTAAAGATTCTTTTTTGAAAAAGTATCGATTCACTTTTGAAAAAGTATCGATTCACTTTTGAAAAAGTACCAATTCTTTTTTGAAAAAGTAGCGATTCACTTTTGAAAAAGTAATGATTGATTCATTTTTTAAAAGTAGCGATTCCTTTTTGAAAAAGTAGCGATTAATTTTTGAAAAAGTAGTGATTCATTTTTTTAAAAAGTAGCGATTCTTTTTTTTTTTTTAAAGTAGCGATTCTTTTAAAAGTAGCGATTCTTTTTATGAAATATATCGATTCAGTTTTGAAAAAGTAGCGTTTTAACTGAATCTATAAGTCAGCTACTCTGTTTAATTCTGAATATTATATTTTATTCTGGTGCGCTTAGCATTATCGTTTTATCAGAGTTTAGGTTCTTGTGTAATAGTAGCCTAGGCTATTAAGCAACTCAAACATACCAAACCAACAATTACTAAAAACACACAAAAACAATTTTTTGCTCTAGTAATTGTTGTTTGTACAAGAAGAAAGTTCAACATAAGCCTATACAATTTAAAGCTACAATATGTAATTTTTTCCGCTGCTGTCGCTAACCTCTTACAATAACAAAGCCAATCAGTGTGTCCGATGCCAGAGACTCTACTCTTCACGATCATAAGTCTGACTGCAGACACACGAGTGTTTAATCTGAGCTGTTTTGTTTCTTATGAATTAACAGCAAAACCATGAGACTGAGGTGGATGATCAGATGATAATGCCATGCTGTTGTAATGTAGGCTACTGAAAAACATGGTGTTCACATCACAGCTCACCACAGATTTATGATTTATAAGTTTGATTCTGCGTGTTTAAACCAACACGTGTGATGATGAACGCTCTGTTCTTCTCTATTCTATTCGTGTCTGGTTCAGTGAATGAAACAACACATGAGAATGAGTAACAGCGAGACACAGACTACGACGAGTGTTTGAGACACCGAGCACATTTCATGAATCTGTGTCGTATGATGAGAAAAGCACGTGTGTCTTTATGAACCTGTGGATTCTCTCTCCTCCCACGGTCCTTTGTGGCTCAGCATTTCACACAGACTGTTATAATATTTGTGTGTGTGATCTCAGAGTTTGTTCGGGGTCCTTCTGTGGTTTGATCGACTCTTGCTGCGGGTTTCCTTTCTGGTTTACTTTTCAGATGTACTGTACGGGAAACAATTCTTAAAGTCAATTTAATCCCTTATAACTCATCTTTAATTACCAAAATGACATATTTAAAAGTTTTTTTCCTTGAAAAATATTCTTAATGTCTTAAAATAGCTTAAATGTAACTCATTTGGTATGTGCGGTTCTATGAATATGCAAATGAGCCCCGCCTCCACTCACTCACTCAGAGATCCACTGGTTGACGATCACACGTTGATCTGATGTTTCAGTATATGACAAAGCAAACTATCAGTGCATCTCCAGTCTAACGTATTGGACAGTGTGATTTTAACAGCTCTACTTTGACTCGTTTTAGAGACTGTCGAACGACATGGCGTTTTACAAAGCAAACGGTTTGTGTATTTGGCGTGCTGCAACCCAACCTGCTGGGTTAAAACGTCTAATCCATCACGCTGGGTTACTTTAACCTAGCATGCGTTATATGTTATGTCCAGCGCTGGGTTGTTTTTAACCCAGCCATTTTATAGCGAATACAGGCTTCCTCTCATGCTGATATGATTAGATGTGAAAATTGCTGATGACGAGTTGATGGGATATAACATTAGATGCTCCTCCCAAACTGTGCTAATGAAGAAATTAAGACAAACTTGGACACCACTCACATTTATTGCTGTTTAATATTGCTGTATTATAGTGGGAGCATATATGGTGTTCCAGTCAGTGTCTCCATGAACATACAGCAGATGCAGTGTGTGTGTGTGTCCACTCATGATGTGATGTGATCCCAGAGAGTCTGAGGCCTGGAGGAGGAGGAGGAAGAGGAGGATGCTGCTCTGAATCACCTTCACTCAGTGGTGACCGATGACTTCATGACGTGGCCCATTTAAGGACCAATCAGAAATCGCGCTCTTCCCCTTTAAGAGCAGCTGCATTGCCCGGAGAATAGATGCGCGCGCGTGACGCGTCATGTCTCAGTCAGTCTCTATAGATGGATGATACAGCGATGCGATGTGCTGGACTCCTCCACAAACCCGCGGCGATGGACCTGGATTAACAGCACTGGCCCCACATGCAGTGACGCATTTAACGGAGGTGAGAACGGGCGCGTGTAATGATGATGATGATGATGATGATGATTCACAGCGTTCACAGGACGCGTTCAAAAACGCAAGAAGAACGCGTCCTGAATGAACGGCCCTTCGCACTCATTCATAATGCGCTTCTGTAACGTTACCTGTGTTCAGTCTTAATGTGGAGTAACTGATGATTGGATCAGCTGTAGTGGGTCACAGTGGCTGGTTCTGGTTCAGTGTCGGTCATCATCTGGTCAGTGTTTAGTGTTGCGCGCGCGCGCGTGCGTGTGTGTGTGTGTGTGTGTTATTGATTCAGGCCTCGTGCACCGGCTTCATTCACAGAGATTCACAGCTTCATGCATCACCCTCCCAATAACTGACAACCTGGAATAATAAAGTGACACACACACACACATACATGCACACAAGGCCCTTCTGTGGGTTTGAGGGGCCATAAGGTAAACATCCATAACACCACTGCACACAAGGACGCCTTTCAGCACCGAGATTTTAGGTAACATTGGCACTATGCTCAATATGAAAATGTGTATTTGATATGCTGTAACTGGTTGCTATTCCTTTTTAATAAGTCACCATTTTATCACCTTTTAGCTTTCGCAGTACACAAACAAAAATGGTTTGACAAATTAATTTTTACAAGTAAATAAACCATATAGTCTCTCTAATAATATGAGGAAATAGCAAACGCATGTGTAAGAATTATACAGATATGTTGAGTGAATTAAATGGTTTCACTTCTGTAAATAAAATGTGTGTAACTGTAAAATATGCATAAGACTAGTGAAACAGAATCAGTGTCAGCAAAAAGTGGGGCAGTGGACCTTCCTCATATTATTCCTAAAGTGTTTTATTAAATATCCACCAAGTAAACATTTCCATGATTTATTTTCTGTCAAACATGAGCATGAGTGTGTAGACAAAAAACACCTATTCAAAATATTCACAAAAACCATAACCTAAAACAGCATCGAGTCCAAATCCTGCGGAAGTGAGTTCTCTTTATTGATCAAGCCATCATCACTTCCTGTTTCACTGGGCTGTAAATATGAGGAGACACCCAGTCCTCAAACACCCCACCAGCACCAAATGCTGGATAGTTCAATCTCTGAAATGCTCTTTTCCTCCTTTTAGCCAATAATTAATATTAATTGGTAAAAAAAACACGGTTTGAGAGAGAATTAAAGTCCCCCTGAAGTCAATCATTTCCCTTAAAACTCATCTTTGATCACCAAAATGACTTATTTAATATAATGGAGAATCATGAACATGGAAAATACTGAGGTGTAAATAGTATTTATAGTAGGCCTGTCAAACGATTAATATCACGATTAATCGCATCCAAAATAAAAGTTTGTGTTTACATAATATATGTGGGTGCACTGTGTATAATTAAAATACACACACATGCTTGTATATATTTAAGAAATATTTTCATGTATATACTGTATATAGATTTATATATAATTTATATTATAAATAAATAAAAATATTTTATTTTTTTTTCTTAAATAGCATATGTGTGTATGAAGAGTTCAGATGCAAAAGCCTCTAAATGCCATTTGCAATTTTCTTCTAGAATGATAATTTTTTATCAAGCTTGTATATTTAAGTTCAGTGATTTCACTTAAATGTTATTTAAGTGAAATTACTGAACTTAAATATACAAGTTTGATAAAAAAAAAATCATCATTACAGAAGAAAATTTCAAATGGCACTTAGAGGCTTTTGCATCTGAACTCTTCATATATACAAAATAATTATACACACATATATTATGTAAACACAAACTTTTATTTTGGATGCGATTAATCGTTTGACAGCCCTTATATATAGTGTTTAGATTTAGAATACATCGCTTTTTTCACTAGGTGTACAGTAAATAGGCTAGCCTCTGCTATAAAGAAATGTATTATTAGCATGTGTCCCACTAGAGCTGTGACACACTTCATACACTGCTGATGGTCTGTGGGGAGCATCACGATAAAGTGTTTGCCGATATTAATCTAATAATACTCTAATGAGTTACTTCGTCTAAAGTGGACCATCAAAATAACATTTGTTTGGTGATATTGTTATTCTTCCAAATGCAAGTGACTATTTTGAAGAGTTCAAGTCAAGTTTGTTCCAGTGTTTCCAGTGCTGTGTCAGTGTGACGCGCTTGTCTTATTTTCAGACAGATGCTGGTCTGTGTGTGTCTGCGGTCGGTGTCGTTCTGTGTCAGGACAGGCATTAATAACACACATTAATATGTGTGGCTTTGGAAACACACACGGCCCGTACAGTAAACTCCTTACAATAGTATACTGTATTTATTTAGCATGACAAATATACTTTAATGTAAAGAAATAATAATAATAAATACAGACGTCATCCAAACCGAGAGAGCCAATGTTTTGATTACATCAATAATGTTACAGCCGCTTCAGACAGTTTGTCTATGCTGTAAGATTTACTCAATGCATTTTGCGTAAGTGTTGCATGTATGTTCTGTGTTTCGGCAGTGTGGCTTCGGCATGATGTGGTTTCAAATATTGCAGATATTTCCTTTAGTCTTCCAAGCATCCCACATGATAAAATGTGTTTTTGCAGATATAATAGGTCTTATATGATCATGTTCATATTGAGGCTCCATTCACTGATGTTCTGATGAGGGGAAACTTTCCCTTCTTAGATCATTTTGATGACGCATATTACAGGTGATATTAATACTAATGTCAATGTTATTTTTAACCAAGGCTATGAACATGCATGACAATAGTGCTTCTACTTGCAAAAGTGTAAGAAAATTATGGTGTTGTGAATTATGATCCAAACAATATGTTTCAAGACCACATTAAATTGACTTGCATGGCCCTCATGCATGTAGTGAAGATGCTCATGTGTGTTTGTGATGGATTTTCTCTGATTGTTGTTTTCCGATCACATTTGGTTGATTAAATGTTCTTAAAAACATAAAAACACAAATATAATCTATTACAGACATAGGCTGAATCTGAAATCGCCCCCCTATTACCTCAAATAGGGCATTATTTAAGGAAACAGTCATTAATAGTAGAGCTGGGTATTGACACAAATTTCACAATTCGATTCGATTTCGATTCAATATTGATTATTTTGGATATCAGTTACAATAAATGGCAAGTTTTCTCAAGGGAATCAAATCTCTTAACTAATGCTGTAAACTATGGGAGTCTAGTTGTAGCCTATAGACTTCATTAGCCTAATATGAAGGTAATAATGATAATGATAAATAATTGTATAGTTTTGTAACTATACAAACAATTAAATTACACTTTTATTTATTTTTATAATAAGAAGATCATATGAAATATAAACATTTAAATGGTGGCTGTCATAAAAACTTGCCAGATTTATTCAAATATGCATTAAATATTGAAGAACATTAAGATTATAATGCATATGTAATATGGTGTATATATTTAGCAAAATGCTCCTCTCTGGAGTTATTTTTTCTAGCCGACTAACGAGTTTATGTGGGTTTTCTGAGGTAAATATGACGATACATGACATTGATTACAAGCTGTTTAACTGACGTCTTTCCACGGTTGAAACGCTGATTGAGCGAATCATTGTGACATGATACGGATTTGGATAAGTTGTACTCTATCTTTAACACACTTTCAGATGCTCATTCTTTGGCGCTGTGACTGGTATTATTAACCCGGAAGAGAGATCAGCGCTGCTGCTTCTCCTGAGCGATCTCACGCCACAGCGCCAAAACGCCAAAACTATTTATGTTTTTGAATTTCTAAAGAAAATGGACGTAATTTGAACTTTGTTTCATATCAATAGTATCAAAGGACAAAGATTATTGTGATTTTTTTTTTTGAATGCGCGCAGCCGCGATACAATGTCCCATTCATTCAAATGAAACAGGATGACTAATCGATTCTTGAGATTTAAGAATCGATATCGGTTCGTAAAAATGAGAATCGATTAATATCGAGAAATCGATATTTATTACCCAGCCCTAATTAATAGTGCTGTCCGAAACCATAGTGGACGAAACTGAGTGCACTTATTCGATCCTACAATGCACTGCAATAACAAGTGTACAACCGATGTACGCTTTCCGAATTCACTCACTCGTTTTATTCACTCCTTCAAGTAAACTGTAGTAGTGGACTAACATAGGGAATCCTAAATGAGGGTTTAGTGGGCGATTTCGAATTCAGCCATACTCTGACATTACCAGTAGGTGGCGCTGTTACTAAACTGCTCCGATGCCTTCGGGGTATGATGGATATGACATATACCCAGTTTCGCTGCGATAAACCCAACCATTGGGCTGATTTCGATTTTCTGAAGATTAGGGGAAAAACTGTTTCCCATGCAAGAACTATCTGTGTATGTAAAAAAGCTATGTACATTTTGATCTACAAAAACTGTGATTTGATTGGACTGACCAGATTTAGGCCACATCCACACGAAGCCAAAGCTTTTCCTATCCAATCTTTTTACCCCTCATTTAAAAAAAATTCTGTTAACACTGCAGTCACAAGAAATATCTGCACACACACCAAACCGACTCAAAACGATGTAGTATGTATGCCAGACCAGTATGTGGCGCTGTGATTCTGCCACTGAGATGCACTAAAAACGGAGAAGAAGACTTGAAGCATGCACAAGCATGTAGTCCGCGGTTTTGCGGTCATGTGACGTAGCGGTGTGTGACTACGGTCAACACGTGGGGTTGATGACATCATCGTTTCACCACATATACGGATTGGTTGTACACACGAAAACACAAGGGTGTCGTTTTCAGATTTATCCACTCTGGGACCCGGTTTAAAAAAATAGCGGATTCAGGCTCTCGAAACACTGATATGATACCACATTTTTACATAGCTAAACGTGTCTCCGTGTGGACGTAGCCTTAGACTTGAAGGGGGGCGATTTTTCTAGCAGCATCACTGTCCCACTACAGTCCGTCACACTCTCTGGTTTACTGACCTCTCTCTCTCTCTCTCTGTGTCTGTGTGCCAGTGGTTTGCCGGGGCTTTGGCATGGCCTAGTAATGAACGGCGCCGGGGCTCCCAGCAGCCCGGAGCATAACTCCTGCACGCGGCCCGACTGGAAGGAGTTCTGCGAGCTTCACGCTCGAGCTTCCGCTGCAGATTTCGCCTACAAGTTCCGGCGTTTCATCAGCGAGAACCCAAGCTACGACTCGCCCGGTGCTGACGCCAGCTTTTCGCAACACTTCGCGCAACACTTCTTGACCTGCTTCTCTGCGGCCCTCGAGCAGGTGCAAGGACTCGGCTCTCCGGGAGACTCCTCTGCTCCTCAGTACAGCATCGTGCCCTTCGTGGGCATTCAGAGTTGCACGTTACCCTTCGGCCACAACCTGTACCAGCGCCGCAAAGACGTGGGGGCGTCGAGCGAGTCGCTGGATAGCATGGACAGCGGAGGAGGCGGAGCCAGCGGACAGGAGCAGCAGACGCCAACCCGTAAGACGCCATCCGTGAGCCAGTCTAGAAGTTCGGAAGACGTGTCGCTGGGGCGTCGCAAGGCACGCTTCAAGAAGGGCTTCTCCCTGCGCAACATGAGTCTGAGCGTGGTGGACGGGGTGAAGGAGATCTGGCACCGAAGGGCTTCCCCAGAACCGGACCCCTCGGGGGGCTCCCGGAGGACCAACGGAGCCGAGGCCATGGGGTCCGAGCACTGGAGCCAGAAGCTACGGCTGCCGCGGGCCTCTCAGGGCCACCGGGTGGAGCTGCTGGAGATCCAGAGGGAGGGCGCGCTCAGGTACATGGTGGCCGATGACACTCACTGCATGGGGGCGGGACAGTGGCAGAAGTGCCGATTACTGCTGAGGAAGACGGCCGGAGCCTACTTGGACACGGGAGAGAAGTTCCAGCTTGAGTTCTACGTTCCACCAAAGGTACAAGAGCTCTCTGATAAAGCCCTGATGTGTGTGTGTGACATTAGTAAGCAAGTCTATGGATTGAGGAATAATAACCAGATCATTCTTATAGCATCCCCATTGTGTCGGCCCAGATTCGGCCCACACGTGGATTGCTGGAATCGGGCCGACAGTGTGATATATCTTAAAGTCCCTGTAAAGGCAATTCTACAAAAAAATTCTAAACACATTATAAATGTTGCATATGTATTGCTAAAACATATTACAAAGACTGTGAACTGTGAAGTACTGAAATGTGGAGTTAGACCGTTAAACAGTTTTTCACCATTGCAATTTTACGGATTGTTTGGGCGGGGCTAAAACAGGGCTCGATGACGCACTGGAGCCCATGAGCTCCTGAACACGCCCCTATTTGAAGACGCGTTTTGCTGATCTCATCTCTCCCCTAACAATAGAGCACATTCGCATTCGCCGCTCAATCGCGAGTGACTGTCAGTCCTATTAGTTACTACAGCCTACAGTTTTCTAGCTAGAAATGCATAGGCTACTACCTGGATGCGATCATGTACAAAACAGATCGGTATCTTCATTTAAATTCCATAAAATCGATCACATCAAGAAGAGGTTTTTAGAGAGCCAACCTTGATGAAGAGCTGAGGATCACCGCCAACACCCGCCTCTGTAGTGATCGTTTTACACTGGATCGTTTTATAAACTTTCCTCAGAGACAACTGGGATTCACTGATGATCCGCTGTTACTGGTGAACGTGAATCTCCCGCCTCAGCGTTCATCCTCCCACGCAGCCAGCGGACACGCCCCCAGCGTTTCAGAGCATTTTTTCAAGATTTTGATAGCTTATTTTATGTACTTGCCGGCTTTTTTTATCATTCAAATTTGGCTGAATGGCTAATAACACATTTTTCTGTGGTGTCACAAACTCAGAACACATACTTAATTTTGACTTTACAGGGACTTTAATCTGTTATTTGCATAGGCAAAGTGAACTTTAAGTTAGTGAACAATGAAAAATTTAGATGAGAACAGGGATAAGATACCAGGTGAAAAAAAAACAGTAGTGGGTATTTGTATATGCCTTGTTTCCAGTACCCTTCAAATTGCTCAAATTGAAATTTTGAAGTAAAAATACGCCCAGTGAAAACTAGGGGTGTAATAATCCATCGATATGGATCGATGCATCGATGCCACACATAAAGTATCAATGTACGGTACCTTTATTTTGACACACTCCACATCCTCACGTGACTTTTCTCCACTGAAATAGATGCCTGACAAGATTTACTGAACCCTTTGTCACAAAAGCTGGTATTTTCCACTGTCAAGGGATCGCGAGTTTATGTTTTACAGCAGAAACGAAAAAGCCCCGAAAAGTCTGTTTTAGCCAATCAGTGCGTTGTATTCAGGTCAGATGACAAGGCTGCTTGTCACTTTGTAAAGACGCGCTAGCTGCAACATGACGTCATGACATGTAAACATATACGCCACTTTCGAGTCAGGTGGCGTGTCATCTCTACGCATTTTGAGCTATCCGCGTGTATCCGCGTGTATGTCTGCTAGCTGAGAGGAGTTGCGTCAAAGCTGACTAAAAGCGATAGAGGATGCATTTAAACTAACTTGATGAACCCGTGATATCTTCTTCGGCTCTTCGAAACTTTGTCACGGTATCGCGCTAAAACAACACGTTTAGTGGTGAGCGAAAAATTCTCTGTATTGCGTTTACGTTAATCACAACAACAAAGTTTCACAGGCGTCTCAGTTGACGAGATTAACCTTACAGATTAACCAAGTGTTTTATTATGTATCATATTCATATCTCTGAAACATGAAATGTAGAGTTATCTGCTTTTGCCACTATATAGAGAGCCTAAGTCCCGCCCCTCTGCTTCCGGTTCATGGGACCTTATTTCGGAAAAAATGGCGAGAGATAACTTATTTTTTATTCCGTCTGAACTGTGCCCTGGATTACACATATGATGTTTGTCAATTTAAAAGATAATTATGAAAGTCAAGAAAGTCGCAGTTCGGCACAAAACAGAAGAGTAACTTTTAGTTTTATGTGAAAATCGCTCAATGAACTACATTTCCCGGGAGGCGAAACAATGAGCAAGATCAGCTGCTGTGTGTGTGTGCAGTCTGGAACAACACACTCATGACGGTAACGTTACGATTATAACGGAAGACTATAGAAACAATGACATAGCCTCAGTAAAGTTAGCTTCAGTCATTGAGAGAAAATGTGCGCCTTTGGGGTTTGTAGTCTTTGTAATTACGTATTTTCACAGTCTTATACCTCAACAGTTTTACATCAAACTGCGACTTTCTTGACTTAAATGTATTTTTTAAATTGACAAACATCATATGTGTAATTCAGGGATCAATTTAAACGAAATCAAAATATTTGTTGTCTCTCGCCATTGACTACCATTCAATATTTTTCCGAAATAAGGTCCCATGGTGGTCGACCGGAAGGGGAGGGACTTATGCTCTCTCTCTCTCTCTCTCTCTCTCTCTCTCTCTCTCTATATATATATATATATATAAATCCTTTCAATGAACTTAAATATAACAGAAGAGTTCATTTTCAAAAACAGTTCTTGTTAATTTTCATCATGTTTTTTTTAACTTGTAACAAACAACCAATTGGGAGAGGGTGTGCAATTTTCAAAGAGTTTAATTAAACTTTCATGTAATATATGTTTGGATGTATTGCGAGTTAATAAACGTAACTGGTTCGATTGATATAGCCCTGAATCAAATCTAATCGTAATCGTATCATAGAATTTTTTGAGGTTTCGGCAAATATCGTATCGCTGGCTGAGCGAATCGATATTGTATCGTATCGTGATTAACTGTTCGATTTACACCCCTAATGAAAACACGACAATCACACCGTTTACACACTCACATTTAGGGGGTATTTCAGGCAATTCAATAAAGGAATATTTCGCTACAATGATAACTTTTTTTCCGCATTTACAGTCACCTGACGTACGTAACAGTCGCCCACTCTTTAAAGAAGGCGAGCTGTGTTTGGACAGAAGACGAGACAAAAAAGCCAAAAGTATTACAGGAATACTGGATTCTAACAACAAAGAAATGCCACAATTTATCAAGAGGGAGACCCTCCTGATATGAGCCGCTCTCAGTTTAACGGTCTTTCCTTGGCATTAATGCTGGATAACACACACACACACACACACACACACACGTCTCCTTCATTAACAATAATGGCCAGTGCGGCGGCTGTGATATACGTAAACCTACCAACATCCGTCGCCATGACTTCTGGAAGTACTTATTGTGAATAAATCATGTTTTAGCCGCATAACATGGCTGTCATTTCGCAATAGTTTTTTATCGACATTTAGAAAATATGTAATGAAAATGCAGCTAAAGTAAAAGTAGTGTGCTAACTGTATAGTAAATGGTGGTAAATGCTATAAGTAGTGTCTGAGTGTGTGAATGATCGTCAGTCTGGTTGTCCGTCATTGGATCTGCATCAAAAGCCAATGAAAACAGAGATTTTTGGAAGCTGATGTCTGAGCAATAACTGTGAGCAGCACTGGGTTAAGGTCTAAGGACTGGCTAGTTTTAGGCTATTCTCATGTAGCTTTGGCTAACCGTCCACTTTGCCAGGTAAAGACTGCTCTTATGGTGGTGTTCAGTGTGGGATTATCTGACAAGGATTACCACAGTCGTGAAAATAATGAATTAACGTTGTGTTTGTTTTAATATCTTTCGAGATTTGATGGACTTCAACTCTAGTGAACAGTTTTTCTTTAAAAGAACTGTTGGCAAACACTTACTGCCAGAAGTAGAGGAACGCTAGCAAGTGCTTTTCCAGTTGTGACAAACCGAGATGTTGATGTTCGTCAGGTAACTCTTCAGTATTTGAAGAGGCGTTTGATTCTGCTCGGCATTAGGACAATTGCTGTGGTTTATTAGTTGAGTTTATTCTTCTAACTCTGGTGTAGCTATCATCGTGCTATCAGATGAATGAACAGATGAACCACATATGTTAGTAGAAATGTTTTCTTCATTAAAATGAGTCAGAGCCTCCCTTAAAATCCTTTTCCCACATTTTGGGAAGCTGGTCTCAGAGCAATTTCAGTCCCTCAAGACGGTACTAATAACTTCCTCTTCCTGAACAAACTAAAGATAGGGTAAAAATAGAGGGCGAGTGAGCAACTATAATGCTGTGTTTGAGCTCCTGTCTGTCCTCCTCATAAAAGCCTACAGTGTAGCATATCACACGACTGTCAGTGAGATCGCCTCGACAGCCAGAGGTCCCATCCGGAGAGAGTCAGTTTGACTATTGTTGTGTTTCCAGTACAGATCATGCTCAGCACCAGTGTCACCAGTTCAGTGCTTTCAAAACAACACTCTTTTCCCTTCATGAGGCCTCGTCGTGTAATCACTGAAACCAGCAGATGTGAACGCTAGAAGTGGGCTCAGACACAGGGCTCACAGTGCGCATGTCCCGTTTGAGGCCAGTTGACATGCCTGCTGTGTTTTTGTTCGTTTTTAAAAAAGTATTTTTTGCAATAATCTTTATTATGTGAATACATCGATATGTTTTATCGCGATTTCAAACTAAATGTTTAAACCCTCGCGGACATTTCATTTCATTGGAAATTCCAGTGGCTGCAGTTCCTAGAGGTGGACAAATATTAAAGATCGAGTGAACATTTGAATTAAATTTCGTTTGGCTAATATTAAAGGAGTAGTTCACTTTAAAAAAAAAACTTTTGCTGATAATTTACTAGGGTTGGGTATCGAGAATCGAGTATCGATTGGAACCGAGACTAACTTTTCGTTTTTCCCGGAATCGTTTAAAAGTTAAAATTTCGATTCCTAGTTTCGATATTCACAGTCCGCCGAGCGGAAGAAGAAACCGCTGAACAACACCAACGAAGACGCGTCTACCGGAAGTGTTGGCATAACCGCGCGAGTCGAATATGAGTAGCTTACGTCGGCGGTCCAAAATGCGGCTTCACTTTTCTAAAAATAACGAAATCTCGGCAAAATGCAAAATTTGTGACAGAAAGAGTATTTCCTTCAGAAAGACCGTTGGTTAGCAAGGTTAGCTAAACTTTTTTGACCCTGCCTCTTAAAAGAATCGGAATTGAGAATCGTTAGGAACCGGAATCGAAACAAGGAATCGGAATCGGAATCAGAATCGTTCAAATTCAAACGATACCCAACCCTATAATTTACTCACCCCCGTGTCATCCAATATGTCCATGTCTTTCTTTCTTCAGTCGAAAATAAATTAAGGTTTCCAGGATTTTCTCCATATAATGGACTTCAATGGGAACCAAACGGTTCAAGGTCCAAAAGACAGTTTCAGTGCAAACTGTTCACAGGGCTTTAAACAATTCCAGAAAAGATTCATGAAGAAGGGTCCTATCAAGCGAAACGATCACTCATTTAATAAATAAATAACAAAGTTTAAGTTTTATAAGCTCAAATGCTCGCCTTGCTCTGTTCTGTGACGCGCGTTCGTGACTCTCCTGTTCATCAAAATGAACGAATCTTTTCCACAGTCAACTCATTCATTTCGTTCGTTGGATGGACCAAATGACACGAAAAAAGATTCGTTCATTTTTATAAATGAGGAGAGTCACACAGAACAGAGCAAGGCGAGCATTTGAGCTTATAAAACTTAAACTTTGTTATTTATTTATTAAATGAGCGATCGTTTCGCTTGATAAGACCCTTATTTATCGTCTGGTGTCGTTTAAAGCCCTTTGAACAGTTTGCACTGAAACTGTCTTTTGGACCTTGAACCGTTTGGTTCCCATTGAAGTCCATTATATGGAGAAAATCCTGGAATGTTTTCATCAAAAACCTTAATTTCTTTTCGACTGAAGAAAGAAAGACATGGACATCTTGGATGACATGGGGGTGAGGAAATTATCTTTTTTAAAAGTGAACTACTCCTTTAACCAAGGATTTGATCTGCTGTGAAGTGTAACAATGTAAGATGATTTATTTATATGATGTATTTTAAGTGTTGTTTTATAAAACCATATGATTACTGGCTTTTGATACTTTAAAATGACTTAATAATACATAATAGCAATGAGACAAATTTATTTTTATTACCGAAAAAAAAAATCTGATTACTCGATTAATCGTCAAAAATAATCGACCGATTACTTGATTACCAAAGTAATCACTAGTGAAAGTCCTAATTGGCTGTGTTGATGTTGATATGTGTCTGTAGTCGTCTAAACCCAAAGTGAGCGTCCCTCTGTCCGCTATCGTGGAGGTGAGGACCACCATGCCTCTGGAGATGCCCGACAAAGACAACACGTTTGTGCTCAAGGTACCGTCATCTCGTACTCTCACACACACATCACATATGCAGCTGTTCTGTGGGAAGACTGTTTCCTCCTGGATCCAGATCTGTGTTGTCGGATCAAACTGTGCTGTCGTCTTGTGGGTTGCAGGTAGAAAATGGTGCCGAGTACATTCTGGAGACCATCGACTCCCTGCAGAAGAACTCGTGGGTGGCAGACATCCAGGACTGCATAGACCCCGGGTAAACTGGGTCATCAGCGTCCACACACACCTTTACTTTCACACGGGGTGCATTTACACTGTACATCTGAATCACGGGTCACAAACTAAAACAACAGGCACACTGAGCATTTCTTAAACGTTAAACCAAATCCGCACTGCGTCTACTGATAAGAGTTCAGGAGAAAAACATGGTTACATGTTTACATCCTCACATGTTAAACAAACACAGCTCAGTTTTCATATGTCCCAATTATCAAACTTAAGAAACCACTTAACATTACATTAAATTAGGGCTGTCAAACGATTAATCGCGATTAATCACATCCAAAATAAAAGTTTACATAATATATGTGTGTGTAGTGTGTATAATAATTTTCTATATATATAACTACACACATATGCATGTATATTTAAGAAAAAATATTATTAATATATAAAATATTTATATTTATATATAATAGAAAGTATTTATAAATCTATATACAGTATATACATGAAAATATTTCTTATACAAGCATGTGTGTGTATTTATATATATATATATATATTAGGGCTGTGCAAAAATTAATTGCGATTAATCGCATCCAAAATAAAAGTCTGTGTTTACATAATATATTTGTGTGTGCTGTATATAATTATTTTGTATATATAAATACACACACATATTTAAGAAAATGTGTTATTCATATATAAAATATTTATATTTATATAATATATATATATATATATATATATATATATATATGAAGAGTTCAGATGCAAAAGCCTCTAAATGCCATTTGAAATTTTCTTCTTTAATGATGATTTTTATCAAACTTGTACATTTAAGTTCAGTAATTTCACTTAAATGGCAATTAAATATACAAGTTTGATAAAAATCATCATTAAAGAAGAAAATTTCAAATGGCATTTAGAGGCTTTTGCATCTGAACTCTTCATATATATATATATATATATACAGTATATACAGAATTTAAGCGCAAATAATTCTTAAATATATACATGCATACATAGGTATTTATATTTACAAAATAATTATATACAGCACACACAAAAATATTATGTAAACACAGACTTTTATTTTGGATGCGATTAATCGCAATTAATTTTTGCACAGCCCCAGTATATATATATATATATATATATATATATATATATATATATATAAAATAATTATACACTGTGTAATTATATTATGTAAACACAAACTTTTATTTTGGATGTGATTAATCGCGATTAATCGTTTGACAGCCCTACATTAAACTATCATGTGGTTGGCTTTGACATTGGCTGTCATGAGGCATTATAACTGTGTCATGAATATATTTCGTGACCTCAACTACAGTGGTACACATTGAATTTGTCATTAAAAAGTTATAATGGCTTCATGACAGCCAATGTCAAAACCAACCACATCACAGTTTAATGTAATGTTAACCAAGAAAGCTAGGTGGTTTCTTAAGTTTGATCATTAATCTGCTATGTCATGTTTATGACAGGTTATGATGTATTGGTTTATGTCAAGGTGTCATAACAAAGACATCTCAAACAATGTCATATTTGTATTAAAAATGTCATAATGGAGCGAATGACACTTAATGACAGTTGGCACAAACATGCATAAAACTTCCTTCATATTCATAACATATCATATCATGATTATGAAGGTGTCATGTCAGTCTTATGCACATATCTTTTACTATTTGTGGAGTCAGTGACAGCTGGATTCCCATAGGAGTATGAACGTCTTTTAAAAACGTTTCATTTTGAATTTTCACTTTCAAGTTGATATTACCTGTCCCACTCTCCCCATAACCCCTGTTTTTTGAACAAACGGCTTATGATTTTATTAGGGATTTTTCTTGATTTGCACTGTACACACGCTCTTTTTAACTGATTTGTGGACAGAAACGGGAGGCACATCCTTTTAAACATTTCACTAGTTTGAATTTTTACAAAACTTCGGATGACATTGATTAATTTATAACTAAAACAAAAAAAATGTTCACTTCTTCTTTCAACATAGGGAGCAAAAGAAATTACAAAGTGTGTGTGTGTGTGTTTCAGGGACAGTGGCGATGACATCGAGCTGGCGTCGTGCGCTCTCGTCCCGCCGCCCCGAGACTTGGCGCTGGTGTCGTCGTGCAGCTGCGAGCTGCTGTGTGACGGTACGACTGCATGAACACACAGCACAGCAGTGTTTCCATCTGTCTGATGAGCTCACACACAGCGCCCGCTCTCTTGCTCTTTCTTAAAGGTGCAGTGTGTAATATTTAATATTTAGGAGGATCTGTTGACAGAAATGCAATATCATATACATAACTATGCTTACTTAACTTACTTAAAGGGTTAGTTCACCCAAAAACCAACCCCGTTCCAACCCCGTTCGACCTTCGTTCATCTTCGCAACACAAATTAAGATATTTAAGATATTAAGATCGCTCCTGCATACTAGTCCATAGGCTTCTTGAGGGAATGACTCTTGCTGGCATCGAAAAGTCATTAAAGGACATCGTTAAAATAGTCCAAGTGACTACAGGGGCTCAATCTTAAGTTTATCAAACGACGAGAACACTTTTGTGCGCAAAAAAACAACAAAAATAACGACTTTATTTCAACTACTCACTTCCTTCTCCATGAGCCTGTAGTCAGTTAACGTAGTGTGATTGCGTAGAGCTACGTCACACGTAGGCTCACTATTGGCCGACGCTGGTCATGTGTGTGTGATGCGTGTGACGTACAATAACAGAAGCTTACGCTATTAAACTAGTAACCTGACTCGCGCAGAGGGAGAAATAAACGAATAGTTGAAATAAAGTCGTTATTTTTGTTGTTTTTGCGCACAAAAAGTGTTCTCGTCGTTTGATAAACTTAAGATTGAGCCCCTGTAGTCACTTGGACTATTTTAACGATGTCTTTAATGACTTTTCGGGGACAGCAAGAGTCATTCCCTCAAGAAGCCTATGGACTGTATGCAGGAGCGATCTTAATATCTTAAATATCTTAATTTGGGGTTGGAACAACATGAGGGTGAGTAAATACTGACAGAATTTTCATTTTTGGGTGAACTAACCCTTTAATGAACCGTTGTGTTTTTATTTCCTCAGAATGAGGCGTTTCTCTCTACACACACCGCGGGTGTCCTACTGTCCTTACATCCACATGTTTCTACGGTGGCCCTGAATGGACAAACGCGTTTTGTCAATATGCTGTTCTTCGTCCAAAGAAGCGAATAAAACACTGACACAATGATGAACAAGTCACCATAGTAATCGCAATAACATCGTTTTACTGAATAATTAAAGGTACAATATGCAAAATTGTTTCGCCACCAGGGGTCGCTAACCTCTTACAATAACAAAGGCGTATGTTGATGACGTATATCATGGATCTTGTCGTCAAGCTGATGGATCTTTTATGGATGAGTGAATACGGTGATGTTTTTAACATGACTGTAGTGTGAAGCAGGGCGCGATTGCTCGACGTACGTTATACCATCTCCACATGCGACGCGATTCCCGCGGATATAAAGGAATAAGGACATTTAATTCTGCCGAACGACACGCTGAATTACTCACAGGTCAGTTTATTAGAAGAATGAAACTTGAGGTAACGCAGCGCTGCTTCACTTGCTCTAACAGTTAAACTATCACACTAAATGGCATTTGAGTGTGTTGAATGTTAGTTATGTTGTGTGTTGGCTGTATGAGACTAAACTAGATTAACATTAGAGAATAACAAACAGATCATATTAGAACTTTTCATCATGTTGAACTATATAACATTGATTAGTTTTATATACATTGATTTGCTCACCTGTTTGCTCAAGTAACATGCAACACTCGCGTCTCTAAGTCGAAGTTAGTCGCGGACGTGGAGCTCTCGGCATCTGGAAAGATGTTGATCTTCGTTCTAGTCCTCTCAAAGTCTCAAAGTCTGCTTTCCGTGCTCCATAATGTTTGAACAAAACCCTGCTAGGGACGCTCACGCTGTTGAGCACGCATAACGGCCATAACCGACCCAGTTTTCCACGTCTGTCGCCATGGTTACTATTGCAGTACGAGGTCAAACCTGGTGGTAACCGAGGGTAACGCGGAAATGACTGCTGACACGCCCCGTTTCCTTGGTTAAAAATCGCAATTTTCTAACGATTTACAAATAGTTGGAAACATTTGGGATATTGTAAGTAATCAACTAAACAAAATATTTAACACTGGCCTAGTGGTTTTGGGATATTTTACTGCAAAAATCCTCCATATTGTACCTTTAAGCAAACTTAAGTTCTTAATGTATCTTTGTAAAGAAACCGCATTGTTTAACTGGCTCCGCTCTGCTGTCTCGGACGACGACGTCACTTCCTGTCGGCCACCGTAACTTCTGTTGGGTTTAATTCGCAACCTCACCACTAGATGCCGCTAAACATTACACACTGCAGCTTTAAGTGGAAGACAGGAGGATTGTGTTGATGTTCTGGATGTGTTGTTCAGGCTCTCATCGGGGGTCTGAGCGCTTGTGCTCTGTTGCTGTGGATCAGCACTGCCAGGAGCCGCCCGTTACCCAGCATCCCTCACATGTGCCGTTAGAGCGGTTCCTGCAGTCGCCAGAGGACACACCATCAGGTACACGCATGCCTTGTCCACAAAACCCTTTAGCGGTCTTTACACCTCACTACTGTGTTCAAGAAGACGTAAAGACTGCAAGTGTGTGTAGATCTTTTATTTATTATACTTTCAATACTTTGCATTTTAGAATAAACCTCTATATGTCTGTTTAGTAGTCGCTATGTCGCTAACTAACAGAAGACGCACATTTAAAATCATGGTGCTTTTAATTCAGTGATACCAGTTGCAGATGTTGTACAGAATAGGCCTACACACACCATACTCATTCTTGCACCAATAAAATGTGCAACCCTTTGTTTTACTTCCAAATTATATGCATTTAATTAATTTAAATTACAGTGGAATGTTTTCCTCGACATCTCACGATTCCAGGGCACATGAGTTCCCAAACATAATGCATGATGGGATACTCTTAGCTTCGAATACTGCTCCGAAGTGTGTATTCAGTGTGCATTAAGGGCACTTTTAAGACAGGACAGTCTTGCACACACTCTCTAGTGGCCAAGACCGCAAGCGTGGGTATTTGGACAAGGCAACAGTGCCAAGCTGTCGAGTCTACTGAACAGTGGTTTGATTCAGTGATTCAATTTCAACTTGTTAAAATTCATGAGGATTTTTTAGATGTTTCTGAAAGGATTCTTTAAAGGGACTACTGACTTCACACTGTTTACTGAGGCAAAGGGAACTGCAAACACAGGGCTAGAGTTAGAGAGCAGTACACACAGTCTGTGAGCGAGTAGAGGGGTGAAATTTCAAAAATGTGTAACCACATGCAAATATAGCATGTGTATCTAAGCATGTGTATTTGAATATCTGAATTAGTGGTTCCTGGTTTAAAGGGGCAGTATGTGTTTAAAAAACTGAATTTTTTGACTCACCTGGTCACTCTCCCCCATCATGAGTGACACGCCCCCTACTGCTGATTGGCCAACTTTCTCTCTCCTCCCCCATGATGAGTGACACGCCCCCTACTGCTGATTGGCCCACTTTCTCTCTCCTCCCCCATCATGAGTGACACGCCCCCTTCTGCTGATTGGCTCAATCTCTCTCCTCCCCCATCATGAGTGACACGCCCCCTTCTGCTGATTGGCTCAATCTCTCTGCTCCCCCATCATGAGTGACACGCCCCCTTCTGCTGATTGGCTCAATCTCTCTCCTCCCCCATCATGAGTGACACGCCCCCTTCTGCTGATTGGCTTAATCTCCTCCCCATCATGAGTGACACGCCCCCTTCTGCTGATTGGCTCAATCTCTCTCCTCCCCCATCATGAGTGACACGCCCCCTTCTGCTGATTGGCTCAATCTCTCTCCTCCCCCATCATGAGTGACACGCCCCCTTCTACTGATTGGCTCAATCTCCTCCCCATCATGAGTGACACGCCCCCTTCTACTGATTGGCTCAATCTCCTCCCCATCATGAGTGACACGCCCTCTTCTGCTGATTGGCTCACTCACTCTCCTCCCCCATCATGAGTGACATACCCCCTTCTGTTGATTGGCTCACTCTGTCCTCCCCCATCATGAGTGACACGCCCCCTTCTGCTGATTGGCTCAATCTGTCCTCCCCTATCATGAGTGACACGCCCCTTCTGCTGATAGGCCCACTCTCTCTCCTCCCCCATCATGAGTGACACGCCCCCTTCTGCTGATTGGCTCAATCTCTCTCCTCCCCCATCATGAGTGACACGCCCCTTCTGCTGATTGGCTCAATCTCTCTCCTCCCCCATCATGAGTGACACGCCCCCTTCTGCTGATTGGCTCAATCTGTCCTCCCCTATCATGAGTGACACGACCCTTCTGCTGATAGGCCCCTCTCTCTCCCTCCCCATCATGAGTGACACGCCCCCTTCTGCTGATAGGCCCACTCTCTCTCCTCCCCCATCATGAGTGACACGCCCCCTTCTGCTGATTGGCTCAATCTCTCTCCTCCCCCATCATGAGTGACACGCCCCCTTCTACTGATTGGCTCAATCTCCTCCCCCATCATGAGTGACATGCCCCCTTCTGTTGATTGGCTCACTCTGTCCTCCCCCATCATGAGTGACACGCCCTCTTCTGCTGATTGGCTCACTCACTCTCCTCCCCCATCATGAGTGACATACCCCCTTCTGTTGATTGGCTCACTCTGTCCTCCCCTATCATGAGTGACACGCCCCCTTCTGCTGATTGGCTCAATCTGTCCTCCCCTATCATGAGTGACATGCCCCTTCTGCTGATAGGCCCACTCTCTCTCCTCCCCCATCATGAGTGACACGCCCCCTTCTGCTGATTGGCTCAATCTCTCTTCTCCCCCATCATGAGTGACACGCCCCCTTCTACTGATTGGCTCAATCTCCTCCCCATCATGAGTGACACGCCCCTTCTGCTGATTGGCCCACTCACTCTCCTCCCCCATCATGAGTGACATGCCCCCTTCTGCTGATTGGCTCACTCTCTCCTCCCCCATCATGAGTGACACGCCCCTTCTGCTGATTGGCCCACTCACTCTCCTCCCCCATTATGAGTGACACGCCCCTTCTGCTGATAGGCCCACTCTCTCTCCTCCCCCATCATGAGTGACATGCCCCCTTCTGCTGATTGGCCCACTCTCCTCCCCCATCATGAGTGACACGCCCCTTCTGCTGATTGGCCCACTCTCTCTCCTCCCCCACCATGAGTGACACGCCCACTACTGCTGATTGGCCCACTCTCTCTCCTCCCCCACCATGAGTGACACGCCCCCTACTGCTGATTGGATCACTCACTCTCCTCCACTGATTTCTCAGAAATCTCTTACTGCACCTTTAAGACCAGCAGGTTTGGGTCTGATTTACCCTGCTAGATCCACTTTGTCTTAGGTCTGCAAACACAGGGCAGCGCTACAGTGTAAACACACACTCGCATTGCTTCTGTCATTTAGGAAGTCCAGGTGAAACGCCGAGGGACGTGGAAGGAGACGCCAGTTTGGCGGGTTACCCATGGTTCCACGGGACCCTGTCGCGGGTGCGGGCGGCCCAGCTCGTTCTGGCCGGTGGAGTGCACAGTCACGGGCTGTTCGTGATCCGCCAGAGCGAGACGCGTCCTGGAGAATACGTCCTCACCTTTAACTTCCAGGGCAAAGCCAAGGTGAGCCTTCATGGCTCTGACCCCTGACCCCTCATTGAAACATAGTGTTCTGCATGAATCTGCTCTGCTGTTTCTGAGATATCGTATATTCTGAGTGTGGGAGAAGTGTCCTCCATGTCTGAATGAAATGACGGTCACTATGAGCTAGTTTCTGTGGCTTTGAAGATCATTTGAGGATAGCTGACACGTCCCTTTTAACCAGCTAAAGTGTGTTTGTCCTGTAAACAGATACTTTCAGATCTGTATAGCACAATACACATTGTTTCAAAGCAGCTTTACAGAAAATCATAATGTTAATGTTTAATACCTTCATGCCTTATAGTCATATTTAGCTGATTAGAGCTGGATGATAATAAAGTGTAAATTTTGCGACAATGTAAACTATCGAGCAGTTGAGGTTTGCTATACAGTATACACTACCAGTCAAAAGTTTTGGATCGGTAATAATTTTACTGTTTTTAAAAGAAGTATCTCCTGCTTACCAAAGCTGCATTTGTTTGATTAAAAATACAAAAAAAAAACAGTAATATTATGAAATATTATTACGATTTAAAATCAGCTGTTTTCTGTGTGAATATTTAGTAAAATATAATGTGTTCCTGTCATCAAAGCTGAATTAATATCATTACTCCAGTCTTCAGTGTCACATGATCCTTCAGAAATCACTCTAATATGATGATATGATGATCAATTATTATTACTCGGTTATTAATAATGTTTCTTATTCTTTTGTTGCTGCTTAATATTTTTGTGTAAACTATTTGATGCTCAAGAAACATTTATGATTATTATCAATGTTGAAAACAGTTGTGTACATTGTTATTTCACAATTCTTTGATTTGTAACATAAAACTACTGTTCAAAAGCTTCAGGTCAGTAAGAATTGTATTTTTATTTTTGGGGGGAATTAAATAAAAGAAATCAACACTTTTATTCATCAAGGATGAATTAAATTGAACAAAAGTGACAGTAAAGACATTTATAATGTTATAAATATATAATGATTTACTTATATTTCAAATAAATGCTGTTCTATTGAACTTTCTATTCATCAAATAATCCTGAAAAAATATTGTACACAACTGTTTTCAACATTGATAATATTCATAAATGTTTCTTGAGCATCAAATCATTATATTAGAGTGATTTCCAAACGATCATGTGACACTGAAGACTGGAGTAATGATGCTGAACATTCAGCTTTGGTCACAGGAATAAATTATATTTTAAAATATATGTTAAAATTGAAAACAGTTATTTTAAATTGTAATAATATTTTACTATATTAGTTTTTGTTTAGTAATCAAATAAATGCAGTCGAAGAGACTTCTTTTATAAACATGAAACATCGCAGCGCTTCAAAACTTCTGCTGGTAGTGTATGTATTGCTTTATGTGCTGTGTGTATCCGGGAACGTTAGATATACTTACAGCACTAGTATAATCTGTTATCAGTGATTGATTTCGTTAATTATTTGGAGTTATCGAATCGAATTCACTTGTGTGCCAGATGTGGCCCGGGTCGGGGCTGAGAGGTGTTGAGGTGGTGATTTTAAGGATTTTGAAGCCTGTTGTTGAGTTGATCTCTGTGTGTGTGTGTGTGTGTGTGTTTGGCAGCACCTGCGGTTGTCTGTGAACGACAGCGGCCAGTGTCACGTACATCACCTTTGGTTCCAGACGGTGTCCGACATGCTTCGGCACTTCCACGCGCACCCCATCCCTCTGGAGTCGGGCGGCTCCACCGACATCACGCTGCGCTCGTACGTGCAGGTACAGCGCTCGCCCACAGGTGTGTGAGACCAGCACAACACACACAACTAGGGTTGGGTATCATTTGAATTTGAACGATTCTCGATTCCGATTCCTTGTTTCGATTCCGGTTCCTAACGATTCTCGATTCCGATTCTTTTAAGAGGCAGGGTCAAAAAAGTTTAGCTAACCTTGCTAACCAACGGCCTTTCTAAAGGAAATACTCCTTCTGTAAAAATACTCCTTTTGTCACAAATTTTGCATTTTGCCGAGATTTCGTTATTTTTAGAAAAGTGAAGCCACACTTTGGACCGCCGACGTAAGCTACTCATGTTCGACTCGCGCGGTTATGCCAACACTTCCGGTAGACGCTTCTTCGTTGGTGTTGTTCAGCGGTTTCTTCTTCCGCTCGGCGGACTGTGAATATCGAAACTAGGAATCGAAATTTTAACTTTTGAACGATTCTGGGAAAAACGAAAAGTTAGTCCCGATTCCAATCGATTCTCGATACCCAACCCTACACACAACACACTGACACGTGACAGGGAGCAAACACCTGAACGAACAGCGGGAGTAGATTACTGCTCTATTGCTCAAGCTGACCACGGTGAGTCTCTCATAGACAAACTTAAATGTTCTAAACAAAAAAATGTATCATTGGAATGACATTCGAAAATGAACAATAGAAACATTGACAGCCAATTAGAATCCTTCCTGTTTTAAAGGGGTCCTATTATGACCTTTTATGGAGTCTTGATTTTGTTTTCATGCTTGATTGTTCAAAAAATGAATTCATTTTTACATTATTACAGCTCCTCTCTCCCCAGTCTGGTTGAACGTGTCATTTTCGATGAAGCCCCTTTGTGAAATACGAAATGTGCTGCGATTGGTTAGCTGGCCATGGATGTTGTGAACTGATGTGTGTGCGCGTGTTCGGGAAATGTCACTTCCCTTCATAAACGCAAGCTCTACCCTGACAATGTTTCCCCTGACAACGGATTTTAACGGAGAACTCCGGCGCAAAAAATTTAACAATGAAATTAAAGAATAAATTAACACGAGTAATCAATGAAGCAAACAAGATTATCGGCCATAAACAGAGCACACTACAAGAACTATTCTCAAATTTTATGGAGAAAAAGGCGCTAGCTGTGTTTTCAGATCAGACTCATCCTCTCCGCTCATGCTTTGAAGTCCTCCCTTCGGGTCGCAGGCTACGTACACCGTATGCTAGGAAGAATATTTTTGAAAAAGATCATTTGTCCCATTGGCAGTGACTGTTTTAAACCAAATTCTCAATTAGGGATGTTATTGTGAATTATGTGCACTGTATTTTTATTGAATCATGCATTTATTAATTATTATGGGTGTATTATGTGTTTAATGTGGTTGTAGAATGTTGTTGAAGCCAGTATCAAAGATGTCCAGTTAATCTGAACAGACAATAAAGGTAAAATGAACCTTTAATTACACATTGTTACCTAGTCAACCATTATCTGAGATTTGTTTTCATGATTGCCGAATGTAAATAGTTTTATCTATAAAAACAATTTATCATCAGAGGATGACCCTCGTGAGCTTCTCACTGGCGTGTGAGAGAAACACCTCTCTCAAACTCATCAGCGAGATCCATCTGGGAACCCCATAATCCGAGTCTCTGCAGTGCCTCAGCACGAGCGGGACCCGAACCACTGGGCCCAGATGCCTGTTCTTAGTTTTCTAAGAGGAAATCTTGCATGCTCTTCGCCCAAACAGTAAACTCACAAGTCGTGTGATCGAGTCATCTGGTGTCAGAAACCTGAGACACGGATCCGTTTCAAATGATTGACGCCCTTTTTATACTTCTGGCTCGCACTAGTAGTGACATCATAGGCTGTCGCCGCCGGTCAAATTCGATTGTCATGATTGGATAGTTTTTCAGACACCGGGCGTCCTCCCAATAGCATAATCGACGCAGTGCGAGTTCGCTTTCGAAAGGGAACTGAAGTCATGTCTAAGAGGAAAACGGAAAAGCTCCCGCTTGTTACAGCTGGAAGGATTCTGATTGGCTGTCAGTGTTTTTTGTCATTCATCATCTTTCTGAAAGCGATTCCAACGCTATTATTCCTCTCTGCTGTTGATAGTTGTGGACTCTTCTTTTATATTCAGGATGATTTTCTAAAACTATATGAAAACTATATCTTTATCATTATAGTGAATGGGCCTTACTTGCCTTAACTCCTTAAAATCACATGTAGTGACCACATGATCACACACACTTCAGATTTGTTTATAAAAGCACGCATTTAACTACACTTTTGTCACTTTCAGTTTTCACTATTACATTTTTTCAACCAATAACATACTTTCCTGAAGTATTATTTGTGTGTGTGTGCACAGATGTGGCGTCTCCTCATGTCCCAGCTGCTGTCCCGCGGTGTGACGCTGCTGTGTGTCGGGCAGAACCGGGCCAGTCTCCGCATCAGCTGTCGGGTGCCGGCGTTCCCTCAGACCCGGCGCTGTCCTCCAGCTCGTCCTCGTCTCCGATGGCCTCAGCAGGAGCAGGAGCAGGTCTCCACAGCCGGAGCAACAGCGCAGAGAGACTGCTGGATCCCGCCAGTACCACTGAAGACTATCACGACACCGACGGCTCGCGGAGAACTAGAGCTGTGGAGAACCAGTACTCCTTCTACTGATGCCGAGAGTCACACACTGCTGCTGTCCTGCTCCGTTATCAACACACACACACACACACACAAGCTCGGACTCGACTCACCATGTTCAGTGCTGACAAACACACCTCACGCATGTACACTGGCACTCAGAAGTTTGGGGTTTATAAAAGATCTCTTCTGCTCACCATTTATTCGAATATGCTGATTTGCTGCTCAAGAAGCATTTCTGATTATTATCAGCGCTGAAAACGGTTGCGCTGCGTCATATATTTGTGGAAACTGTGATACATTATATTCATCAAAGAATTTAAACTTGTAAAATAACAGCGTTTATTTGAAATATAATTTTTTGTAACATTGTCACTTTTGATCTGTTAAAAGGGGTCATGAACTGGCTTTTAAAATTTTATTATATTGTTGTCTGAGGTCAACTTAAGACGTTCGCTTGGTTTTTGCATTCAAAAACATTAAAATGAATAAGTAATAGGCTATTTTGTACCCAAGTTGTGAGCCTTCCTGAAAAACGGTCGGTTTTTAGGGGCGTGTCGCACTGAAGACTTGGAAATAAACGCCCACTGCAGTGAGTGGATAACAGTTTTGCATATTATAATGAGTTTCACTCACCCGTCGGTGTACGTGGGGGAAAACGTCCAATGTTGTCAAATGGCAACCGGATTCGCCCGTACATGTTCAACCCAGAGTCCGTGTGTTGCACAATATTCCTGTCAGATCTAATATAGACGGCACAGCACCGTTCTTTACTCTTAATCGCTCTGCAAATCCAGTCTTGTTTACAAAAAAATCCTAAAAGCGAACAGACGACGATGTTTTACCTCATCAGCTGGAACGTCATTAAAAATAAAGTATATCCATGCAGTCCTATTGGAATCCAGAGGAAGCTTATGCAGCGACTGTCTTCCACAACCAGGCACTGCACAATATTCTGTATTGCTCGGTAGCTCGATCCGGTTTGTCATCACGAGGTATGTTAGGCTACTTAGCTATGCGTGTAATGCGCGAATTGGTGGGCGGGGCTAAACCGGCCGTGTTGAAGTAGGTGTTGATCTTCTTCTGTGGGGGTGGTGTTTTAACCCCTTCGACGTCATAGTTTCCCACTTTTAAAAACGAGTCGTTTTCAGAGGCTGGTGTCAATAAAAGGACTTTTATTGGACTAACAAGGACGTTTTCAGTTCTGAAACTTACAGGATATTCGTATAATATGATGACCTCTTAGATGTCAAAAGCTCACTGAAAATTTGATTTCTCAGTTCATCACCCCTTTAATGTGTCCTTGATGAATAAGTGTTATATACTTGAATTATTCTCACCCCAAGCTTTGAGTGGTTGTAAAATTTGTTTTATGAACTCTTTTCCACATTGATAATAAACATAAATGTTTCTTGAGCATCAGGTCATCATATTAGAGGGATTTCTGAAGGGTCATGTGACACTGAAGACTGGAGTAATGACGCTGAACATTCAGCTTTGATCACAGGAACACATTACACACTTTACTATATATATTTACACAGAAAACAGCAGATATACACTGTAAAAATATCTCACTGTTTTTACTGTATTTTGGATCAAATGCAGCACTGGTGAGTAGAGGAGACTTCTTTCAAAAGAATTAAACAATCCTAATTATTCCAAACTTTTGATTAGTAGTGTATATTGGCTCTTCATCAACGCACACACACACAACACTGGAAACGAGCGTCTGAGAGCTGGTGTGTGCGATCCGTCACTCTATCACACTTTCATGTCGAGTCGGTCATGTGTTTCAGGTGCACAAATGTTCATGTTCTCCCATCGCACAACTGATGAGAACACCCTTCATCATCATCATCATCATCATGCGTCGGACTGGTTCCCTGTAGATGTTCTTGCTGGGATGGTCTGTTTGAAGTCTGTAGACAATAGAGTTGATCAATGGTTTCAGATGCGTTCATAAGCCATCGGCGGTCTGTCAGTTCTTCATTTTATCCTTATTAGCAATTCAAACTTTATGCTAAACATATTCTAATTATGTTCATCTTTTTAACCACGTGCTTTTCTAATATCTGTCACTTAGGACATGGATGGAGTTTGGGATGTTCTTTTTCTGTGTACAATGAGTGTAAAATGTGATATTTTTCATCACTCGTCTATCTGTATTTTTCAAATCAGAGCCAAAAAGGACCTTTTTATGGGATGTGATGACCTGCACATCACTTCACTTTTATGTGAAACCTTTTCTGCACGAAGGGCTTATTTAACAAACACACACGTCACCAGTGTGAACTCGGTTTACAGTTACATTTCAAATCAAAGCTGTGTTTGCTAAATAAGGCTCCTATTGGAGCGCTTCACAGATGAGGATCAGATCAGATATCAGGAGACTCTCTCATCTCCACAGGAAGTGAAGTCAAGCCGTCTGACCACTGTTTCCTGTCCTGTGACGTGCTGAACTCGTTCCTGCGTACATGATTCCCACTCTACGACATTCTTCCCATCATCCGTAAAGTGAATGAAATCGACAGACCTTCACAATATTGTCAGTATTTGCGCATCTGTTTGAGTACATGTTCCCATGAGTCATTGCTCTTATGAACCGCGTAACCCGTTAAAGACGAGTGGTTTTGTTTCTCATGTGTTTGGTTTGTGTGCTGTCGGAGCTCTTTCACTCGTGTGGTTTTAGCAGTCGTCATGTTTCATGAACCTCCATGTTCTGATCTGTTGATAATGACAGAAGCACAATGGCATGCACGTCCCCCTTAACCGGATCATTTGTTAAATGTGAACTAGTTGTGTTTCCGCAGGTCACCAAACCTAAACTCATAAATGGAAGTTTTGAAGAAAAAGACAATTGGGCTAAAGGAAACATATCAATGTGGCTATAGAGGTCAACATGATGAACTGTTGCATAATAAGTGGGAAAACAGGCCAAAAACTGATTAATTGGCAGATTTTAACATTATAAATGAAAGCCAACCTGAACACGGCAAATGATAACATGTCTTATATTCATCTTGGCTTTTTTTTCTCAGTCGATGTTTAAAATCCTCCACGGTTTGGAGAATGGGTGGAGAAATGGGTGAAGGAAATGGATAGATGATGGATGGCTGAATATATGGGTGGGTGGACAGATGGACGATGGGTGGATGGATGGATGATGGATTGATATATGGGTGGGTGAATGGATGGATGGATTGGTGGGTGGATGGATGGATGGATTGGTGGGTGGATGGATTATGGGTGGGTGAATGGATGAATTGGTGGATAAATGGATGGATTGGTGGGTGGATGGATGGATATGTGGGTTGGTGAATGGATGAATTGGTGGATAAATGGATGGATTGGTGGGTGGATGGATGGATATGTGGGTTGGTGAATGGATGAATTGGTGGGTAAATGAATGGATTGATTGGTGGGTGGATGGATGGATATATGGGCGGGTGGGTGAATGGATGGATTGGTGGGTGGAATGGATGGATATATGGGCGGGTGGGTGAATGGATGGATTGGTATATGGGTGGGTGAATGGATGAATTGGTGGATAAATGGATGGATGGATTGGTGGGTGAATGGATGAATTGGTGGGTAAATGAATGGATTGGTGGGTGGATGGATGGATATATGGGTGGGTGAATGGATGAATTGGTGGGTAAATGGATGGATGGATTGGTGGGTGGGTGGGTGGGTGAATGGATGGATTGGTGGGTGGATGGATGGATATATGGGTGAATGGATGGATTGGTGGATGTGTGGATGGATGGAATGGTGGGTGGGTGAATGGATGGATTGGTGGGTAAATGAACGGATTGATTGGTGTGTGGATGGATGGATATATGGGTGGGTGAATGGATGAATTGGTGGGTAAATGGGTGGGTAAATTTAGGGTGACTGTGTAACATTCTGTCAAGGGTCTACGGATGAAAAATAGCCTATTGGGCTAATTCTGGCACGTTTACACTTGTTTATTAATGTGCATTGACCCTGTAAATAAAATTAAAAAATGGATGGATGGATGGATTGGTGGGTGGATCGATGGATATATGGGTGGGTGGGTGAATGGATGGATTGGTGGGTGGATGGATGAATTGGATGGTAAATGGATGGATTGGTGGGTGGGTGGGTGGTGAATGGATGGATTGGTGGGTGGATGGATATATGGTGGGTGGGTGGATGGATATATGGGTGAATAGTTGGATCGGTGGATGTGTGGATGGATGGAATGGTGGGTGGGTGAATAGATGGATTGGTGGGTAAATGAATGGATTGATTGGTGGGTGGATGGATGGATATATGGGTGGGTGAATGGATGACTTGGTGGGTAAATGGATGGATGGATTGGTGGGTGGATGGATGAATATATGGGTGGGTGGGTGAATGGATGGATTGGTGGGTGGATGGATGGATATATGGGTGAATGGATGGATTGGTGGGTGTGTGGATGGATGGATGAGTGGGTGAATGATGGATTGGTGTGTGGGTGGATGGATGGAATGGTGGGTGGGTGGATATATGAGTGGGTGGGTAGATGGATGGATTGGTGTGTGGATGGATGGATATGTGGGTGGGTGAATGGATGGATTGGTGGGTGGATGGATATGTGGATGGATGAATGGATTGGTGGGTGGGTGGATATGTGGGTGGGTAGATGGATGGATTGGTGGGTGGGTGGATGGATGGATATGTGGGTGGGTGAATGGATGGATAGATGGATATGTGGGTGGGTGGATGGATGGATGGATATGTGGGTGGATGGATGGATGTCTAAATGACTAAACGATAAATGACTATACTGTGCAGATTAATCAGTAAAAACAATCCATTGGTCGACCTCTAAGCGCTATTTCAGTACAGATGGTTTAGGTGTCCACAGTGTCAGCCCAACAATAGCCTCTGGTGAACCGATGTGGGCTGTTCCTGTGGAGCCGCGGCTGCAATGTGCTCAATTTATAAATGTCAAAGGGTTTTTCTAGGGCAGTCCAAAAGACGTCCACAACTTCGTTTTGGTGAATATTTAGGGGTCGCTCAAGCATCAAGAGTTTTTGTATAATTTTCAATTGACTACATTTGAAAAAAAATCATTGTGATTTGCTAGATATACTGTCAGATGAGTAAAGTAGGCCTGCTGGTTTCATGACCGGTCATGCTGGGATTACTTTGTTTCTGAGGCGCTCACTTGACTCCTCATGGGTGGCTGTTCAGTCATGATACGCCTTGTTTGCAGCACAGGTGTGTGTTCTTGAGTGACGCCTAAACACACCACAGTCTGCTTCAGAGCTGGCATATGCTTTATTTAGATGAAGAAGAATGGATGTGGTTTTGAGGACTTGTTCTCTTGAGGCAGATCTTCATGAACACTAGTGGAAACCCACTTCTATTTGACGGGTTTGTCATTTCTCTGAGGACAGAGAGTGTGTATCCGTCAGCTTCACCGCAGCCTCAGGAGAGCATCAATATTTCACATTTATGTGTCCTTGAATCGCACACTTGGGGAGAGAGTATGTTGTGCTCGATGTCTTATTCAACATTACAGGCTGGTACATGCGCCAATCATCATCATCATCATTTTAATAACTGAACATGATTGCTGTATTGTAGTTCACATACATTTCCCTCGTTTTATTTAGTCACTATTTCTTGTCTACTGCTGAGTTTTGATTTATTATTAAGTTTTTATGCTAGTGGTGGAATGAGTTTTGATCATTCTGAGCTTTTGTATGAAGTGATGACCTTCACATTAAACTTTATATTTCCAACATGACATCATGACTTTTGACAAAAGGTTTTTAAAACCCTCCTGTAGTCAATAGCTTTATCCCTTAAAACTCTTCTTTGATCACCAAAATTGGGTCTGTGAAAGCGCTATATAAATACAGTCCATTTACCTTAAAGCTGCAGTGTGTAATGTTTAGCGGCATATAGTGGTGATCTTGTGAATTAAACCCAACAGAAGTTACGGTGGCCGACAGGAAGTGATGTCGTCGTCTGAGACGGTAGAGAGGAGCCAGTCAAACAACCAAGTTTCTTTACAAAGATACTTTAAGAACTTAGGTTTACTTAATTATTCAGTAAAACGATATTATTGCAATAATATTATTATTATTGACAGCATATATAGGTCACACAAATTATGAAAAGTGCCAGTGCGTATGTGTTCGCACTCGGGAGAGAGTGATGAGAATGTGTTTTACAGTGTTGAGAAATGTAGCCAATCACAGTGAGATCTGTTGACATCTTGAGACACAATGGCCAATCAGAGGCGTTTCAGTTCAAACCCGCTCACAATGCTGGAGTTTCATCGGGCTCTCTCATCATAGCGAAGGACAGGAACGTGCATATAACAGATGCATTGTGCAGTGTAGACCACTTCTTCATTGATTATAAGGGAAGTGTGTGAGATCGTGATGAACGGAGACTAGTGGCAGCGTTTAATGGTTATAAAGGGAGCAAATGTAATGTTTTTATACAAAAAGTTAATGTTAAGCGACTTATAGACCATTTCACAAGATGTAAACAACACTGGTCCAGAAGCACTTCCTGTCTCAGTTTGTAACTGTTTTTTTTTATTTCACATGTAAAGAAAACATCTTAAAGATGTTTGTTTAACGTTTTGATTCAGTTTTAAATGTTCTGTTGGTTGTATTTTATCCCAGCATTTATGTAGTGTTAAAAAACTGAAACAGGAAGTGCTTCTGGACCAGTGTTGTTTACATCTTGTGAAATGGTCTATATTTTAGAAATAATTTTGCTGTTTCAGTTCAAAACATCTCTGAGCAAACTGGCGTTTCCCTTGCGAATCAATCTGCGCTTTCAAACGAATCTGCTAAGTCAACGATTCAATAAAACCCATTCATAAACACAGTCGCTTGATTTGAATCAGCCGTTTGAACAAATCTCTTGAATGAATGATTCAGTGACAGAGACGCTTCGCCCCCTACTGGCTTTACTTTAAATAATTTAATATTTCTATATTCAAATCCTCCTGTTTGAAACATTAAAATTTATATTTAAATACATTCATGCCACTCCTAAACCTCATTAAATATACAATATAAATATAAAGTAAATATACCTAATGCCACCTTTTGGTTCTTCTACAGTGCAGAGATGAATCTTGAATTGATTTTATTTGATTGGTAGCTTATTGAACTTATTTAAATAATCTGTTGAACCAGCAGATTTGAAATTGAGACAATTAACATATTAATTTGACACCTGCGTTGAGTTCTGTCAACAAAAACCCACACAAGAATGCTCCATTTTGCTTTCATGGAGACTTTAACTTGTCAAGTGCTTCCAGTCCATCATACTGGACATTATTATGACCATAAACAGGCTTGAGGTTTATTATTCTTGTTTTTAGCTTAATTTGGCTATAAATCGCACATTCACAGGACCAATGTTCAATGAACAACATTACAGCCATATTCCTGTAAATAAATAACCTACATTCCGTCAAAACAAACACTTTCATTGATTAAAGAGTTCTCCATCTGTGAAACAGTCAGTCAGTCAGTCAGTATGTAATTCTCGTTTGTTCACACACTCAGGAGGACCTCAGGCTGATGAGAAGAGCAACTCCACAGATCAGCAGGAACGTCACCGTCACTTCCGTCAGTTTCCCCTGTTTCCACTTCCGGAAGTTCTCCTCTTGCAGCTTCCGGAGGAGCTCTTCCCGGCGTCGCGTATCCTTCTCTCTCTGCAGCTGCTCGCCGTAATGCGCCTGATAGAACGCGTCGAAGTCGAAGCGCACGTTGGCGGCGCGTCGAGGCCGCTGTCTGGGCGCGTTCGAGGAGCTCGGTCTCCCGGCGCTCTGCACGTCGCTCTGCTCGAGAGCGCCGCGGTCGTAACGCCTCCGGAGGCCAATGCTGCCGAGCACACTGTAGGCCTCCGCGACCAGCGCGAAGTTCCGCGCCGCCTCCTCGCTGCGCCCGAGGTTCCGGTCCGGGTGATGCAGGAACGACTGCTTGTAATAGGCGCTCTTGATCTGCGCTTGCGTGGCGTTCGGGGAAACCTTCAGGATGTCGTAATACGCGGTGCGGCTGCGGTGGAGCGACGCGGAGGGGTCCGAGTCAGCGGCTGTGCTGCGGCTGCTGTGTGCGCGAGCTCCCGGTGGCGCAGGAGGAGGAGGGTAGTAATGCGATCGCAGTGTTTTAATAACGTAGAGTTTGTGAACGCCACTCCTTTTTTTTTTTTTTTTTTTTTTTTTTTTTTTTTTTTTTTATTGCATTTTCAAGATTTACAAACAAACATGGCTGCATAACTTTCTTTTCTTATATAGAGTATAAAGAAAATATAGCCAGAGGGAGCAGCACTTAATACAACAAGAAAATAAATGAAGTCTAAGTACAAAAAGGATATTTGTAAGGAAAATAAACATAAAAAAAAACCCATAAATAATTAAGTAAATGGGAAGAATAATGATAAAACATACATGACAATAAGGGGTGAATGCAGTCTTTGTTCATCCATTAATCTCAGTTGGGAAGAGTTTTAGGGTATCATATATTTTTTGTGCCTTAGGACCTTTCAAAGTTTTTAAAGATTTTATATACAGTTCAAATTCCTTCAAGAAAACTACAAATTTGGGAGATGATTTCACAGTTCTACACTTATGAATGAAGAATTTGGCTAGACATACAATTGTATTAATACATAGCTCATCACCCTTGCTTTGCAATAACAACCCAAATGTAACATCGTCTCTGGATATAGAGGTGGGAATGAAGATATCTGCTGCTTAACCCATTTATGTACATCACACCAAAATATCTGAATCACATTACATGAGAAAAACACATGGTCCGTAGTTTCAACATCATTTTCACAGAATGTACATGTGTTATCCTCTATACCAAAGCGAAGTCTCAGTAGTTCTTTAGAGGGATAAATGTCGTTCATTACTTTAAAGTGAGTTTCTTTCACTTTGGGAGGTATAGGGAGTGTTAGATACATTGTTCTTAGTTTAGTAATTGTCGCTTTATCAAATTTTTGTATAATATTATTTTTATTTTGCCTTTCAGGGAAAAGGTATTCAGTAAAACAATTTCTAATAAAATGGTTAGTGCATTTCCTATCTAATACAGAGATCCCTTGAATTGATAGTGGGGCCAATTGTGGTTGTATCGGATAATATGCCAAAGTGTTTCTTATTAGAAAGACAAATTGTTGGGGTAACGCTCTGTGTAATTTAGTGAAGTCTGATTTTAAGGGTTGGAAATTATGTTTGATGCAAAATTGATCATAATTTAAGAAATTACCATTGGCATCCATTAAGTCAACTATGGACCATATATTTCTCCCATACCAGTCTTCAAAGAACAGAGATCTGTTACGGTACAGAACATATCTGTTGTTCCAGAGTACAGATGTGTGGGGTGAGAAGTTATGAACGTACAACATTTTCCAATACAAAAGTATTTGTCTGTGAAACTCTGACAAGGATATAGGTAATTTGTCAACATTAAAGTCCACTCTAAGAAGAAATTCTAATCCTCCTATTTTCTTGAATAAACTATTTGGAATACAATACCAAAAAGAGTTGTTGTGTTTGATCCAAGATTTTAACCAATTTATTTTTAAGGTTCCATTAAGGCAGTCAAAATCAATAACTTTTAGTCCTCCATCCTTTGTGTCTTTAACCATATTGCTTTTCTTCATATAATGTGGTCTATTTCTCCAAACGAAGTTTAGGTTGATTTGGTTGATAGATTTAATTAATTTGTTTGGAATGGCATTGGAGTAGGCTGGGTAAATACATCTCGATAAGCATTCCATCTTAGTTAAGTAAATTCGTCCTAAAATTGAAATGTCCCTCTGTAACCATATATTTAGTCTTGATTTACATTCCTTAATTTTATTTTCTACATTCAGAAGTTGGCTTTGTTTTTGGTCCTTGGATAGGTAGATCCCCAGGTATTTAATTTCCGATTTAATAGGAATATTACAAATATCTTCCAGTTCAGTGTCATGTATTGCCAGCAATTCACACTTTTTTAAATTTAATGTTAGGCCTGAGGCTTTGGAAAAGTTTTCAATTTTGGCAATAGTTGTTGAAATTTGGTATCTATCTTTTAAGAATATTGTTGTGTCGTCTGCTAGTTGGCTAATTATTATGTCTGTGCCAAGTACATTGAGTTTTTTAATATCATAACAGTTTTTAATATAGATTGCTAGCATTTCTGTGGCTAATATGAACAGGTATGGTGAGATGGGGCAACCCTGTGGAATACCCACATTAATCTTGAAGCTTGGGGTGGTACCACTAGGTAATAGAACACAGCTACTAATATCTCTATATAATCCACCTACAAATTCTCTGAACTTGACTCCAAAACCAAGGTGTTCTAGCGCTGAAAGAATAAATGGATGTTCCACAGAGTCAAACGCTTTATAGAAGTCTAGAAAGAGAAGGAAACCATCATCCTCTATTTGGCCTCTATACTCAATTATATCCATTACCAGTCTTATATTGTTATGGATTGACCTCCCTTTTAAGAACCCTGACTGTGTGTCTGCAATAAGATTCGAAATACCCTTTCGAAGACGAAGAGTGAAGATATAAGTTAGAAGTTTGTAGTCTGAATTTCTAAGAGTAATGGGTCTTCTGTTATCTATAATTCTGGGATCTTTCCCAGGTTTTGGAATTGAGATGATAACCCCATGTCTCATTGTTGGTGGAAGCACACATGTTTCAAAAATTTCAGTAAAAACTTGTAGCAGTAGGTCTCTTAATTCTACATAAAAATGTCTGTAAAAGTCACCTGTGAGACCATCGGAGCCAGGGGCTTTGTTAAGAGAGAGCCGACCAATTACTGCGTCAAGTTCTGTAATTGTTATTTGATTGTCACATGTTTGTTTGAAGCCATCCTCTACTCTGGGAATATGTTGTGCTATTTCCTGAAAGAATTTTTTACAGTCCCCATTAGAGAATTTAGAGCTATAAAGCTGGCTATAAAATTTCCAGATTTCTGAAGAGATCAATTTTTCATCTGTGACTTCATTATTATCAACAATCAAGGATTTGATGCTATTTTTTTCCTGTCTTCTTTTTTCCAGACCACAGAAATACGCTGAATTCCTTTCTCCCTCCTCAATCCACTTTGCCCTGGATCTAATGAAGGCTCCTAGGGCCTTACGACTGTAAATTTCATCCAGTTTAGGCTGGAGGCTTAATATCTTCTGTCTATCATCTTCAGTTGGGTTTAGCCTATTACAATAAAAATTTAACTGGTTAATAATGTCTACTTCTTGTTTCTCACTATCTTTTTTAATTATTTTACTGAATGAGATGGTAAATTGGCGTATTTTATATTTTAGGAATTCCCACTTTTTGATAGCAGTTGTTAGCTCCTTAGAATTGGCAATTTCTTTAATTAACAGTTTGATTTTCTGGCAGTAGTCATTATTTTTGAGCAGGCTGGAATTGAACTTCCAATAAGTGTGTGAGTGGATATTGGTATCATTGGGTTTGATCTGTAGTAAAATAACACTATGATCGGTTAGTGGTGCAGCAGAAATATCAGAGATAATATTATAAAGCAGTAAATTATTTGTAATTAACCAATGGTCAATTCTGGATTTAAAACTGTGTCTTGAACTAAACCATGAGTATTTAAATATTCCTGGGTTAAAATGTCTCCAAGTATCAACCAAGTCATGTTTTTCACAAAAGTTTGTGAATATGGTGTTTGGGTGGCTAGCAGAGTGTCTGCGAGGGTATCTATCAAAAAATTCATCATGAACTAGGTTAAGATCACCTCCAATTATGATGTTATCAGTTGAGTGAGTTAATTTAAGATTATCTAATTGTAATCCAATTCGTTCAAGTAGGTTTCGGTTTTCTCTTCTAATATTATAGCCATAAAGGTTGACTAAGATGAATTTCAGACCATCAATGTTTATAATAAGAATCAGCCAGTGACCAAACTCATCTGCCTTATGGGACACAATTTGACCTTTGAAGTTATTTAGGAGGATGGCGACACCTGCTGACTTTGAAGTGCCATGACTAAAGTAAGCTTCATCTCCCCATTGTTTACACCAGAAGGTAATATCATCGACATTAGAATGAGTTTCCTGCAAAAAAATTATATTAGACTTCTTCCCCTTACAAAATAAAAAAATACTTTTTCTCTTTGTCATGTCTCTTAAACCCCTTGCATTAACAGACATTAAAGAGATGTTACTCTTTAAAGTGAACATAGGTAAAAAACAAAATAACAAGCAATCAACAATGGATAATAGAACTTAAACAACAGTAGAGTTTCCTATTAGGAAAATGTAATAGTAGCAAAACCCTGAGGACACGTTATCATTCGAACTCACTTGTTCAAAAAACCGTGGAACGACGTGTCTATGGCAAGACTCTTTGGCCATTAATGAAAGCATGGGGACCCCGAAACACTGTCTTTAGACCTGCCTTCCTCGCTTGTTCGACTTTCGGCCACACAGCCATCCGTGCCACTCTGTCTTCTTTGGTGAGGTCCTCTGCGAATCGGATGTTGAGATCCTTGCAAACGGAGTGAAGTTTGGTGATGCGCCAGAGTTCGTCCCTGAAGTGTCGTCCTGTGAACTGCATGATGATCTGACGAGGGCGGTTGGTGTTACTCGGTCCCAGACGGTGTACCGAATCCAGGATGAAGTCCATCTTATCCCTCCAGTGTGGCATAATCTTTCCGATGATCTCAGAGATGATTTGTCGAGTGTTTTCGTCTTTTTCCTCCTTTAAACCATTTACTCGCAGGTTCCATCTTCTTTTATAACGCTCCAATTCTGCAGCTCTTTTTTCCACTTCTGCTGCTCTTTTTCCAAGCTCCGTGTTCATCTCTTTAAGTTGTTTAACCTCGACGTGCAGTTTCTGGGACTGTTCCTTACAATCTTTGATTTCTGCAGAGTTAAACTCTACCGCTTTCGCAATGTTGGCTATGGTCAGTGTGTTCTGCTTTAGATCCTCTTTGAAATCTTGCATCATGTTTTGAAGAGTGCCGATAGCAGCCAGGATTGCCGCGTTGGATGCGTCATCTGCATGGGCGCCAGCAGCCACGACGTCGTCTTGTTTTGACTTTTTTGGTGGTGCCGGTGGTTTGGAAGGCGATGTTAGGCTATTTTTGGTACCTTTTATATTCGTTTCCATACTTTCTGTACCACAGTAGTCGTGTGCTTGGAGAGCCTTCATTTTAGCATTAGCTTTAGAGCTAGCCATGTTATGGTCTACAACGTTCTCAAAGAAGTGCACAGGGTTACTTACACGTTTCTAAATTATTAGGATAAGATCCCTACGGTTTTACATTTAATAACTTGGGGTTTTGATAAGTTATAAGAACATTCCGTTGATTTTAAAGGTTTTGCTACTCTGAGCTATTCACAGAGCGTCCGCTCTCTCCGCCATCTTGCCACCTCCGTGAACGCCACTCCTCACACTGCCGCTGACCTCCGCCATCACCGCAGTCTCACCAGACCTCACTTCCGGCAAAACAATGAAAATATCCACCAATCAGAGACAGGATACACTCAAAACGGCGTACTATTGGCTAAAGAGCTCTTCTTCTTTGTTTAATGCAGAGGTTGTAGGTGCATTGTCGCCCCCTGATGGTCAAGGTTAAGCAACTAATTTTAATTATATTATAATAATGGTTATTATATTATAATGGTTAATTATATATTTTTTCTTGTCGACTATTGAGCTATAAAGTGTTTATTTTCTGAGAGTTTGTCTGTTTTGTATCTTCTGTTTGTTAAAATGTGCAATAAAAATCATTTTCAGATATTCATTTATTATGTGAATTCTTTTGTAACTTGTTTGTTGTTTTAAAGTTGGAAATCAGACATTTCCTTTCATTATATTTTAGACATTATAATGTGCTCTACAGGGGGGTTTTTTTTTCTTTGCAAATTTTATATCCATAAATGTAAATTTGTGTGTGTTTTTGTAAGAATTTAAAATGTATGTTAATATAATTACATCTTCTCTTCAGTAAATAAGAAAGCAAGTAGAACGTCTTCCATTTGTGAGGACTTTAATTTGAACAATGATGTATAGATTTATATGTTACCCTCATGTTCTTTCATTGTTTTTTTTTATTATTTTTTTTAGTATTTGGCTCTTTAACTCTAATTTTCTCATAAGTATTTCTGATAACATTGTATATTATTATGCATTTTGCGTATACAAAGTTGTATATCATAAACATGCCATTTTGTATGTTTTGCAAGAAAAAAGAAAGTAAAATAAATTATCAAAAGCACGGGGCTCGTTGTCTCCAATTTTTCAGTTAAATTGGGTCTTAATAACTATATTGTTGTCCGATGTAAACACATCGTGGGTCACGTCGCAACTGTCACTTTTTTATTACACGCTCGTAATCAATTATTGTCATTGTCATAACATAATACAGCAGAGTCCTTCAATCCAGATTAAGTTCCTTCAGTCTTTTTAATCCAGATTAAGTGCAAACCCTTAAACACAGCCACTGTTCTTATAACATTTACGTTTTTTGAGAACTCAATAGATTCAAAATACATTTTCATGTTTAAATCAAAAAAAAAAGAGGATTGCATTTAGAAAATGTACATTTGTGAATGTGAAATTGGCCTATTAAATTTTATTTTCACATTAATGAAAACTAATAATTACATTTCTATGTGTAAATTCATATAAATTGATCCTATAAATTAGGATTCACATAACATTTGATAAAATCACAAATGTCACACCATGTCCGCAACTGTCACTTTTCTCAGCGCTTTTCAGATCGGACATGTCACAGTCTACTGCGATTACAAGTTAATTATTTTTATTCGTTCAAAGTAAAATATTATATTTTGCTGCCTGTGGCTGTGGTCTCGTGTCTGTCGCCGGGAGGTGACGTCATCAGCGCTCGCCAGACCCCGCTGTTCTCCACATGTGTTGTGGTTGTTACAGTAGTGTGTTGTGATCTGAAGTTGCTGGTTACAGGTTTATTCTCCGTCAGTATCATCATGTCTTGCCGCAGACCTGAGCACATGGCTCCTCCAGAGGTGGTGAGTGAACTAACTTACTCTTCAGTGCTGCTGAGATGGGCTGTTGTCATTGAACATGTACACAACAAACAACATACAAAACACACAGACGAGCCTGACGACCAGTCCTTTAATGTCCGCGACACTCACTGACACACTAGTTATGAGTTATTATTATTCTCTATTTCCGCTGTTCTTCTCCATGAGTTTAACTGCTAAATGATTCATCATAACAATGGTCAATGATTGAGTCTGTAAAGAAACAGGATTCAGTTTGTGTTTTTAATTAAGCGAATGATCTTGGCATTCATATTTGAAGAAGACAGTAAATCATTTGAACAGTTAAGACAGAATAAGACATTTTCTCTTTTAAACTTGTCCAATTTTAAAGTTCATTCAGGATAAGCCTTTCAATGATGGGTTTTATTGATGTTGCTTTTATTTGATTGGTAACAGACAGTGTCACGTTATTCTATTAAATGTAGGGATTTGTCAAAAAGATGCAGAAAACAGACTCAAAACATGCATATCATTTTTTTTTAATAACATAAGGTGTTAAAAAAGGTAAAACATCCACTGGTTAATGTGGATCAGATGAGCAATCCAGATCTGAAGTGCTAAACCACATCAAGAACACATATTAATATTTGTTAGTAGTTTTGTTCCTGAATCCACCCTAATTTGGATCAAAAGTATCCTGGGATCGGGATAACTTTAGGATTATTTGGATCAAAAGTATCCGAATCTTACTGAAGCGTTTTGAACAGAGGTTTGATCCAGATCACGTAATCTGAATCAAATTTCTTTTTTAAATCAACCCAATCCGATAGCTGAGCGTCTGCTAGACACTGACCTCGACCCGAAGCGCTTCAGTAGCCCGAGGATCGACCCTCACTAGTGTAGTTACCTAAACAGCACGTGATCGGGTCTTATTTTACAAAACAACCACCAATCATATATGTAGGCATGCTGAAAGAAAATAACATTAGTCGAACGTTAACCCTTGTGCATCCTTATGGACATTTTTGTCCTTTTCAGTTTTGTTTTGTTTTTTTGATCACTTTGCCTGTGTTAATGCTAACTGCAAAAAACTTGGCACAGGTGTGTATTTTTATTGGAATTTTACTATTTTACTGTAATTTTCTTAAAAAAATTATTTTTTGCATTAGGTACAAAAAATACTCCCTCTCAGCCCCTTTTGGACAAAAATGTCCCCATTGAAACTGCCATTTTTAATCCCCGGTTCAGTTTACTATAAAATTATGCAATCTTTGTTAAGAGGCTTTCATTCTGATGGCAAGGCTTCAAAATTTTATTTTTTACTATTTTTTTTTTTTATCAGATGGTGTCATTTTTTTTAAGTTTGGGCAATAAAACAAATATCGCTTTATTCCTGTTTTCTGGTTCGGCATATTATAGAGCCAACTGGATAAATTATGCAACGATATTTGTGTGGGTGTGTTGGTATGGATGTCAGAGTGTGGTTAGTATGTGTGTTATAAAAAAAATATGTGTATGTGTGTGTTTGTAATACTGAGAGAGAAAAACTGCAAATTCAGATCCAATCACTGTGAGCTCCAGTGGGGTTTTGCTGGGACCCAATGGGGAAAATATGTTACTACGCCCAAACAAACTGTTACCGAAAGCTCATTTTTTGAGATATCGTCCTCAAATTTGGAACACAACCTATTTAGATTTATGGCTTTAATTTTATTGCAGTTTTGAGTTAAACCTGATTTATAAAATATAAATTTTTTAGAAAATATTTTTTATAAATAATTTTCATAAACTTATACCTATATAACTTATTATTATTTTTTTACTTCAGCAATAATCTGCAAAGAGTCTTCTTTAAAATGATACCAAACTTAAGTCTGTGCTCCAAAGCGTCACATTTTTATGACAGTTTTTTGACATGGATGTTTTTGTCCTGTTTTTACCTATGTGTAACTTTTTGTAATTGATGCACAAGGTAGTGTGTGTGTCTGTACTGTATGTGCTGGTGTGTATCATTTACACAAGTGTGTGTTGTTGTTTTCTGTTGTACAGTACTATAATGAAGAGGAGGCCAAGAAGTACTCCCAGAAGTGAGTGGAGAAGCGGCTGTTGCTGTCTGACATCGACAGATAAAAGCATTGTTTGCACATGATACATTTTATTTTTGTGTCCATATTTAAGTAATTAATTGCTTTCTGTGTGTGTGTGTGTGGGCAGCTCCCGGATAATGCAGATCCAGACTCAGATGTCGGAGCGAGCGGTGGAGCTGCTCAGTCTGCCGGAGGATCAGGCCTGTTATCTGCTGGATGTGGGGTAATGCAAACACACATTTCAGAAAGAAAAGCATATGTATTTATTTAAAGGGGCATGTTAAGATCTCTTCTGAATCGCAACAAAATAAGGGAGTCACCACACGCACCACTGTCAAATAGTTCATGAGTTTATCTATCCGTGAAAGACAAAACAACATTAATGATCAGTATAAATGATAATCAGTGTGTGTACTTATGAGAGACAGCAGTCCAGCCCATCTTAGTCCATGAAACCTTCAGAGACAACAGATATCCCACATGAGATGGATCAAGGCGATCTCACATATTTTAAACATCATTTTTTATTAGATTGTCCTGGACTTAATGCAAGCAGAAGGCTCTTTTATGAAGTTACTACTTTGAAGGACATGTTTAATGAGATTATGCCTGAAAAGGTTCTGGATTTTTTTTATCATGCGTTAATTTAAAAAAAAATATATTGTATAATATGACTTCTTGTTTATATTTGTTTTGTTTTTGTTGTATTTATATGATGTTTGTATTTTTGTAAATGAATTTTTGCCATGAAAATAGCTCCGACTGCTGACATGGCATGAAATAAAATAATCTGAATCTGAATCTACAAACCAGGTTTTGTCACAAAAAAATCACGCGATAAGACGAACCCGAAATGACGCGAAACAGCACGTGCGCCAATACCCAGCCAGTCCCTCCAGAAAAACGCGATTATGCGATCGCTGAATTCAATGCAAAATCAGCCAAAGTCCGCATATTTATGCGGGGGCCGCATTTTTTCAAATACGCCACACTTTCGCCGCATAAATTGCCGATTTCCGTGCAAAATATGTGGGGTTTGCATAATTTCATAATCCTCGCATTTTCGTTGCAAAAAAAAAGTCACATGTATCTTATCAGAAAGTTGAAAAATGTTGCGTTTGCTTCACACAAGAGCAGCCATTTCCCCATGTTTCCATGGGAACGTTATGAAGTGACGCAATTACGCGACGCCAGACAGACTCACGGAGGCGATTGACATCACAACATAAGATAAAAGTAGTAGCATCAAACAGAAATTATCGCACACATGGTTCGAGGCGCACATATAACACTGCAGACAGTTCAACAGGGAGCGCGCAGCTCTTAAAGGGGCCACACCTTATTTACACTCTTACAGTCTGAAATAAAACAAGATGAGAAATTAAATATTCCCAGCACTTTCTATGATGTAGTATGCTTGTTTATCAAAGGAAGTAATAAGAAATGACTATTATATTAACAGGATGTTGGGGGAATCACTTTTTTCTCTTTTTCATCAAACCGCAATTTTTGCAAGTTCCCTCAATTTTTGCAAATTCCAGCAATTTCATCGCATAAAATTGCATAAATATCCCACATATTCCATTGCATTTTTAAAGAAAACTGGACGCATAATCAATAAATTTTTGCCCGCAACAATCACAAAAAAACTCCGCGTTTTTCTGGAAGGACTGAATACTATTATGGTAAATGTTAAATGTAAAAAAAACAAATTTTTGGAAATTACCACCACAAAATCAGTCATTTTGATCGCAAAAATCACAAAAAAAAATCGTGAAATCCTGGAGGGACTGCCCAGCGAAGAAGATGAAGAACACGACACGCAAATATGGACGTCAGACAGAAACTAGTGCTGCAAACTGTTTGTGCGATGATTTGCTCTGCAAAAAAAAGAAAAAATAAGATTTACCTGGTGACCTCAACCCATGCGTTGCTATGATTGGCTGTACTCATGACATCACTGAGGTTGAGTCGCGCGACGGCTCTGGATATCTAGGCTAGATATTTTTCTGGGCTCGGCGATCGTCTTTGATGCGTTGTTGGCTCTTTCATGCTAACAGATTGCCAAGCGTTCATCGTCCGCTAATCCACCCTGACCTGTCGGTGAGCTCAACAATTTGCAAATCGGGCTTAAATCCTGTAGTGTGAACTAGACTTAAAGTTACAATACCTAAGATTTATGCCGCTAGAGGGCGCTACATTCAAAACAACGACAACGGCTTTGCTTGATGACGCCGTGGAGGAACGCGGAATGATGGGAACTGTTGTTTTCAACTCCACCGTGGATAAATCAGTCAGACGGGAATCGAAAATTAGTTGTCATGGATGAGGTAAAGTTCGATTTCTATAACTGTAGCATTTAATGACATGCTTGTTTTTCATTAAACTGAAATAACCGCAAGAAAAGTCAGGTTTAAACGGGACGGTTGAAACGCTTTTCAGATAATCGTCGTTTTCTAAGATACAGCCAACAGTATTCGCGGTGAACATGACCTTACGATTTTTCACATCATATGCATAGACAACAAGACATTCTAACAATAATAATAATTGTTTTGCATCGTTTACTGACACGAAATTTGAATACAGAACACGGTGTTACTCACCTGTCGAGTAAAACACATGCAAGATCGGCGTCTCTTTCTAGTTGGAGTTTTTCACGAAGTTCTCGCCATTTAGGAAATGCCACACCGATGTTGAGCTGGTTTTATTTCTCTTGTCCCAAATTCTTCTTGGGTCGTTTGGTTGACCCGTTCGTTGACGTTTGCGTTTATGAGATTCAGAACCAGGTGCAATCGCTAAAGAATAATTGTGATCCATTCCATAACAAATGCGCGAAACAAGCTAACGTTTGTTGCTTGATAGACGCTAACGCACAACTACAACTACCGCATTTGTCCAGGACTACACGCAGTACGAGCGGAAACCAAGGGTAATGACGCGATTGACTGGCGACTCCCAGCTCACCCCTGCTCACACGGCCCGTTTCCTTGATTAAAATCTCAATTTTCTCGCGATTTAAAGATTTAAGATTTTTGAATGTTATCATCTTAACTAAATATATAACACTGGCCTTGTGATTTTGGGATATTTTAATGCAAAAATCTTAGGTATTCCACCTTTAACTCACTGAAACCGTCAGAGGGCACTATGCAGGAATCACGTTTTTGTCGAACAGCGACCCCTAGAGTCGATGTGGAGTACTTGTATTTAACGTTACTCGCTCAGAGCGTGTTAGTGTACAATAGTACATTGTGTTTAATTTGTCGTTTAATTAGATCTAATATATGTTGTTGGTGGTGAGAATTTTCACGTGATTATATACACAGATCCGACAATTATCCCCATGAACTTTAATGGTCCAGAAGCAGAACTTTTGCCAAGTTTGTCAGAGGTTCTGGGTTCTAATCCGCACTAGTTGTACAGTTTATTTTCCTCATCAAAACCGATTGTCATACACTGTCATTACACTGGTAACAGCATGTTGACCTGGTTTCTCCTGCTTGAACCCGTCAGCTGTGGATCTGGGATCAGTGGAGATCATTTATCGGAGGTCGGACACTACTGGGTCGGGGTGGACATCAGCACAGCCATGCTGGGTGAATATATATTTACATATTATACACACACACACTCTCTCTCCCACACACAAACACTCTCTATCACTCTCTCTCTCACACACACACACACACTCACACAACTCTCAATATTAGTGAGTTTACACAAATAAATACGGTTCCACCTTCATGTGCAAATTTAGTTTATTGTATCAATCATAACATATATACAAGTCCCAACCTCTCCACACAACAAGGATAGATGCCGGATGAACAGAGTCTCAGTCTCTATATGACTGAACTATAGACCCCTTTTGCGCCGACGTCACAGTTACGTCACGGCACTAGCTGGAGGCAAAACAAAGTGAAAACTGGAGGCGGCCAATACAAACCAGCACAGATTCGGCTACATAATAAGGAGCTTAAATAATTGTTTCTATTATTTAATGTCATCTTGTTGTGTTGTTTGGTGCAAGAATTGATGAAAAATGAATATGCTGTATCTGGAACTTTTATTTCTAGAAAATGTCATGTCTGTATTGTCACTCTTTACATTGTCGTGGTCTCGGCGCTGACTCGGCAGAACTGCGGATCGTACACACAAGTCTTGTACAGGACCTAAAGATTTATATGCCCTCAGTTTCTCTTTACGATCGGTTTCTCTATAAGGTAGGTGTAGAAGTCAGGCCACTCAACCGAGGTAACGTACGTTAATCCTGTCAGATCGACCACGCATTGAGTGAGCGTGTAGGCGGCTACGGGTCGGCCAATCTGGTTCTGTCCGTTAAAAATAACTTTTGGAAATAACAATCGCGGTCCTGGACACTGAGTGACCTTACACATTAAGATAATATCGGATTTTTCTCCAGTCATTGTTAAAAAACAAGCTAACAATCCTTGCTAACTAGCATTAGTGAACCGGCCAGAGGGATCTTTCTGCCTCCACCTAAGCCCCGCCCACAAAATAACGTCACCGTGTTTACCAACTGTAAAAGGGTCTATGATCTCTCTAATATCAGCTGGAGCAAATATCTCTTACTGAGTTAAAAGTCGGTCCCAAAAAGATATTCCAACGCCCACAGTGATTGGTCCAATTGTATATCCAAACAGTCCTGAAACACTCCGAAAAAGCACAGGCAGATACAGCCAGCGAGGCATCGCAGCAAACAGGATATTTTCCACTTTTGAACGTATTTACCAGTGTGTTGCGTTCAAGTGCTTTTGTTGTCGTAATGTGTTAAATAAATGGAGATCCAGACCTGTTATTTAGCTAAAACTATTCTAGATTGCTTAAAGGGTTAGTTCACCCAAAAATGAAAATTCTGTCAGTATTTACTCACCCTCATGTTGTTCCAACCCCGTAAGACCTTCGTTCATCTTCGCAACACAAATTAAGATATTTAAGATATTAAGATCGCTCCTGCATACAAAAATAACGACTTTATTTCAACCATTCGTTTATTTCTCCCTCTGCGCGAGTCAGGTTACTAGTTTAATAGCGTAAGCTTCTGTTATTGTACGTCACACGCATCACACACATGACCAGCGTCGGCCAATAGTGAGCCTACGTGTGACGTAGCTCTACACAATCACACTACGTTAACTGACTACAGGCTCATGGAGAAGGAAGTGAATAGTTGGAATAAAGTCGTTATTTTTGTTGTTTTTTTGCGCACAAAAGTGTTCTCGTCGTTTGATAAACTTAAGATTGAGCCCCTGTAGTCACTTGGACTATTTTAACGATGTCTTTAATGACTTTTCGAGGACAGCAAGAGCCAGTCCCTCAAGAAGCCTATGGACTAGTATGCAGGAGCGATCTTAATATCTTAAATATCTTAATTTGTGTTGCGAAGATGAACGAAGGTCTTACGGGGTTGGAACAACATGAGGGTGAGTAAATACTGACAGAATTTTAATTTTTGGGTGAACTAACCCTTTAAGTCATCTGCAACAGCAAGAAAATGATTTATCAAAAACTCAAACGGTAAATAAATAATATGAGATCTGAAACCAGATCGGACTGTAGATGAATTCTGTGCAGGGGAGTTGAGACGCAGCCCAGTTCGATCCCCGGACTGAAACGCTAGAGCAGGGGTCCCCAACTAAATTGGCAAGAGGTCCACTAACCCGATGAGCCCAGTAAAGGAGAGTCCGGACATGCAAAAACACCCGGCAAAATAAGTTTTCTTTCACTTTATTAAATTTTATTAAATTGTAACCATTGACAAAATTTTTGACAATAAAATCTTTATCTTTAAATGTATTCAACTGCTTTTGTTGAAATTCATTCAAGTATTATTTCATTTTAGTGCAAATATTCACATGTCAAACCTTTCAACATCAATAACAGGAAGCATCATTTTTATTGGCGGATAATTTTCATTGACAGTTGTGCGTCTTGTCTCGAAATGCCGCTTGATGTTTCCACTTTTAACAACAGCAACAGACTCCGAACAAATAAGACGCACGGGCCTCAAAGAGCTTGATGACGGCAAAAATGAACGCGTACACTTCAGTCCACTCATCTCGAAAGATGCGGTTTTCAGAGTCCACTTTTCTAATTTTTGACAAAACCATAATAATCAATTCACGAATATCATAGTAAGCCAAAGTTTATGATCTCTCCAGACCCCGGCTCTTGCAAAGGACCTGACACAGACATAGCTGCCCGCGCGCACGCCTGTTCAAAAATGACTCTTGGTAAAAATTCATTTTATTTTTTTTTTCTAAAACTTTTTAACAAAAATGTTTAGAGGTCCGGATAAAATGGTATTGGGGTCCGGACCTCGCCAGTTGGGGACCCCTGTGCTAGAGCCACCGCAGAGAACGAAAGCACACTGTCCTAAAGTAGAGTCCGTGTCTCTAAGCATCAGTATTGGCTCGGAGAGCGCTACTAAACTTCTCATTACAAATGGACTGAGAGTATTCGGGCCAGATTGTAAGCTAATGGCGCTAACTCTCAGGAGTGACATTGACCAACGCTACGCTCTTAGACTTGGAGTTATTCTGTTTCCAGGCTTTGCAATTTGAAAAGAGATGCCCTGGGTGGAGACAGTAAAAACATTCCCGCTTATCCTCGTTTTTCTCTGAGCTTTGGAGAATTGGCTTAACAGGGTCAGCCACTGACACAGCACAGCATTATGGGAAATGGAGTTCATATAAGATCATCGTTTTATCAGTCAAGAGATAAAGACTTGACGACCTTTAGTTCTTTTCACTTTACTGACATTAATTATATATTAATATGTAGAGGTGCTACAACACACACACACACACACTTTCTGATTATAGCATCAGATCGATATGATATGATATATATATTGTGTGTGTGCAGACGTGGCGCTGCGGCGGGAGGTGGAGGGAGATCTGGTGCTGGCAGACATGGGTCAGGGGATGCCCTTCAGACCGGGCACGTTCGACGGCTGTGTGAGGTATGAGTTCGTGGAGAGGTGTGTGTGAGCTATGAGATGTAATGGATGAGGTGTGTGACTTATCAGCTGTGTGTGAGCAGCTTGTGTGGAGTCACATGTAGTGTTGTCAAAAAACTCGGTACTTCGGTACCAAGTCGGTACTAAAAAATAAAAATGTTACGGTACCAGCTTTTCTAGGTACCGAGTACCAGGTTAATCCAGTTCTGTTCTAGACGCGATGTCTGAAACGTGCACAGTTGCGTCCTCTTCATAACGCTGATATGGCTCTCTCTCTCTCTGAATCCACTTGTTGAAACGAAAGGAGGAAAGAGCCACATATGGAAATATTTTGGATTAGGCTAATTAGGGCTGCAACAACTAATCGATAAAATCGATTATAATCGATTATGAAAATCGTTGTCAACGAATGTCATTATCGATTAGTTGGTCTGATTACGTCACAGGGATTGTTTACATGGAACATGCGCTTCTTACATGCGCTTCATGAGGCGCACATGCAGTCTCTCTCCCTCGCCGCTCTACCCTGTCTCGCGCGCGCAACACGGACAGTTTGGAGCACATTATCTTCTGTCTCGCATGCGCACTCTTGATTCAGTGAGTTTGAACTAATTTGCGGTCATCAGGAAACCGCTATCAATATGCAGCACACGAAAATCATTCACCTTTCGGTAAATTCGCCGTTTTGAAACCAAAATAGGTGACCTACGTTAATCGTGTATACTTTATGAAGCCATACTATAGTATAATGTGAGATAGAAATGTATATTTAAGTCATTAAATTCAAGTTAACCTAAGCTTTTCCCTCCACTGCGGCTGTCAGTCATTCTCTATTCGGTGTTCAAACAGCGCGTCGCGTTACAACAGTTAACATGATGATCTCTTTCCAAGATGATTCAATGTTATTATAATTGATCCGTAGATAAAGGTCTGATGGTTTTTCTATCTTGCTAGACTTTTATTGCTGAAACTTAATCACTTTCTACTGAGTGTCTGTTAGATCACAACACTATAGTAGAGTCGGCGCAGTATAATTGTTCTTCACGTGCACAGTAGCCTAACTGAAATTTAAAACTGTTAAAAGAAAAGGCTTAATAAACTATTGCATAGATACTGTATAATACACCGTCAATATGTCTTTCTCTTTCCTTGGTGCTTTTAACTTTAATGCGGCGGACACTGAAGAGCTGTGCGCCGCCCTGTGACTCCGTGTTGCTTCAAGCGCATCATTCAGCGCTCGCGATGCGCATTTGCACTCTGTGCAGCTCTTTCATGATCATGTCATAATACTTTTGCGCAATGAAAGCTTATTAATAGCCTTTCTTGTTCTGTCCTATCTATTATATTTTGCTTCCTCACTAAACAGCTGTGCTTTACATTTAAAACAGCTGTGCATCTGATTTTTACGATGTTTTTCATGAATGTATAACAACCATACAAAGAGCAATGTGTAACGTTTTACCAGAGTTAGTGCTACACTTATTGTCTCTTATTTTTTCCCCACTAAGGAATGTTTTTTTCACTAAATGTTTAGATTTTATAAAATTATTGTGCACTTGTGATATTTCTAGGCTAAGTTTTGCTGAGTTATCCACTAATCTAGTTTACAATAGCATTTTTGTCATAGGTTATGGTCATATATTTTTTTTATTTCTTGTTTTTCTTTATAATGAAGTTATCTGTATTAAGTAGATTATTTAACACACAAAAGAGTGTGGTTTTTAGGGTTTTATTTTGTTATAATAAACAAAAAATGAAATATAATTTTTTATCCGATTAATCGATTAATCGAAAAAATAATCGTCCGATTAATCGATTATCAAAATAATCGTTAGTTGCAGCCCTAAGGCTAATGTCACGTTGCCATAAGAGGCCGATTACATGCAAATTCGCAATTTCAAATATAGGCGCGATTCAAGCGCGCTCATAATAAAAACTCGTTGGCGTTGCATAGCAACGACAGACGCCGCGTGAGAGCAAGCGCTTTGGAAAGAATAAGCACGCGCAAAAATATAATTAAAAAACACGCGCGACATGTGAACGGCCTCTAAAGTGCTTTCGGGGTAGTTTTACGAGTACATGAGCACAGTAGTATCCACCCGACACCAGAGTACTACTGGTATTAGTATTGTCATTTAATGTCAGTGCCAGTTCTAGGCGTATTCTTGCCTTTATAACTCAGCAGGTTTAAAAAGCCTTTTTAAAATTAAATATGAATGCAGTTTTAGATTAAATAAAAGGACAGTCAAGTCAAATAAAACATGTTTTATGGTAATGCTACAAAGATACCATTCATCAACATTACTTAGTTATCAACACATTGAGTGAACAATATATTTTTACAAAATGTTATTTATTACAAACACCTGATTGTTCATGTTTGTTCACTTAATTAATTGTGCATTAAATAAATAATGGATTAAAACTTTACAAACAACTTTAAAAATGTGTTAGTGGATACTATTGTTTATTTTAGGTCATTTTATCTAATCTTTTTCTAAAGTGTTTATAATACAAATGTACAGTTTCCATACTTGTAACCGTGATAAACACTTAAATATATGTAAATTTAAACTAAGCTTTGGTACCGAAATTGGTACCGAGAACCGTGAATTTTAACTGGTATTGGTACCGAATACTGAAATTTTGGTACCGTGACAACACTAGTCACATGGTCTGTGTTGTTGCGTCAGTATTTCAGCGCTGCAGTGGCTGTGTAACGCGGATAAGAAAACACACAGTCCCCCGAAGAGACTGTACCGCTTCTTCAGCTCGCTGTACTCCACACTGGTGAGTTTAATCATCACTTTCACACGGCAGGAACTCACAGACAGATGATGATGATGATGATGATGATGATGATGTTGTTGTAGGTGAGAGGAGCGCGCGCCGTCTTCCAGATTTACCCTGAGAACTCGGAGCAGGTCGGGATCTCAGCGCTCATGATATTATTCCTACTTTCTCTCTTTGTACAAAGCCTGCTGGATTTACTATCAATAAGGCCGTGTGTCCACCAAAGCGTTTTTTAGCCCGCTGAAAACGTTAGCCGCTCTGCTGAAGACGCCGTGCTTTGAGCGCTTGAGAGCGTTTTTTTCCGTTGAGACGTTTCGTTGCTATGATACAGAATATCCGCAGCAGTTTGAATGTTGTGACAGTTGGTCGGTGTGGTATTAGTCCCGCCCCTCCTCCACTGTGATTGGACGGCTGGGTAAAAAGTGACAGTGATGAGCGCTGCGTTTTATCCAAAGTTGAACATTTTTCAACTCTCAGCGACGGGCGCTTCAGTGTGAAAAAAACGCTCAGCGCCTTGTTACGCTCATGGTGTTTAAAAACGCGGCGTTCCCATTGAAAACAATTGAAAACATACGCCAGGCGCGTGGAAAAACGCTTTGGTGGGCACACGGCCTAACTGCAGATCTGGACTGTTGCACCGCTTGCTTGAGTTTAGGAAAACCGTTAAAAGTCCCCCTGTAGTGATTTTATCCCTTAAACTCACCTCCGATCACCAAAATTACACTGTTTTTTCCTTGATAAAAATGTTGTGTAACTCGACACCCTTGCCTCATTTAGTATACGTGGCTCTATGAATATGCTAATGAGCCTCGCCTCCACTCACTCACTCAGAGAGATCCACTGGTTGACGATCACACGTTGATCTGATTGGTTACAAGGTCGTTTGTGACGTCAGAAACACCGTGTTTTTGAGACTGTCTTTGGTTCACTGCAGTTTTAAGGAGGAAATACTGAAAATATGAATTTACACATGGTGTTTCTTAAAGCTAATGAGCTGCGTTTAGTGCAGAGTCACTCGATTTTTATACTCTTTTTTTATTTTTTTATCAGAGTACTTACATTTTAATTATGCATTGATATATAGAAAGTTTAAACAAATTTGGAAAAAAGTTTTTTTATAAAATTACTAGGGCTGTGCAAAAGTTAATTGCGATTAATCGCATCCAAAATAAAAGTCTGTGTTTACATAATATATTTGTGTGTGCTGTATATAATTATTTTGTATATATAAATACCTATGCATGCATGTATATATTTAAGAATGAATTGCGCTTAAATTCTGTATATATTAATAAATACATAATCCATATTATATAAATATAAATATTTCATATATGAATAACACAGTTTCTTAAATATATACATGCATGTGTGTGTAATTTATATATACAAAATAATTATATACAGCACACACAAATATATTATGTAAACACAGACTTTTATTTTGGATGCGATTAATCGCAATTAATTTTTGCACAGCCCTAAAAATTACATATAGTTGTAATTTTGGCTTAGGGACCGGGGGAAAACAGTAAAAATCATGCATAAAAGGCCTCATATTATATAATAAAAAGAATGATTGAGCCATGATACATTTTTTATAAGTTCCCCTTAGGGTGAAGTAAGTCTGACAAAAACAAAAAAGAAGAAATGTTTTTTTAAATTTTATTATTTCATCCAGGGACAAGAATAGTTAAAGAATCACCCAAATAGGAATTTACACGTATTAACAACACACATAAACAACATTAAAAGCTGGATTTTCACCACAGGGGGACTTCAAAAAAAGCCTTAACTCTTATTCTAGTCTGCTATCTTTTCTTTCACCCCTTCTTTTTTTCTTCTTTGGAAAAAAAAAACGTAATGGAAATATTGATTTGTTATGATTTGTATTTGTAATAGTGTTGTGTGTTTTTGCTCTCAGCTGGAGCTGATAACAGCTCAGGCCATGAAAGCCGGTTTCACAGGCGGTTTGGTCGTGGACTATCCCAACAGCAGCAAAGCCAAAAAGTACCTTTTCAGCTCGATATTCCCATCATCATTGATCAGAAGACAGATTTATCGGGTTTAGTGTTCATATTGAGTGACGCTGCAAATCTTTTTGTCCTTAGATTTTTCCTGTGTTTATTTGCTGGTGTATCAGGAGTTTTACCCAAGGTGTGTACAGCCTCAGTATGAACACACACACACACACACACACAGAGGGTGTTTATGAGCTTGTCTGTGTTTTCCAGGGTTTAGAGTCAGAGGCGACTGACAGAGGTGTGTCGAGTCAGGCTCAGTTTACAGCACAGAGGTAAAACACACATCTCTGAATATACACGATGATTTCACTCGCATCAGAGGTTCTCAAACGCTTTCCTTCTGTAACATGATGCAAAACTATCTCAAACTTACAATTATAATGAAATTACTAATTATGAAATACATAATGTGTGTGATCGTATTATCGTAATTATAATTTTTTCATCAATTTATCGTTTTTTTCTTCCATCCAAAAATGTTCCTGAATCCGATACTGGGTATCGGCCCCAAACTGATCGGATACTGCACTATTAAAGCAGAAAGATATATTAGTTATACTATAATCTTTAATTTTAATCAGTATGAAAGAGCAGTGGCCTCTGAACAATACGCTTGATTTCTGGAGCGACAGCCGAGCCACAAATATTGTGTGTTTTGCATCACACATTTTCATTAGAGCTTTAAATCCCAGTTCCCATGCGTGTAAACACAGTTTCACTCAGTCCTCCAGCACACACTCACTGTACTGCTCTTCCCGTGAAAGGTCCCGGTTCAGAAATATGAAAGGAAAGTCAGTGAAGAAGAGCAAGGACTGGATCGTGGAGAAGAAGGAGAGACGGCGCCGGCAGGGGAGGTGTGTTTCAGCTCTTGTTGTGTTAAATATGATAAAAACCCTTATTTATCAACTCTCATCTTCAGTGCCTGTCAAGTCTTTAAAGGGATAGTTCGGCCACAAATGATATTTAACCCCTTAACTGTCACTGTCAGGGGACACCTAACTTTACTTCACTATATTTCTATTAAATCCTAATCTAATTATGACAAATTATATATTGTTGGAAAGGTCTAAGACTTCTAAATAGATATTCTACCCCTGTTTTGTGTTAAAAATTATGTAGGAAGAGTAATTGATGAATTTATGACAAGAGTGCACCTAAAAAAAATCTGCATCATAACAGGAGTTTTGACCTTTGTCACAAAAAGTCGATGCACCCACTTTTAAATCATTGAAACTTCTGTTTTTATGCTAAAAGTTCATAAAAAAACATATAATCTAGTATTTTTCAATAAAAAATAAAAACTTATAGTACAATATTATCCTCTAAAAATGATAATATTTATATTTATTATCCTCTAAAATATAATATAAATTTTATCGCCTTTTTTATTATATCACCTATTTTAGTAGTTATCATAAATTAGGTATCATTTGAAAGCTTATAAACTCAGAATTCATCGTGTGAAAACTGTTTTATAATTGAACGTTGCGTTACCATAGAAACGGTACTTGTTTTATCAGGCTCCTCCCCTTTTGGGCGTCATTATATTTCATAATTTATGATCAAAACCTTTTCTAATCTTGACAAAATTGATATTGTCAGAAAGGTCAGAGTCTCAAGGTTCCAAATTTTGTGACAGAATTGATATTTGGACAGAAATGTATTCATTTGTTAAGGCAGAATGTACACAACTAAATTCAATATAATTCAATGGCACCCGGTGGCTATTTTTGGTACTACGCCTAAACAAAATCTCATGGGAACTTCAATTTTTGTGATATCAACTTCAAATTTGGAACATAACTTGATGAGATTTATGGCTTTGATTTTATAGAAATTTTAGAGTAAAAAATATTTTGTAAAATATATATTTTATATAAAATAAAAAATATATAGTACAGTATATTTGATTTACTGTAAATTTAAACTTCCATAACTTTTTCATACTTTCATTTTTTGAAGTGTTTTCACTTCAGCAATATTCTGCTGAGTGTTTTCTTTAAAACAAGACCAAACTTGGGTATATATTCCAAAGCATTCTTAAATTACAACCATTTAAGTTTGAATAGTGCATTTTAACCCCCATTCTCAAAAGGGGGGGTGACAGCTAAGGGGTTAACCCATGCATTAAGCCTAGTTCACACTACGTGATTTTAAGCCCGATTTAAGCCCGATTTGCAAATCGTTGAGTCGCCGACAAGTCAGGGTGTTATCGCGTGCAAATCGCGGGCGATTAGCGGACGATTAACGCTCGCCAATCCGATAGTGTGAAAGAGCCAACAACGCATCAAAGACAGCTCGCAGACACCTCGCAGACAGGTCACCGAGCTCAGAAAAATATCTAGCATGCTAGATATCTCGAGCAGTCGCGCGACTCAATCTCAGTGATGTCATGAGTACAGCCAATCAAAGCAACGCATGGGTTGAGGACACCAGGTAAATCTTACTTTTTCTTTTTTGCATTTTTTTTTTCTCCGAGCAGATCGTCGAGCAAACAGTGTGCAGCACTAGTTTCTGTCTGACGTCCATATTCGCGTGTTGTGTTCTTCTCTGCAGTTTCGCGTCATTTCTGGTTCGTTTTATTGCGTGGTTTTTCGTGACAAAACATGGTTTCTAGACCAGATAGAATCGTGTTGTTGTCAACTCGTTATTTGTTTGATTATTTTCAGGATTTAGACCGTACTATAGTACTGAAACAGCTCTCATTGAGTCACAAATGATATGCTCTTATCATCCGATCGTGGTTGTATCTCTATGTAGTGCGTTGTTAACTCGTGTAGTGAGTTACCTCCTGTTGTGGATCAATCACGCTGTGTTGTGTGGTGTGAACAGCTAGACAACTTGAACACTCATGATTTCACTGAGAGCAAGTCATGTAGTGTAAACTGCACAGTTCAGCCCGACATTTTAAAATCATGTAGTGTGAACTAGGCTTTACTCGCACTCAAGCCGTTCGAGATGCACATGTCAATCTTGTTTCAGACGAACACATTTTCAGTTATTTTAGAAAATGTCTTCGACACTTCAGTGGATATAATGTGAAGCAATGGGGACCAGCTCCTTCAAGTCCCAAAAATGTGCGTACATCCTTCACAAATTAGGTTGTAGCTTCACAAAAGTCGATCGTTGCCGGAAGTCAGATATTTTCATTTATAAAGTTTTAAATATGTATATTTTTTACGACAATACCGCACCGATTACCCTCAGAAGGCCTTCGTTTATCCCACTGGAGCCGGATGGATTACTTTTGTGAAGGATGTACGCACATTTTTGGGACTTGAAGGAGCTGGTCCCCATTGCTTCACATTATATCCACTGAAGTGTCGAAGACATTTTCTAAAATAACTGAAAATGTGTTCGTCTGAAACATGATTGACATGTGCATCTCGAACGGCTTGAGGGTGAGTAATGCATGGGTTGAATATCATTTTTGGCCGAACTATCCCTTTAATGAAAGACTGAGACACAAATGGCGGCACTAAATGAGAATGAGTCTTTAGAAAGTGCTGATTGATTTAGTTGCTCGTCTGGTTAAGCTAAGTTCACACTACATGACCTGCTCTCAGTGAAATCAGGAGTGTTTAAGTTGTTCACACACACGACACAACGTGATTGATCCACAACAGGAGGTAACGCTCTACACGAGTGGACAACAACTCTGTCACCCAACAATTCTATCTTGTCTACAAACCACGTTTTGTCACGGAAAATCGCGCGATAAGACGAACCGGAAATGACGCGAAACAGCAAGACGAAGAACACGACACGCGAATATGGACGTCAGACAGAAACTAGTGCTGAACACTGTTTGCGCGACGATCTGCTCTGAGGAAAAAAAAATGCAAAAAAAAGAAAAAAATAAGATTTATTCGGTGACCTCAACCCATGCCTTGCTCTGATTGGCTATAGCTCATGACATCACTGAGGTTGAGTCACGCGACGGCTCTGGATATCTAGCAGGCTAGATATTTTTCTGGGCTCTGCGATCGTCTTTGATGCGTTGTTGGCTCTTTCATACTAACAGATTGGCAAGCGTTCATCGCCCGCGATTTGCACGCGATAACACCCTGATCTGTCGTGAGCTCAACGATTTGCAAATCTGGCTTAAAATCAAGTAGTGTGAACTTGGCTTTAGTTGGATGTTCAGCTGTGCTGAGTGTTGTGTTCTTCCTCTCTCAGGGACGTAAGAGCCGACACCAAATACACCGGGCGTCACAGGAGACCTCACTTCTGACCTTAACGGCTTCATATGGTCCTCTCACACACTCTGACCAATCAGAGGAAACCAGAACTATGTGCTTTCAGGAAACATATCGCAATGTGGAGACTCATCAATTCATGGACTCCTTGTCTCATAAGATCACTATGTGGATTAGATGTCTGCATTTACAGAAGCTTTAATAAACCAGATTTCATCTTGTCAGTTGTCGATTCCTTCATAGATGTGCATTGAGCATGAACCTGGAGCTGTGCATTATCTCCAGCAAATACTTATCATAAACAGCTCACAGGTCACTAACAAGCACTGTCACTGATTTGATGAGCTTTGTACATGTGGGACCTCGTTTATAAGATGTTGACATGATATTGTAGCAGGAACAGAGAGCTGGGTTAGTTTAGTCAGGAGGATGTCTTGCGTGATGGATGCTGTAAGTCCCACGCCAGTCGAGCTGTTGCAGGATGAGTCCAGTCCCATATTTGCTCGATGAGGGAACCAGAGATGTCCCTCAGACGGGCCAACACCAGTCCCTCGAATGACTTCACTGCCACAGGAGTAAGGGAGCTGGTCTGAAGTCATTTAGTCCTGTGATTTGTTGTTTCTTTAGGATGGGGTTGATGGTGGCACGTTTGAAGCAGGATGGGACTTCGCAAATCATTTTGGGGCTAATTGATTCGCAAATCGGACATTAGCCTACTGGTTGTGTTGTGTGTTTGTCCACTTATGTTACTTATATAAGTTTTTAAAACACGTGCTATGAAACATGCATCTTTGGTGAGACCCATTCACCATAAAACTGCAACAGTTTGACGTGTTATTGTAGCAGGAACAGAGAGCTGGGTTAGTTTAAGGCCAATTTATACTTCTGCGTAGGGTGCGCGCAGTAGGTACAGCGTAGCATACGCACTAGGGGTTTCATCAACTAGTCGACTGTCACAACCACTAGTTGGCGCTGTTGGCCTTAGTCGACTAGTCGGAAACAAAATGATGACATATATATTTTTTGTTAACTATCCCTTTAAATACAAGCGGCAGTACTATATACACTATAAGGCGCACCTTCAATGACCTATTTTAGAACATTTTTCAAACGTTTGACTGGGTTTGCGTTATGCATCCACTAGATGTGCTAAAGGGAATGCAGCGAGTGCGCGGCGTCGGAGGTGAGGCGTTTATTTAGTAAGCGTGAGCGCGCTGGGGCGGGCACGTAACTTACATTCTCAGCCTGCTGACAGCAGTGTCTGTTCGTGTGTGTGTTAGAGAGAGCGCTCGTGAGCGGGAGACACATAACCTACGAGGTTGAACTGGCCGTGTGACAAAGCGGGCATTGGCACGAGCACGAGCAATTGATCCATATATAATGCGCTCCGGATTATAAGGCTTGAGAAAATTAAAGGCTTTTAAGTGCGCTTTATAGTGCGGAAAATACGAGTACTGCTCTCGCTTTTAGACCAGCACGCGACGTGTTTAATATAGACGCATATTAGCCTACACTAGATTTTCTCTCAAATGTTTGCTTTCACTTTAGACATAGCCAGTTCTGTTTATTTAACAGTATTAGCATAATAAGATAACTTAGTCCATTATTCAGGCGCTGTTTGACAGGCGTCTAATGCCTGTGAGCGTCGGGGATGTGCCGCGCACTCAGGAAAGCGCACGTTAGAACAGCGCGTGAATTAAATGTTTAACCGGCAAGGCTTATGCAAACAATGAACTTTTGTGAATTGCAGTGTCCTGTACCTATTCCTTAACGTGTGATGTGTAGGCTACGTCGCGTTGTACAGTTGAGACAGAGGCACCAGAACTGAACTGATAGAATGCACTGTAACACGATACTACTACCATATTTCTTCAAAAGCAGATCGTGGAGACATTTACTATTCTTGATGTCGCACACCCCTAGAATAAACCATTTAACGACTAGTCGACTAGTCGTCGACTGTTATGCAAAACTAGTCGACTAGCAAAAATCAGTAGTTGTGAAACCCCTAATATGCACAGACCCATGTTATACCGCGTACCCTTCGCCGTAGCCTGACGCGCACCTCCTTAAAAATGTAGCTACATGTCGCGACGATGCGGACCGCAAGATCTGTGATTGGTCGGCTTGGTAGCATCGCATTTCCTCCTACGCGTTTCCGCACGTACATTCTCCTCCGACGCCTTCTCTCGTTTCTGCCTTTTAGTTTTGGTTATTTCACTAAAATCAACTGTTTTTCCACCTCAATAAGCTCCAACTCCAACATGATCCGCTCTCTTTCAGTCGTCATTGCTTGTAGTAACCTAGTCGAGAGTAATCTAAATACAGTGGAACATTAAAACCCTCCGCCGCCAACTAGCGTTTCGGAGCAGTACTGCAGAGCAACCAAGACCTGAACGCAGAAGTATAAATGTTCACTACGGCGTACTCTCGTCGCAGAAGTATAAATTTTGCCCTTTAGTCAGGAGGATATCTGGCATGATGGATGCTGTAAGTCCCACGCCGGTCGAGCTGTTGCATGTTTGCTCGATGAGGGGTCCAGGGATGTCCCTCAGGCGGGCCAGCACCAGTCCCTCGAATGAATTCACAACCACAGGAGTAAGGGAGCTGGTCTGAAGTCATTTAGTCCTGTGATTTGTTTCTTTAGAATGGGGATGATGGTGGAGCGTTTGAAGCAGGAAGGGACTTTGCGAATCAATTTGTGAGTCGCAAATCGGACATTAGCCTACTGGTTGAGTTGTGTGTTTGTCCACTTATTGGTGAAACCCTTTCACCACAAAACTGCAACAGTAAACCTCGTGCGCATCCGGCAAGTGACATTTCTTGTCTTCTTCCATTTTTGTCAGGTTCTCCTCTGGTACACCCCTCCATCTTGGGAATTGGTACATTTATGATGGCAATTTCAGAGACATCAACGTGCACTTACTCAAGGCTCAAGGTTTTCTCGCGATCATGTGTAATTTGCAGGTGCATGGGACATTTTTTGCCGATATTGTCCCTACCACTTATTGAAGCATCTTGTATACTTAAATACTAATGAAACATCACCAGTTGACTACCTGAATATTCATTTTGTTTGTTTGTTGAACAAGAGGCTATCAGGAATGTGTTTTTCTCTTTTAAATCAGCTGTTTGTTGCCGCTGTTATGCAGTCTTTACTTGCACACCTTAACACTGTTGCAGAGACTAATCGAAACAAAATGCTCACAAACGTGTCCCTGCTCTTGATATACAATCACTAATGAACATCTTTGGTTTTAATGAGACAGGGCTGAAACACAGCTAAAAAGGTCCTAGAACTGCCCCTGGTTGCATGATGGCACATGGTGAATAGTCTACTCCCACGGTTGTCAAACTGTGGTACGTGGGCTGATTTCAGGGGGTACACGAAAAAAGTTTTTGAGATCTGTAATAAAAAAAGACTTGTATTATCGCCAGCAATATTTTTTCTATGACCCTCCAAAATGATTGTGAAAAAAGGCATGACCCTCCCTGATAATTCATTGATTACTTCTGTAGGGAGAGTGGGGCTGGTTGGGTCAAGGGTTGGTTGGCACACAGTTCAATTCCAGTACAGTAGAGGGCGCTATCACAAAAATATGACATTAAAATGACTGCCCTCTTGACCTGAACACACCCATTTACTAAAGTCATCAAACTTTTGAGGTGAGGATAACTTATTTAACTGTGTTAAAACAAAAAAACGTTCTCCCCACTAAATACATTTTAGAATAGATAGAGTTATATAAAATGTAAGGATGTCAGTTAGGATCAGCTATATTTTGATAGGAAATTGACAATAGGAAATGATAGATTTTGATATTTCTCACAGACAGAACTTTGGGATAAGATTGTTGAAGGGCACATGCTAACACCGCTGCTGAAGGACTGCTTCGATAAATTCTTCTCCCCACAAGAACTGGTCAAGTTTACTTATTTTATGTATTGGAGAAATCCAATACATTGGCGAGCCAACATCGGCAACACCAAAATCTAACAGCATCCTTCCCTTTCCGTCAGGAAGCCACAAGCCTTGCTCGTGCTACGAGTTTTAATAAAGAAAACATTAAAGCCTTCTTCAACAACCTAGATACAGTCATGCATAGGCACCGGTTTCCTCCAGGTGATATCTGGAACATGGATGAGACAGGTGTCACTACAGTCCAGAAACCCAACAGGGTCATTGCCAGGCGGGGATTTAAGCAAATAACCAGGGGTCAATAACCTCTGCAGAACGAGGGATGCTCATTACCCTTGCTTGCGCCGTTTCAGCCAAAGGGAACAGCAGTCGTCCTTATTACATCTTCCCCAGAGTAAATTTCAGGGACCACTTCATTCTGAATGGACCTACAGGTTGCAAAGGAGGAGCAAACCCGTCAGGATGGATGAAGGAAGAACACTTTGTTGATTTCCTGAAGCATTTTGTGGAGAGAACAGAATGCTCAAAAGAGAAGCCATGTCTCGTTTTGCTTGACAACCATGAGTCCGATCTCTCAATGGCTTGAACTATGCCAAAGAAAACAGTGTATGTATCAGTGTAAACAGTCATGCTATCATTCCCCCAACACTGCTCCCATCGGCTACAGCCCTTTGACCACACTGTGTATGGGCCTCAGAAGAGGCATGTTAACACAGGCTGTGATTCAAGGATGCTGAACAACCATATGCCTGGAATTGTTGCCACAGCATACCCATTGGCTTCAACCCCAAATCGCATCCAATCAGGATTCAAGGTGACTGGAATTCTCCCCTATAACAGGGGTGTTTTTCCAGAAGAGGCCTTTGCCCCATCTTATGTTACAGACCGGCCAAACCCAGTCCCAACTGACGATCTTGTTGCTGTCTCCGGTGAGCTTCACCATGTCACAGACAATGCCGTGTCCGGACTAGGTGGTTTTTCTGCTGGTACTGGGAGACGTCCCCAAACCCCAGAAGAGCTGTATCGTAAAACCCCACCGTCGACTCGACATGAACACAGCTAGAGCGATTGGCAGAGGCCATGTTCATCCTGGATCCCGAGCCCACTGTGGAGCCGGTCCTGGTGTGTGAGCCGGCATCAGCGTCTGTCGTCCAGGGCATATCAGCCGTTCGTTAATTTGAATGGATTGGAGCTCCTCACACACTCCTAGCGCTGAGGTGCTGGTTTGATGATTTGTTGAAGAATTAAATTAGTATCTAGAAGAGGAAATACTTGCTGGTCTAAAGTCTCCATTGGTTCCGTCCAGACCTAAGTCTTCTAAGTCAGCGTTTCCCAACCTGGGAGTTGTGACAACTTCACTCTAGTTTGAGGGTTAGGGGTGAAATGGTTACCAGTTTAACTAAACCACGATTTGACTTCTGACGGTTAGTATTGAGGGTTAATATTCTAATCATCATTAAAACCATAATCAGTATTAGTCAATGGTCTTTATCAACAAGTCACTATCTTAATAATAATTTCCTTACATTTATACAGTGCTTTTCTGGGTACTCAAATCACATTACACATGGAAGTGGGAAATCTCCTCAACCGCCACTAGTTATTCTGATATTGAAGAGCGCTGTTAGACTGATGCCAGCTAGAGCAGGCTAAAAACATGAATCATTTTGAGTCAAGTTGGCCGCGCAGGCAGAGGCGATTCTAGGGTTTTCATTTTACCCCAATGAGCGTATGATTAAAAAAATATTGTTTGAGTATTAGGGTAGGGTTATATACTACTAACCATAATGCAATCCACTGTACTGATTCTGACTATTGTAACAGTTAACCAATAGAGGACGCCGTTTAGCGGTGTTGCTTTATGTTGCATGTAAAAGGATGTTGAGCAATAAAGCACTCTTGAGAATGGCAGTCTGTGTGTGGAGTCCAGTCAATACAATACAAAACACTCTTCCATTGTATTCCCTGTATTTCATATATGGGAGTAGGTGTACTGACTGAGCCATATACAAGACTACCTGATTCATTCTTCACTGCACAAACACACACACACACACGTTTCCTGTACAAACACACATGTAGTCCAGTATCTGTCTGAGCCACATTTAGCAGAACTAGCACACCACTACAACACTGATTTACAGACAGAGGAAGTCATGGTATCAAGGCACTTTTTGACATGTACAGCAAGCTGCTGCTGTTTACGGAGTTAATCACAATTTCTTTTAGGGGGCTGGGCTGAAGCCCCCCTATAAAGGGCCTAGTGATACCTATGTGCTCAGGCATTCGTCTGGGGTGACGGAACACGTAAATGCCAACTATCATCCGTTATGTCCAGGTAAACTCTGTATACGTGGCTGCAGCGCTGCACGCGACCGGTGTAGCAGTCAATTCTGTTCCCTACTGGATTTCCTGTTCCTTTTATGCTTTATTTCCCTTTATCATACTACAAATAATGCGTAGTTGGCCAGTTACCATACATACCATCAGATTTGAATACGAGCAAGAAGCACAACTGAATGTACGGGAAGCCAAAAGTTTAAAAATTTTATTTTTCCCCAAAATCTAATCGTTTTTTTTTATTTTTTATTTTTATTAGACGCAAGTTTTTGCAACTGCCTAGTCCAGGTTTATGTCCAGGTTTATGTCTAGGTATATGTCCAGACCAGGGTTTATGTCCAGGGTTTATGTCCAAATTTATGTCCAAAATTATGTTAAAGGGTTAGTTCACCCAAAAATGAAAATTCTGTCAGTATTTACTCACCCTCATGTTGTTCAACCCCGTAAGAACTTCGTTCATCTTCGGAACACAAATTAAGATATTTAAGATATTAAGATCACTCCTGCATACAGTCCATAGGCTTCTTGAGGGAATGACACTTGCTGTCCCCGAAAAGTCATTAAAGACATCGTTAAAATAGTCCAAGTGACTACAGGGGCTCAATCTTAAGTTTATCAAACGACGAGAACACTTTTGTGCGCAAATAAACAACAAAAATAACGACTTTATTTCAACTATTCGTTTATTTCTCCCTCTGCGCGAGTCAGGTTACTAGTTTAATAGCGTAAGCTTCTGTTATTGTACGTCACACGCATCACACACATGACCAGCGTCGGCCAATAGTGAGCCTACGTGTGACGTAGCTCTACACAATCACACTACGTTAACTGACTACAGGCCCATGGAGAAGGAAGTGAATAGTTGAAATAAAGTGGTTATTTTTGTTGTTTTTTTGCGCACAAAAGTGTTCTCGTCGTTTGATAAAGTTAAGATTGAGCCCCTGTAGTCACTTGGACTATTTTAACGATGTCTTTAATGACTTTTCGAGGACAGCAAGAGCCAGTCCCTCAAGAAGCCTATGGACTAGTATGCAGGAGCGATCTTAATATCTTAAATATCTTAATTTGTGTTGCGAAGATGAACGAAGGTCTTACGGGGTTGGAACAACATGAGGGTGAGTAAATACTGACAGAATTTTCATTTTTGGGTGAACTAACCCTTTAAGGTTTATGTCCAGGTTTATGTCAAGGTTTATGCTCATGTTAGTCCAGGTTTATGTTGTAATGTCAAGCCAAGTCTTTGTTTATTTTGTATCTGATCAAGTTTGTGATTCAACTGCACCTGGGTCCAGTACAACTGGCCTTCATTGAACTTCCTGACAGTTACAAATTGACGCTTGCTTGGTCTCCTCGGCGTCAGTTATTTGATGCATAAGGCAAACAACTGAAAGAAATGGAGAACCCTGCATGTTAAATGAAATTTTCATTTTCTGAGGTTTTTTTAATATTAATAGGAGTTCCCCGAGACTGTATTTAGTCCCCCCGTGTCTAGAATTTTCAATCGGTGTAAACCGAGCTTTGGCTATTTTTCTCTTCTCTCATTCAGGGGAAAGGTTACTCCCCTTTCTCTGCTTTGCCCGCCCAGAGAATTTGGCTCGCCCATGAGAAAACGAGCTAGGAAGTATGAACACACAGGCGCGATTTTATTTTTTCCTAGAGAAATAGCTTTGCGATTTGAGTTTTTCCTCGAGAGATATCATGGCTTGCAAACGAGCGAAGCATGGCAGTTGCTCAGTGTTCGGATGTACAAATGAACACAAAAGTATATTTTTAGTTCCTTCATCCACACCTCTGAAGAAACAATGGGTTAACGTTATTTTCTCTGGAAATGCGCCGACTCAACTCCCAAACAGGTAAGTTAATCTTTCTCTCAATATCGTTCAGTACTGTTTACGCATCAGTAAGTCAAGCCAGTGACTAAAATATAAACTTCACATTGTTTCTTTTAGTAGTAGTAATAGTAATCTTATTTAAATTCTGAACAAATTATACAGAAAGCGATCAAAGAACAATCTTTCCACACAGCCTGAGTTTATCCGGACAACTCGTTATGAAATCAATGACGCACGTTACACTGCACAACGAAGCTCTTACTGTATTTACATGATTGTGTCTGCATTGGTGAAAGCATTAGAGAGAGCAGAAACTGCGTTGCAATAAGATCTTCATTCTTGTGATCGACAGACTGTCCTCTGCTTGCTCAATGCTCATCACAGCAACATTTTATGTGATGGGAATCTAAATACTTCAAAAACTTCTCACGATTCAGAAATCTCGATATCTGTAATAGTAAAAATGTATAAATAGCTTTAGTAAGAGAGAGTTTCACATGTAATACATAGCTATTTCATATGCAAGCCTGTCAGCCAATCGCAGCAGTGGGCGGTTACACACAGCAGACACGCCCCTTCAAACAGAGTGTTCAAATCAGAGGCTAAAGTCAGGCTTGGAAAAATGACTTTTATTTGTAAATTATTACTATTTTTGATCTAAAAAACATACTAACATTATAAGGGCACCCAAGGAAACATTATAAAATAATAAAATAACCCCATGTCAGGGGGCCTTTAAATGACGGTTCCCTGTGCAAATGACAGATGGGTCCTGACCAAAATCTTCAATTAAAAGGGAACATTTCTCCAAAAGGAAAATTTTATTGGAGGTCCTTGGTATCAGATATAGACTAGAAAATGGCCTGGCTTTTACCTGGAAAATATTGTATTTCCAACAAGTCAAAGGGAATACATTTAAAAATTTTAACTGTGTCAATTCTGATATTTCTAAATATTTGGACACTGATAGCTCATGTTATTTTTGTAAACAAGTGGAGGAGATCTGTTTTTTTGGTTGCCTTGTATCCAAACAGTTTTGTCTGACCCATAGGGGTTCTCATGTATTTGATTCTGTAAATGTTACACACTCTTTTATTTTTAAACACTTTTTTTAATCAGAATGATAAAAAATAAATCCCTGGAGTATATTGCTCATTTTTCCTTTAATCGTTTATATGGCAAATTCTTCATAAGAAATTTGCAAATGGTAGCCTACCATCTCATCCCCACCTTAAAACTGACTTCTTAAATCTCTTTATTTTATAAAGAATCATACAAACAAATAATTAAAAAAAATCATACATTGTGATTTCTGGATTTTTTTTTTATTTTTTTTTTTTTTAGATTATGTCTCTCACAGTGGACATGCACCTATGATGACAATTTCAGGCCCATCCATGATTTCAAAGAACTTGCAAAATAGCAGGGTGTTCAAATACTTATTTTCCTCACTGTATATATTCTCAAAAATGTTATGAAGAAATAAAAAATCCATGAATTTAGATGCTTTTGCTAGTGTATCAATGTCTGTATGTTATTAGGCTATTATACGAATCCAGTTTTCCTGTCATGTCGTTTTGCCATTTACCACATCATAATGCCTTGTTTTTATTTCACCTTTTTTTTTTTAAATAATTCTTATTCATTTTATGTTAATGTTACTTCTCAATTTGTTGTAAGGTGTTAATCGTGTAGTTGTTGAAATTTCCATTTTATGTATTTGTCCTTGATAATGATCTAATTCAGTAATTGTTATCGAGCATTAAAAGACTGGATTGTGGATACATGTGGCGTGACGCGTCGCGCGCTGTAGTTGTTTGGGGGCGCGCCTCGCCGCACTTAAAAACGACGCTCTTCTCTGCGAGCGATAAACGCGTTCAGACTGACTGAATGAAACATGAGGGACCGCACGCAAGAGCTCAGACATGTAAGTAGACAATGAGTTTAATCAGTCAGACTGAACTTTACATCATTGATGATGGACAGACACGCACAGCTCATGTCGACAGCGTTTCATATTTCAGAATCTTTTAGATGTTTAATGTTTCTCGTGTAATAGTTGTAATTAAGGCGTTGTCGTTGTGTTTGAAGTTGTTAAATTTGAGAATGAGCACTATATGAACATATATTTGTTTTATTATAGCCTACTTTCACAATGACTGATGAAGTTCATAGCGTTGACCGGAATAGAAAGAAATGTTAATTCCTGAGTTTGTCTGCACGTGGAAAGAGCTATTTACCACGTTATTTGAGACTTAAATTGAATGTTAATGGTAAAATAAATTGTTTTTTCTGTACGTATAGGTGTACAAAAATACTATCTCATTTACACACTGTAGCTAAATCACGCCATCAGCAGTCAAAGCTGAAAACTGATGTAACATCATAATGTGCACTGAGCAGATGTGACTTGCTGGATCTTTATATGATAAATGAATCTTCATCTGTGTGTTTTTCTGTATGGATTGATCTGAGTAGAGCATATTAAATTAATCATTAACCAGTCTTTCCTCACTATCACTGAGCAAACAGAGGACGAGAGAGTGATTCTGTCCTGTTGTGATTGGTTGTGTCTCATGTATTGACACACTGGCTTTACTTCTGTAGTTCATGTCAGTTTCAAAACAGCAGCGCACTGCTAGTGTCATTACATATGACACACACACACACACACATTGTATAAACGAACATTTCATCCCGTGGAGTGTCTTTATGTGACCTATTCATGGATCATGCTGGTTTAGGCCTGTCGTGGTCAAATGACTCCCAAAGTTTCTGTGCATCGGTCAGTTCACAGAAGTGACAGAAATGAACTTTTTCATTAAGGGGCAGTATTTCCCACATTAAACTGATTTCCAGTTTTATTTGTACATTTAATAAGGGGCATTTTTTTCTAACCTTATTCATCATCTGTTATGCCAAATTCAGAAGTTGCATCTGAGGCATGTAGATGTATTTACACTGCAATTACAATTGCATAAATAATGCTATGAGATTAATGTTTTAAAACTTATATTTTGAATATTGTAATTTGAAATAATTAAAATAAAATATTATGATAAATATGAAACTAAGGCTATGTTTACACTGAAACGATTCTGAAGAGAAAACACAAAAGTGGCGTTGCGTTATTACTTTTTATTCTGCGTTTAGATGAGCGTTTTGGCTGGGAAATCCTCGTGCATATGGTGACGCAAAAGTGTGTGAAATTCAATGTAGTATGCACTCCAGGAAGCAAGGTGGCGATGTGGAGCACTGCGACACAACAACTCCAAGTCCGCGTGCCTGCGTACAACCTTCACTGTCAAGCAGACTTTTGCGTTTTTACTCTTTACACGGGAACGCGACGGTGGAACGTTTTTAAGATTTTCACTCTGGAGGGTGGTTTCACTTTTTTGTGTTTTTAAGCCCCAAAAACGCCGTCGCCATGTAAACGAAAGGCACATCCGATAAAATATTTTTAAGTTTTCACCCCCGAGCTTTCTCGTGTAAACGAGGCCACAGAAACCCAGACAGCAAACTGACATTGAATCAACGTGGAAACGACGTCTCTCATGACATTGAAACAACGTTGATTTTGCTCATCGAATTAACGTTGAACCAACGTCAGACGCGGCATTCTTCAAAGCTAAATGAAAATCGAAAATTGGTTTGCTTTCATAACGTTGAAACAACGCGTTGATTTCAAGTTGATTTTCCGTTAGTTTTGAAAGAATGACGCGTCTGACGTTGGTTCAACGTTAATTCGATGAGCAAAACAATGTCAGATCAACGTTGTTTCGATGTCATATTTCCACGTTGATTCAATGTCAGTTTGCTAACTGGGAAGTGATTTGCCGGCACCTGCTGGCTGTTTTAGGCCCTGTTTACATGAGAACGCACGTGGGTGAAAACGTAAAAAAAAAAATTATCAGATGTGCCTTTCGTTTACATGGCGACGGCGTTTTTGGGGCTTAAAAACGCAAAAAAAAAAGTGAAACCACCCTCCAAAGTGGAAATCTTTAAAACGCTCCACCGTTGCGTTCCCGTGTAAAGGGTAAAAACTAGGGGTGGGGGAAAAAATCGATTCTCGATGCATCGCGATGCGGACGTGGACGATCCTGAATCGATTCACAAATGTCAAAAAATCGATTTAAAAAAAGTAAAGATAATAAAAGAAAATAAAAACTCACGTTTTAATAGATAAGAGGAATGTTCTGCAGGAACAAACACATTCACTCTGGACACAGGAACCTATTAATGTAATTTCTTAATCCTGTGAATGTAAGACAATGTATATTCAAATACACACTGTTACAGTTACCATGTTGACTTTTAAACCTAAATTTAACGTCCAACAACAGATATTTCAGCAAAATATTTTTGGGCTGAATATTAATTGCCGTCCTCTTCACGGTGTCTGAAGCGCATTCATTAACAATAACATTTGAATAATAATTTGGTGGAATCATGTAATAAGAAATGATAAAACCATTGTTAAACATGGAGTATCCTGGATGTATTGTTAAAGTTTTTAACTTAGCTGTAGCCACATTATAATAGAAATCCAGTTTAATATAGAATCTACAAACCTACATTACTCTAGTCTGCACTGTGAAGAGCCATAGTCAAAGTCCAGCACACTTCTGCATGCTTGCAGCCAGTTCCCATAATGCATTTCAGAATGGTGGTCAGTGTCTCTTTATAATACAATTATATGAAATAGCAGATGGGTAACTGGCACATACACTGCTGTTTGGTACTTCAATTACAACATTTCACTTTTTGGTTGTGGCCACCAATATTCATAGTGTTGAATATTCGAAACAGCACAGCTGAATTGTCACACATTGCATGAGTAACGAATTGAGTTCTCCAACTAGTCACTAGTCTTGTGCTAGTTACTTGAATGTTTAAATTGGCAAGAGTTCAAAAGATGCGCAAATGACAAAGTTTTGTGGTGACCCAAGTGACAACAGTTCTGTCAGCTGTCCCGAGCATCTTTCACGCTGACTTGCAGGAATATCTGGACTACCATCAGACTTCTCTGAGAGTAACATTGTAAGGGATGGAGCAAGATTACCGGAGGGAAGGATTTGGTTGAGATTGCAGGTGCATTAGTCGTTCTTTATTTTTAATGTGGAATTGCTACTGTTGTCAGTGTCCATTAAGTACTTAAGTCTGAAAAGCTATAGTAACTCGAAGTTCATTTACCTAAGATGACTCCTGTTGGAGTGAAGTCTTCTGTAACAGATCAGACAGAGGCCCAGAATGAGGATCAAAACTGCAAAAGAGCAGAAAAAGGAAAGGCAGACACAAACTACATGCACAAGATATCGTTATTAATTTACACACTTGAAGGATTAGTTTATTCATAAATGAAAGGTACATATGGGCATGTAGTTTGTCGTTTCATTTCTCTACTAAAACACTTTTAACTTTTAATTTTTACTTTCACGGCATGCATCAATTTTATTTTTTCTTCTCTCAATCCAATCATTTGCTGAATCGTATTGTTGTTTTAAGATGTTCACAGAAACAAACAAATACAAGCATACAGCTTGGACACTAGATGGTGTTCACTAGTTAACACTTCCAAACAATCACTCAAAAGTAAAGATTATGTGTATTTGGCATGTTGTCCAAAGAGAGGGCTCTGAACTGGGTATTTTGGCCCAAACCCAGTGTACTTCCCCCATATCCCTGGCTGGGATAGGAAAACAGCCACAAGTGAGGAGTCAGGGTAGTGGAGGGATGCAGAAAACTGTCGAAGAACATTGGTGAGTCGGCTATGTATATAGGCCTCCTCTCATGCTGATTGGAGAGATCATTTGAACGTGTTCCTCACAAACTTTGTTAATAAAATATAATTTCACGAGTTCACAATTATAATGAATTGATCGCATGCTAAAATTCGAATAAGGCATCTAAGGGGAGCATCAGTGTGGAGGAGTGCGAACAGCCTTTATTAATGCAATAAGCGGTTGCTTTCGTTCTCACAATGACCTACTCTGCTGTTGGTGGACCATTCTTTCTCATATAGGAAGACTGCTTCGACACGAGGATAAAGCTCAAACAGCACTGAGGACGATTAGGACTGCGGGAAGCAGCGACCTTGGTAAAATCCCCTGAATCTGATGGAGGGGGAGCGTCGGTAAACTGACTACGTTTACATGCAGCCAATAACCGTTCAAAACCTCGTTCAAAGTCTCGAACGGCCATGTAAATACCAGCAAAAACCTGAATATGCTCATATCCCGGATTTTAAAAACCGGGATATTATACCTGGGGTACCCCTTTTCTAACCCGAATTTTTGGTCATGTAAACGCGCATCGGCATATCCCCATAGTGATTTGTGTTCAAGGAATCTTGGTCTTTTGAGTAGAGAAACTTCTCGGCGCATACAAAAATCCGCGTGCAGTATACCGAAAGTAAACATGGCGAGACCTGGCAAGACACAGCACAGCATGGAGCGAGGTCAGTAACGTTACCAGCATCAAAGCGCAAACAAAGGCGATCGCTATCTGCCCCGAACTATTCATTATCCGCGTGCTGCTGTTGTTGTTGTCTTTGGATACAGGAAGAAGAATTGCAAATGACGGATATTTCGTCTTAAGGTTGTCTGTACGTCCAGACGCTAACCGCGTGTCGCCATTTACATCGGGATATTGCAATTCCATGTATACAGGAGAAACTCTGTCTGCTTTCGCATGTAAACGGGTTATTCCTAATGTTTCAGAAACCCAAATAGTGACCGTTACCCGACCATAACCCGAAAATTGGCTGCATGTAAACGTAGTCAGAGTTGATCATCGATGGGGAGAGAAACCAAGTTATTATAGAAAAAGGAAAGACTGTTCCACTTTTTTTGTTTAAGGAAGGTTCTCTGTAAAACTAAGCTCGTTGCAGCATGAACTAGTTGGGGAGATTGGGTGTTCTAATCATAGACTGTAAAAAAAGATGGACGACGCCCCTTCGCTCTTTTCCATCAGAGAGAACTGAAGCCGCCAGTGTCTCGATATGACGCTGACATCTTGGCACTTGAGTCTGCGCACTTACGTGTTTCGGGACCAGTCATGCGCAGTCGTGAGCAGGAAGTAAAGCCGCGAAATCAAGGCCGCGCCCTCACTCTCGCTGAATCAAACGCAAGCACACGCCCCGCACTTTCATTAAGTGTCCTCTGTCTGCTTCGTTCTTCTCCAATGATGTCTGCTGATTGCAGAACCTCGTTAAAATAAGGTAAATACAGCTACTAACCACATAATCAACATTATTAAAAAAAAATCCGCTGGTGCTTTAGTGACTACCTCGCACAGAGAACTTGTCAATCACAGCTGTCAATCATGATGTCACAGCACCGTTTTTATCATCACATAACTAACTAAAAACAAACTTATTTTAAAAACGAACACTTGAAATTACATCAACGTGATATAAACTACAGTAAATATCTTTGGAAAAAGGATATGTGAAGTGTAATTTAATTGTTTAGTTGGTCTCGCGTCCCATTGAATAACATGGGGAGGCGGGGGTTATGAGCTATACTAGGTCCGGTCACAGGGGGGCGATCGAGACGTTTTGGCTTCACTTTTGAGGGCTTGTGCGGCACGCTTGGTTCTAATGCATGAACTAAAGATGCAAGGAAGTGGAGAGATGAAAATGTGTCCTTGCAGAATCATGCACATCACGAAGTTTAAGCGGCCAGGCAAAGATAGCAGTTTGTGCTTAGAACAGTTTGGACTGTCTAGGAGGGTGGACACGACCAGAATTATCCTGTCGATTTTTCCTTGGACAATGAGGCCTGGAAATGAACTGTACCCAAGTTAATATCAGAAATTCAATGGACATGGCTGGACCAATGATTTTATCCTGGGCGATTGGAATCCCGAGCTCAGCGGAAACCGTATGGGACTGAGAGATCTGAAGCATTTTGTAAATATTCTTAGTAAGATATCTTCTAAGTGATAACATGCGCTTTCTTACCTGCTTATTTTTACCTTTGACTCATCTGTTTGATACTGTTATCGTGGTTTGATGTTGAATGATCAAGGTCATAGAGGCATTTTGTCGACGGAGCTCTAGCCTAAGGTAAAGTGCTTAGGACTCTCGCTGGGAGATCTGTAAGATGGGCCACACATGCAGGGCTCACTACTCGAGCTGGGGATGCTAGATCTTTAGATGGGAAGGAAGGTCTTTCCTCAGGGGTATTGGCCATGTGGCTGTTGCTAGCAGCTGAATGAACTCATGGAACCAAGGCTGTGCGTCTGTCCTCTCTGATCCTATTAAAGGTTCTCTGAGCGATCCTGGGTGTTGACGTTCGGAATATTTTCAAACAAATCGGAGGCTAGCTAAACCCTCCCTCCGCCGCATCTCATCTCCTCCCCCTCCCTTCCGTGCTTCCTGAAATAATTGTGAACGTGCATAGTTCTAGCTAATTATATCCTTGTGTGGGTTTGTCGAACATAAGCGTCAATTTAGAAGAAAAAAAACAATTTAACGTTACCCACCTGTCCAGCAAAAACAGAGCAACCTGAATGTCGGACTGGAAGCCCTTCTGCCGCCGGAGTTCAAAAGCTTTGCTACCGATGTAAATTCGGAACTTCACACGTTCTTTATCCGACTCCTCCTTCTTTTTAATTTGTTCTTCAGAACGACGTCTCTTTGGTCGTGTGTCGGCCATTTTTCAAACTTCCCTCTGATGCTTCTCTCTCCTTCACACACACACACACCCTTCATGTGCACGCGCACTAACCCCCCCAGACCCACCCTCAAATACTTCTTGCCAGTGATTGGCTGGAACACTGTTTGTTAGGTTTCGTGGTCCGGGTGAGACATGATTGTTTTTGTAGCCGTTTGTGGAGCCTGTGGTGTCTACAGAGACCGCGTTTTTTTACAGTGTGTTTAGGGGACAGGCAGCTAGCCGATAGTGAGGAGACGTTTGATGTATGTGACAAAAATTGTTTTGGCCCCACATCGCTTAGAGAACCTTTAATGACCTGAGGGAGGAGCGTGACTGAGGGAAAAGTGTTTTTGGGAAGGCTGGGCCAGTGCATCCGTGCTCTCCGAAACGAATATTGGGCAGTGAGAGTTGTCTACAGAGGCTAAGAGGTCGACCTCTGCCCTGCCGAAAATAGAGGAAGCATGCAGCGAGTGACTGTCTTCCACAACCAGGCGCTGCACAATATTCTGTATTGCTCGGTAGCTCGATCCGGTTTGTCATCACGAGGTATGTTAGGCTACTTAGCTATGCGTGTAATGCGCGAATCGGTGGGCGGGGCTAAACCGACCGTGTTGAAGTAGGTGTTTATCTTCTTCTGTGGGGGTGCTGTTTTATCCTCTTTGACGTCATAGTTCCCCACTTTAAAAAACGAGACGTTTTCTGAGGCTGGTGTCAATAAAAGCTTTTATTGGACTAACAAGGACGTTTTCAGTTCTGAAACTTACAGGATATTCGTATAATATGATGACCTCTTAGATGTCTAAAGCTCGAGGAAAATTTGATTTCTCAGTTCATCACCCCTTTAATCTTTACATCTGAGTGGATTATTTTATTCATTTAACCAACATGTTATGTTGAATAAATATTTGTGTTATTCAGGCCCTGCATTATTGTTAGGGTTTCAGTAACACACCCACTGTGAAGCCTATTGAAAGCGCCCTGGATATAAATATATGAGCCACCGTACTCTAATGGATATTTGGCATGCAGTTAATAATGAATGCACATAATGTGAATGAATTTAATACATTTAGTTTCCAAGAGTTCCAGCTAAGCTTGAGTAAATTCACTGAAAAAATACTGATCACTGAGATGACACATTCAGAAGGGACTAAAATCACAGAGAATCTCTGGTAATTATTATTTTACCCCACCTCTCCATGTTAAACTAGTCCCGTCTGAACAGGTTTAAAGACAGTAATGAAGATGAGAAAGGAAGAGCAGGTGTTATATTGTGAGAATATAGTGAGAAGGCTTATATTTTCCTATTAAGATGTTGCTTACGTCTACCTTGTAAATATATATTTTTTTGCTATTTTATTTAAAGGATTTTTCATGTAAATCAACAACAATTACAATTTTAACAATATTTCAAGTGTAATCTTTCTTTGTAAAAAGTATACATTATATGTATTTCAAAGCTAAGTAGTCGTTAGTTTGAATATTGGAACTATTATAAAATCATACAATTATGTTATAAAAATATAATTAATACAATACAAAATACAAAAAGTAATACAGGGCATATGCAGTATTGAACTAATGTTCTTCTCTAGAGTCATTTTTTCTTGCTAACTAACGAGTTTATGAACATTGAATCGTTTTCTTGAGATAAATGTAACTTTAGGTGACATTGTATAGCCTACAAGCTGTTTTATTGACACTGATTGTGCGATGACATGAGACAGGAGTCATTTCATTAAGTTATTCTATATCTTTCAACATTCCTTCTTCTGATGGTAATTCGTGTTTATTTACTGCTGTAATTAGTAGTAAAGAGGAGAGGAGATGATTGATCCGTGCTGCCGCTTGTTTGAATTTCATTATAAAATCGACAGAATTTAAAAGTTGTGACTTTGCTTCATATTTCGCATGCATCAACAAAAAATAGCACGGACTAAAAGATTTTAGATATCATGCCATTCTTTTTAAAATGGAGAAATGAACATGTAAATCTAGATCTAGTGTCCACACAGCTGACATGTTTCACTGTTGTAGCTTATCAACGCAGTGTGCACGAAATAGTCACTGAACAGTCAGAGAAGCGCTAATTAAATGTAATTTTCACTCACTGATTTCGGCCCTCCAAAACCATCTCAGCCCGAAACCAAAAACAGCTGTTTCAGCTTTTCCAAAAAGAATAGCAATACCCCCACTTAAATAGAGCCATGACCAAAGAAAATGTTTCCCTCGCACAACATTCTCCAGTCTTTCTCAACTATCTTTTATTACTATGGGTTTCTTGTAAAAAAAAAATTCTAATAATAATATATATATATATATATATATATATATATAAGGGCTGTGCAAAAATTAATTGTGATTAATCGCATCCAAAATAAAAGTCTGTGTTTACATAATATATTTGCGTGTGCTGAAATATAATTATTTTGTATAAATAAATACCTATGCATGTATATATTTAAGAATTATTTCCGCTTAAATTCTGTATATATATAAATACATAAACTATATTATATAAATATAAATATTTTATATATGAATAACACATTTTCTTAAATATATACATGCATGTGTGTGTGTATTTATATATACAAAATAATTACATACAGCACACACAAATATATTATATAAACACAGACTTTTATTTTAGATGCGATTAATCGCAATTAATTTTTGCACAGCCCTAATATATATATATATATATATTGGTCTGGATACTTTTCTCCCTCCATCCATTTAGTCCCTATTGTCAAGCTCTCCATGTAAAGAGGGAAAAGAAAGAAGAAAAAAATATGAAGACAGAAGTAAAAACCAATTTAAGATAGAAGAGAAGATCCACGCTTTGTGACATTAAACATTGGGCTATTACTAGTCATTTAGTTGGACATTTTCCTCTCCTTAATTTTGTTACTTTACTCTAATCCTTTTTCTTCTGCAAAGTTCATCAAAACCTACCTATTTCTGTATTTTCATTTCTAAAATTAAGAACTTGTTAACATCTGGGAAAATCTCTCTCACTTAAAATCTTCTGCTAAAAGTTTCATCCAGAAAATCATTGATTTCTTTTGCAGCTGTTCATCTTTACACTAAGAATATATCTCACATCTCATCATCTTCACCTCCTTCCTCAATCCCATGACCAATTCCCTCTTCCTCTGTCTGTGAAAGAAAAGGCCATTATCACCTTTATCACCAATACTAGCTGTTTCAAAAGTGCAAATGACTTTTCTTCAACACTCTTCTCATCATTTTCCTGAACTACTTCACTTACTCCCTGTTTTCTGTTCCTCAGGGAAAGGACCCGGAAGAGGCGGATGAGGTGGTCGTTGTTATTGAAAAGGGTTTCATGGACGAGTTCTTTGAGCAGGTTTGTATATTTACATTGCCTATTTACTAATGAAATACACTGAAAATCCTCAAACGTATCCAGACTATCAGTTTGAAAGAAAGAGAGTTGAGGTGAGGCACTATTTTGCAAACGGCCTTGGTCTTTTGCATTTACTAACTAACTAACTAACTAACTAACTAACTAACTAACTAACTAACTAACTAACTAAAGGCACTCAGGAGAAACGAGGGGTATCCAGAAAGCAGGCTATGTGACTTACCTGGGTAAGCTAACCATAATTAGCTAATAGACCCCTGGAAAGACGAACAGGAACACAAACCAGTATAATACACAACGAGAACATACAAAGAACTGAACCAAACAACAGGCTAAATGAGAAATACAATAAAGTGGGACCAATCAATCAACCAATGAGTAACTATGGGACCAAAAAAATCCAGAACTAAATACAGAGATTGAAACCGATCTTAAAGAACCAAAACTACACAGACAATACATGACACAGATGAGTTCTACTAGGTTCTGTTTCCTAATCAGCCACACATGGAAAGACTATAATAATAATGCAAGATGAAGACCAGACATCACATCAGACACATCAAGACTGAAGATAAGAGGTTAATAAAGTCTGCATTTGTGTTCTGTTTATGAATTAACACTGATTTCTGCTTTTAACCACTTCGCTTGTGCCATGAATATCAGTTCTGTGGGTTTGCTGGCAGCTTCAATATACTAGTTTTTTTTATTATTATTATTTTTATACATGTTACCAGTGTTGTAGTCGAGACCACCTCACTCGAGTCCGAGTCGACACCGAGACCAGAGAGAGTCGAGTCCGAGTCAAGACCGAGTCCATAGAGAGTCGAGTCCGAGACCAGAGACAGTCGAGTCCGAGTCAAGACCGAGTCCATAGAGAGTCGAGCCCGAGACCAGAGACAGTCGAGTCCGAGTCAAGACCGAGTCCATAGAGAGTCGAGACCGAGACCAGAGAGAGTCGAGTCCGAGTCAAGACCGAGTCCATAGAGAGTCGAGTCCGAGACCATAGAGAGTCGAGTCCGAGTCAAGACCGAGTCCATAGAGAGTCGAGTCCGAGACCAGAGACAGTCGAGTCCGAGTCAAGACCGAGTCCATAGAGAGTCGAGTCCGAGACCAGAGACAGTCGAGTCCGAGTCAAGACCGAGTCCATAGAGAGTCGAGTCCGAGTCAAGACCGAGTCCATAGAGAGTCGAGTCCGAGACCAGAGACAGTCGAGTCCGAGTCAAGACCGAGTCCATAGAGAGTCGAGTCCGAGTCAAGACCGAGACCAGAGACAGTCGAGTCCGAGTCAAGACCGAGTCCATAGAGAGTCGAGTCCGAGTCAAGACCGAGTCCATAGAGAGTCGAGTCCGAGACCAGAGACAGTCGAGTCCGAGTCAAGACCGAGTCCATAGAGAGTCGAGTCCGAGTCAAGACCGAGTCCATAGAGAGTCGAGTCCGAGTCAAGACCGAGTCCATCGAGAGTCGAGTCCGAGTCAAGACCGAGTCCATAGAGAGTCGAGTCCGAGTCAAGACCGAGTCCATAGAGAGTCGAGTCCAAGACCAGAGACAGTCGAGTCCGAGTCAAGACCGAGTCCATAGAGAGTCGAGTCCGAGTCAAGACCGAGTCCATAGAGAGTCGAGTCCGAGTCAAGACCGAGTCCATAGAGAGTCGAGTCCGAGACCAGAGACAGTCGAGTCCGAGTCAAGACCGAGTCCATAGAGAGTCGAGACCGAGTCAAGACCGAGTCCATAGAGAGTCGAGTCCGAGTCAAGACCGAGTCCATCGAGAGTCGAGTCCGAGTCAAGACCGAGTCCATCGAGAGTCGAGTCCGAGTCAAGACCGAGTCCATAGAGAGTCGAGTCCGAGACCAGAGACAGTCGAGTCCGAGTCAAGACCGAGTCCATAGAGAGTCGAGTCCGAGTCAAGACCGAGTCCATCGAGAGTCGAGTCCGAGTCAAGACCGAGTCCATAGAGAGTCGAGTCCGAGACCAGAGACAGTCGAGTCCGAGTCAAGACCGAGTCCATAGAGAGTCGAGTCCGAGTCAAGACCGAGTCCATAGAGAGTCGAGTCCGAGTCAAGACCGAGTCCATAGAGAGTCGAGACCGAGTCCATAGAGAGTCGAGTCCGAGTCAAGACCGAGTCCATAGAGAGTCGAGTCCGAGACCAGAGACAGTCGAGTCCGAGTCAAGACCGAGTCCATAGAGAGTCGAGTCCGAGACCAGAGACAGTCGAGTCCGAGTCAAGACCGAGTTCATAGAGAGTCGAGTCCGAGTCAAGACCGAGTCCATAGAGAGTCGAGTCCGAGTCAAGACCGAGTCCATAGAGAGTCGAGTCCGAGACCAGAGACAGTCGAGTCCGAGTCAAGACCGAGTCCATAGAGAGTCGAGACCGAGACCAGAGAGAGTCGAGTCCGAGTCAAGACCGAGTCCATAGAGAGTCGAGACCGAGACCAGAGACAGTCGAGTCCGAGTCAAGACCGAGTCCATAGAGAGTCGAGTCCGAGTCAAGACCGAGTCCATAGAGAGTCGAGTCCGAGACCAGAGACAGTCGATTCCGAGTCAAGACCGAGTCCATAGAGAGTCGAGTCCGAGTCAAGACCGAGTCCATAGAGAGTCGAGTCCGAGACCAGAGACAGTCGAGTCCGAGTCAAGACCGAGTCCATAGAGAGTCGAGTCCGAGACCAGAGACAGTCGAGTCCGAGTCAAGACCGAGTTCATAGAGAGTCGAGTCCGAGTCAAGACCGAGTCCATAGAGAGTCGAGTCCGAGTCAAGACCGAGTCCATAGAGAGTCGAGTCCGAGACCAGAGACAGTCGAGTCCGAGTCAAGACCGAGTCCATAGAGAGTCGAGACCGAGACCAGAGAGAGTCGAGTCCGAGTCAAGACCGAGTCCATAGAGAGTCGAGACCGAGACCAGAGACAGTCGAGTCCGAGTCAAGACCGAGTCCATAGAGAGTCGAGTCCGAGTCAAGACCGAGTCCATAGAGAGTCGAGTCCGAGACCAGAGACAGTCGATTCCGAGTCAAGACCGAGTCCATAGAGAGTCGAGTCCGAGTCAAGACCGAGTCCATAGAGAGTCGAGTCCGAGACCAGAGACAGTCGAGTCCGAGTCAAGACCGAGTCCATAGAGAGTCGAGACAGAGACCAGAGAGAGTCGAGTCCGAGTCAAGACCGAGTCCATAGAGAGTCGAGTCCAAGACCAGAGACAGTCGAGTCCGAGTCAAGACCGAGTCCATAGAGAGTCGAGTCCGAGACCAGAGACAGTCGAGTCCGAGTCAAGACCGAGTCCATAGAGAGTCGAGTCCGAGTCAAGACCGAGTCCATAGAGAGTCGAGTCCGAGTCAAGACCGAGTCCATAGAGAGTCGAGTCCGAGACCAGAGACAGTCGAGTCCGAGTCAAGACCGAGTCCATAGAGAGTCGAGTCCGAGTCAAGACCGAGTCCATAGAGAGTCGAGTCCGAGACCATAGAGAGTCGAGTCCGAGTCAAGACCGAGTCCATAGAGAGTCGAGTCCGAGACCAGAGACAGTCGAGTCCGAGTCAAGACCGAGTCCATAGAGAGTCGAGTCCGAGACCAGAGACAGTCGAGTCCGAGTCAAGACCGAGTCCATAGAGAGTCGAGTCCGAGACCAGAGACAGTCGAGTCCGAGTCAAGACCGAGTCCATAGAGAGTCGAGTCCGAGTCAAGACCGAGTCCATAGAGAGTCGAGTCCGAGTCAATACCGAGTCCATAGAGAGTCGAGACCGAGTCCATAGAGAGTCGAGTCCGAGTCAAGACCGAGTCCATAGAGAGTCGAGTCCGAGACCAGAGACAGTCGAGTCCGAGTCAAGACCGAGTCCATAGAGAGTCGAGTCCGAGACCAGAGACAGTCGAGTCCGAGTCAAGACCGAGTTCATAGAGAGTCGAGTCCGAGTCAAGACCGAGTCCATAGAGAGTCGAGTCCGAGTCAAGACCGAGTCCATAGAGAGTCGAGTCCGAGACCAGAGACAGTCGAGTCCGAGTCAAGACCGAGTCCATAGAGAGTCGAGACCGAGACCAGAGAGAGTCGAGTCCGAGTCAAGACCGAGTCCATAGAGAGTCGAGACCGAGACCAGAGACAGTCGAGTCCGAGTCAAGACCGAGTCCATAGAGAGTCGAGTCCGAGTCAAGACCGAGTCCATAGAGAGTCGAGTCCGAGACCAGAGACAGTCGATTCCGAGTCAAGACCGAGTCCATAGAGAGTCGAGTCCGAGTCAAGACCGAGTCCATAGAGAGTCGAGTCCGAGACCAGAGACAGTCGAGTCCGAGTCAAGACCGAGTCCATAGAGAGTCGAGTCCGAGACCATAGAGAGTCGAGTCCGAGTCAAGACCGAGTCCATAGAGAGTCGAGTCCGAGACCAGAGACAGTCGATTCCGAGTCAAGACCGAGTCCATAGAGAGTCGAGTCCGAGTCAAGACCGAGTCCATAGAGAGTCGAGTCCGAGACCAGAGACAGTCGAGTCCGAGTCAAGACCGAGTCCATAGAGAGTCGAGACCGAGACCAGAGAGAGTCGAGTCCGAGTCAAGACCGAGTCCATAGAGAGTCGAGACCGAGACCAGAGACAGTCGAGTCCGAGTCAAGACCGAGTCCATAGAGAGTCGAGTCCGAGACCATAGAGAGTCGAGTCCGAGTCAAGACCGAGTCCATAGAGAGTCGAGTCCGAGACCAGAGACAGTCGATTCCGAGTCAAGACCGAGTCCATAGAGAGTCGAGTCCGAGTCAAGACCGAGTCCATAGAGAGTCGAGTCCGAGACCAGAGACAGTCGAGTCCGAGTCAAGACCGAGTCCATAGAGAGTCGAGACAGAGACCAGAGAGAGTCGAGTCCGAGTCAAGACCGAGTCCATAGAGAGTCGAGTCCAAGACCAGAGACAGTCGAGTCCGAGTCAAGACCGAGTCCATAGAGAGTCGAGTCCGAGACCAGAGACAGTCGAGTCCGAGTCAAGACCGAGTCCATAGAGAGTCGACTCCGAGTCAAGACCGAGTCCATAGAGAGTCGAGTCCGAGTCAAGACCGAGTCCATAGAGAGTCGAGTCCGAGACCAGAGACAGTCGAGTCCGAGTCAAGACCGAGTCCATAGAGAGTCGAGTCCGAGTCAAGACCGAGTCCATAGAGAGTCGAGTCCGAGACCATAGAGAGTCGAGTCCGAGTCAAGACCGAGTCCATAGAGAGTCGAGTCCGAGACCAGAGACAGTCGAGTCCGAGTCAAGACCGAGTCCATAAAGAGTCGAGTCCGAGACCAGAGACAGTCGAGTCCGAGTCAAGACCGAGTTCATAGAGAGTCGAGTCCGAGTCAAGACCGAGTCCATAGAGAGTCGAGTCCGAGTCAAGACCGAGTCCATAGAGAGTCGAGTCCGAGACCAGAGACAGTCGAGTCCGAGTCAAGACCGAGTCCATAGAGAGTCGAGACCGAGACCAGAGAGAGTCGAGTCCGAGTCAAGACCGAGTCCATAGAGAGTCGAGACCGAGACCAGAGACAGTCGAGTCCGAGTCAAGACCGAGTCCATAGAGAGTCGAGTCCGAGTCAAGACCGAGTCCATAGAGAGTCGAGTCCGAGACCAGAGACAGTCGATTCCGAGTCAAGACCGAGTCCATAGAGAGTCGAGTCCGAGTCAAGACCGAGTCCATAGAGAGTCGAGTCCGAGACCAGAGACAGTCGAGTCCGAGTCAAGACCGAGTCCATAGAGAGTCGAGACAGAGACCAGAGAGAGTCGAGTCCGAGTCAAGACCGAGTCCATAGAGAGTCGAGTCCAAGACCAGAGACAGTCGAGTCCGAGTCAAGACCGAGTCCATAGAGAGTCGAGTCCGAGACCAGAGACAGTCGAGTCCGAGTCAAGACCGAGTCCATAGAGAGTCGACTCCGAGTCAAGACCGAGTCCATAGAGAGTCGAGTCCGAGTCAAGACCGAGTCCATAGAGAGTCGAGTCCGAGACCAGAGACAGTCGAGTCCGAGTCAAGACCGAGTCCATAGAGAGTCGAGTCCGAGTCAAGACCGAGTCCATAGAGAGTCGAGTCCGAGACCATAGAGAGTCGAGTCCGAGTCAAGACCGAGTCCATAGAGAGTCGAGTCCGAGACCAGAGACAGTCGAGTCCGAGTCAAGACCGAGTCCATAAAGAGTCGAGTCCGAGACCAGAGACAGTCGAGTCCGAGTCAAGACCGAGACCAGTGAGGGTTGATTACCTAATTTACTTTTATTTACTTAGAGAAATCCTTTTTTTTATACTGAATTTACTTAGAGTTTAAAAAATATGATCAGTTTAGGGTAAAACGGCCACATAGTAGGTGGTGTTAAAAGTAATTTTATTACAATTTGTCATGCGCAGTTGCGCACTAGAAAATCACCAATCACTGGGCGTGTCAATCAATTTAAAGAAATATTTTATTAACATACATTAATAATCATGAAAAATATTTTTGAATTTAACTCGAGTGGACTCGGGAATAAGTCAGAGTCCTAAAAAAAAAAATTTTCGAGTACGAGTCAATTCCGAGTCCAAATGGACACGAGTCCATGACAAGACCAAGACCATTAAAATATGGTCTCGAGACCGAGTCCGAGACGAGTCCGAGTCCTGAGTACTACAACACTGCATGTTACAGCCTATTTAGATGCACATGCATACATTTCCATACTATGATTTAATTGAATGGATAGTTTAGCCAAGTCTGGTTTCACATATGAATACTGTGTTTCATTCTGTGTTTGAGTTTCTGTGAAATGAGATCTTTCTCTTGGTCTTAATCCTTCACCATAATGGACATTAAGGCTGAGGTAGAAGTTTAAATCCTTGGAAATTGGTTGAAGCTATAATGTGCTACGATTGTTCAGCACCACGTTGTTATTATGTGATTGGTTGTATAGACGTGGATGTTAATGACAACATGAGTTTGATCAGTTCTGATTTCCCTCTTCTCTCACAGGTAGAGGAGATTCGAGGGTTCATTGACTCTCTGACAGAGAAAGTAGAAGAAGTGAAAAGAAATCACAGCACCATCCTGGCCTCTACAAACCCAGATGAGAGTAAGACCTTGTTACACACTCACAAAAGTCTTTCATTAGTCCACAAAGTCAGAAATGCACATGGAAAAGATCATAGTCCTGTCATTCAGCTTTCACTGTTACAAAACATCTATGTGTCTCAGTAAGAACTAAAGTGAATTTTAGAGCATTTGTATGGTGACATCATTTCCTATATCATTCTTTTGTCTTTCTAATATTGTGGCGTGTTTGCAAGGCAGCTGTATTTTATTGTACTATTGAAATATCCTGCAAGTTTCATAGCTTAAAACGTCCTCCTTGTTATAAACATCGCATTTTTTAAATAAAGCTCCCAAAACTGATTGTTTGATATTGTGGGATCTGTGATGTCACATTAGAGAAACATATTTGTGACCTGATCCAGCAAAATGAGTCGCAGTGACGCAAATTAAAAAATTGAGATTTTTGTATTAATTGAAAGAGGACACCATAAGCTTTCACATGATATCTTAGTCAAAGTCATACCTTGAATGGTTGTAAAGATATACACATTTGAATTCTGGTCGTCTGCCCTTTTTTTCCAATTGAAAACCTGAGAAAATCGCTTTTAAAGTTTTTTTGCCCATTTTTTTGTTGATATCTTTCAAAATCCATTGCATTTTAAAAGATAAACTATTTATTTTATAGCTTAATTTGACCAAATACATTAATATATATATATATATATATAAATTAGGGCTGTCAAATGATTAATCGCGATTAATCGCATCCAAAATAAAAGTTTGTGTTTACATAATATATGTGGGTGCACTGTGTATAATTATTTTATATATATAAATACACACACATGCATGTATATATTTAAGAAAAAAAATATTATTTATATGTAAAATATTTATATTTATAAATAATATAAATTATATATAAATCTATATACAGTATATACATGAAAATATTTCTTAAATATATACAAGCATGTGTGTGTATTTATATAAAATAATGATACACAGTGCACCCACATATATTATGTAAACACAAACTTTTATTTTGGATGCGATTAATCACGATTAATCATTTGACAGCCCTAATATAAATGTGATTTAACCAGGCTGAAGCTCAAATTATTTAAGTTATTTGGAATAAATAATTAAAAATGCACTTTTACAAAAATGTTCTAAAATCAGAAAGATTGAACAGAGGAGCCAGAGAGAAATTCACTTTTCATACGGATTAGCCCACATAAGCAGAGAGCAGTCTCTTTTCTTTCGTTTTGAATGGTTTTGTTTAAAAGTAGACATTTCAATATATATATTTCTCAAGTCTGTGAGGCAAGTAGGATACCTTATACGCTGACTTTCGGTTCATGAGACGAGCTTCGGTTCACGTGCTGCCGCCTCCCTGTCGTGATTAGGCCTAGCCTATCCTTTGTCTGCAATTTATTTCTTATTATTAAATCCTGGTAATTGGTTGATGAAACATTGATTTAAATTATGATAAAATTATTTCCAAACGAAATTCACTTTAAAGAACGGCTTTGTGCTTGCTTTCTGTTTAGCCTCTGTGAAAGTTTTAGTGCTGCTTCCAGAGAACGGTCATGTCCGTATCATTGTTTTTCCCTCATAAAAGCGAACACGGAAAAATAAAATAAAACATTTTCTGTTCTGGGGAGAGTCAACCCTTCTTCATCCGGTGGGTATTACTTTTGGTTTGTGCGGTGTGGTTCACATAGGCCTATTTATTAAAAGATTTAATTATCTGGGAATTATGGATCTCCTCCATAACGCTGAAATTGCCCAATTTTAAACAATTTAGTAATAATTTAACTAGTTTTGTGGTGTAGGTCTACATATTTTATAACGTTAACTTCAAATAATACTAATAGTAGCCTAATTTAAAGATGTGGAGGATAACTCCGGGATTTGAAGGGACGTGTCGCGATTCTGCCTTCTCACACCGCGACAGTTCGTGGATCTGAGTGTTGCGATCGTTACACCTTACATGTATTCTTCTTGCAGATAAATATACTCACAAAGCAGGTTAGAAGCCTCCAGTGAGTTCAACGTTTCAGCGGATAGGCTACCCGGGAAATGCTCAGAGGTGACGAGGGGAATTTCAGCGAATTTAAAGCTTTGACAACTTTAATCGTCATTTAAATACCTTTCCTCAATTATCTGGACTACGAAACTTTGGGAGATTATTTTTGAATGTCTGTTCTTTGAAATTAGCACAAAAAAAATTTTTTGAAACAATTAAAACAATTGTTTTTCCACATAATTGGCCCATATCTTAAAATGGAACATTACGACTTCCGACTCATTTTGCCAGAGCGGGTCACATTTGCATATTCCTGCCTCCAGAGCAAGACATCGACCAATAGTTATACGTCTTCACACCATAGACCCCGCCCACTGGCGTTCAGTCTCTTAACGCCTACACTGGATGTGAGCTTTGTTTCAAAAGCAAATAGAAGCCATTATAATCACTGAATGTGAATATATATACTGTAGACAGCATTGAGACCGTGCTTGAGTGAGTTGACAAAAGTATAAATGGAAGAGTGAAAAAACGTTAGCTTTGACCATCCAATTTAAACAACTGGGGCCTCATGCATAAAACTTTGCGTAGATTTCATCCTTAAAGTGTGCGTACGCACATAAGGCACAATTTGCGTACGCACAAAAGTTTTCAGATTTATAAAACCGTTCGTACGCCAGAACCTGCGCAGAATTCACTTTATAAAACCCAGTCAGCGGGAGATTATGCGCATGTGCGTCTCCTCCCCGAAATAACCATATATGGAGATTACAACGCCTAGTTTTACTATGCATATCCTCATCTGCATATCATTTGCATATGATTATTCATCCACGTGATACCAAGTTTAACGGTACAAGACGTTAGGAAAATATGAAATGCGGATGTGCAGTCACATTATTACAAACATTTTTTTTAGTAGCCTATATCCTTGCCTTGTTTTTGAATTAATAAATCAAATAGTGTTAAATACATTTCAGAGAAAGTTTTTCTCAATCTTTTCCACTGCCCAAATAGTATTTTTAATTGATTTATATTTTAATGGATAATGGAAGAGATTTTAAGGGAAGAGATAGACATGGTTGTGCATTATTTGCACGAAACAGTTTTCTCAGACAATCTCTAGTTAAAACATTAAAACACAGCATGCCAGAAGAAAAGTGTTCAAAAGCAATGCATCCAAAACAAATAGGTCTATTTCTATTTATTGAATATATATATATATATATATATATATATATATTGTAACTTCTCAGTAATGATTTCATGTAGCCTATGTTTAAGAGTTTAACTCCATTAATGAGAATGGCATATATCTAAATGTTTATATCAAAGTAAAACATAGTTTAAACCATTTTCTTATTTATTTAAACTGTTATTGTGAATATGAACTGTATTTATGATTTGGACTCATAATGAAGATTTACGGTTTTACTCCATCTGCCGTTAGATTATAGGCTATATGCGTCAGTTTCACCAAACGGCCCAACGCGCGTGCTGGCGCGGTCATTTAAGAAGGGATGGATGTTTGCTTCAAGTGATGATAGGTTTGTGAAATTATATTTGTATTATCTTTCTGTAGATGTATAATTTTCTTTAGATTCTCTGTCTAATAGTAAGCAAAAAGACATTTGACTCCAGCTCACCATCGGTGTCGCCAAAACCCATACTCTTCTAAAAGAGTGCGTACGCACGGTCAAGAGCATCCTTACGGTGCGCACTTATTTACGCCAAGTTTATTTTTTATAAATCCCGATGTGCGCGTGGAAAAATGCGTACGCATATTTCTATGGCCATTTTGTGCGTACGCAACGTTTATACATGAGGCCCCCGGTCTGTGTTTTTGTACAGACTTTAGAATGATACCAGCGCCTGAAACAAGTGGATGGTATATTTTAATGGAGTCCCGGATCGCGTCAAATGATTATATGTTTGTTCATGTTGTTTTGTAAACGAGGAACAATATAATGGAGAGTTAGCAAAGAAACGTTTGTTGTGATTTTATAATGCTTTGTCTATAAATTTTGGTTTTCACCATATATAAACCTCGTTTTTTTGTGTGCAAAAACTATTAACATTATGTGCAAAAACTACTACGGGAACATAAATAATATTAAAATAATAAGAATAATAAAAAAAAGTCAATGTCATGACCAGTGTTGGGTAAAGTACTCTAAAAAAGTAATTAATTACTAGTTACTAATTACCTCTTCAACAGTGTAATTAGATTACTGTACTAATTACTCTCTCTAAAAAGTATTTAATTACTTTTAATTACTAATTACTTTCAAAATCCCATATCAATCTCAACCAGCTGAATAATACAAGGATAGACATGAATCTGTTTTAATTTTTTCAAATAAATCCTATAAAATTGCATGAATTATCCTTAAACTGACCAAGGAGGAGAAGGTTACATTATAAAAACATACTTTTTAGCATCAGACAATACATTTTGATGTTAAACCCACTATTGTTTTATGTCTGATCTCATGACATTTCACACTTTTTTCATACATATTTTACAATAATTCATACGAATTCATACGAATCATGCGGTCGTAATATTTAGATTCCTCATAACATGCATACAAATCGCTGTGAGATCGGATTGATCTATACACATTATTTACCTCAATTACATCAGAAGTAACTGTAATTAAATTACAGATAAATGAAGAGTTATCCCTTACTTTACATTTTCAAGGGAAAAGTAATGAAATTACAGTAATTACTAATTACTTATTTAATTACTAATTACTTAAACATAAAAATCTAATTTACCTAAATATAGCATGTTCACACACCTAAATGTGCATTGCTCCAGGACCAGGGTTGGGAACCACTGCTCTATAGCCACAACTGCACCAAAACACTCTCTGTGCAAGCAGCACATGTGGTCCAACTGTAGACGTCACACTGAGATCTTGTCTGGCCGGGTTGTGCTCTTGTGACTGACACACTAAATGCCAATGTTCTCCTACAATCACAGCAGGGCTACTCTGTAAATGACTGTACTCTGTTCTGACTCAGGAAGTATTGATGGATAGCATAGCACTTCAGTCTCACGCTCGTTTCAGAGGACCATAAACACAATCATGCAAAGAAAAAATCAGTAAATCACCACTTTAAATAAAGGACATCTTAAGTGTTACTAGTTGGAAAATAATGTGTTACTTTATTCAAATATGCTGAATAGCCTACATTACATCCAGTAATATTGGAATATTTGAGTAGTTGATGTGCATATACATACTGTGTCTCTCTCTTTTATTTTTTAACAGAAGCAAAAGCAGAGTTGGAGGAGTTGATGACAGATATCAAGAAGTTGGCTAATAAAGTGCGCTCCAAGTTAAAGAGTGAGTCCTTCACCCTCCTGCAACTATAGTCATGTTACAGACAGAGGCATCAGAGAAACAATTACCACGTGTCTTCGGTGCACTCTCTCTTCACCTGCGAGTCACAAACAGCACTGGCTTTATTAAAACTTGTGAGCTGACTTACTCAAGAGATGAGTCTTTGGTTTAAAGTTAAACTGTCTGAATCCTGAACTGATATTCTGGGTATCATTAACTGGCGATAGTTTTGCGATATTTGATGGACTGTAGTGTGATAAGAACTTAAAGCTTTGTAAGTAATTATAGACAGCAAATTTAGCGAAGCTTCAGCTGGTTCAGAAGCTAATTCAATAACCCTGAAGGAAATTCTCCAAGTAGTGCATTACAATAATCTAATTTTGAGTCATGAACACATGAATGGCTTTCTGGCATTAGAAATAGAGCCGTTCATATCATTAGGATTCAACGATTGTGGTATCATTTGAGGCATCTCTCCCACAACATCATGGCACTGATAGCAATATACACAATAACTCATTCCAGAGGGATTTGGAACAAGTCTGGTTCTTATATATCCCTCAGGTGCTCTTCGTTTCGGAGTCACACTTGTTATCTTCCCGGTCAAAAGTGACCGGACACCTAAAAATGAAACTTTCTCCATCCCAGTAAAACCAATGCAATTTATTTTTGTTCTATAATATTTATTCTTTTTAATTTGGTATTTTGAGACAATTTAAATGAATTTATTAATATTTATGCAATATTTATGGTTTATTTTTGCCATAGAAAAATATATATTATTTTCTATATATATATTATTTTCTTCAAAAAAATATTAATGCAGTATTTTAGTTTAATATAGAGTCTAGGCCTTCAGAAAAAAAATATTTTTTGAAGAAAATTAGCACCATCTGGTTACAGTATAGAGAAAAAGCGTAGAATCATGGTGTGACCACTAGATGGCATGTACAGCTCTCTATGGAGAGGCATGTGAATTCCCCAGCTGTTTATGAACACATTTTTGTTGTTGTTGTTGTTGGATTTGTATATATATAGTTGAAACAATCTCAAAAACTATTTCTTATAAAAAAAATGACAAAAAACAAATATTCACAATTTTTTTTCTTTTTTTTTTACAATTTCCCATTTATTTCCTATGGGGTCAATTTTGACCAAAGACCACAAGTGTGACTATTTTTTTTAAGACCACTTAGCATGCTCAGATCATGACCTCAATTTTTTTGTGTGTTCACATACATAATGCCATAAAAGTCACCAAGTTTCGTAACATCGCGATGAAGCTGTGATTTTTAAAAATTCAAAACATACTTTTTGTAATCAAAATTTATTGGTGTGTATGTGTATAAAAGTGTCTTTGTATGTGTGTGTGTGTTGGTGGGTGTGTCTGTTTTGCACTCTAGATGTTGTAGAGTGTCACCCCTTTCTTGCGGTGTACTTTTTTTTTTAGAATTGTGGCCGATTCGTACATTGTACATACAAAAATTCAGAGAATTTTTTTTTTGTATCAATTTCCCATTCATTTCCTATGGGTTGTCATTTTTGACAGAAGAGCAAAAGTGTGACTCATTTTTTTACGACCACTTAAATTGCTCGAATCATGACCTTAATTTTTTTGTGTGTTCACATACCCAATGCCATAAAAGTCACCAAGTTTCGTAATTTTCTGAAGAAGCTGTGATTTTTAAATATTCAAAACAGATTTCTTTAATCACAATTTATTGGTGTTTTTGTGTATAAAAGTGTGTGTGTATGTGTGTGTGTAGGGGTTGGTATGTTTGTTTTGCACTCTTGATGTTTTACAGTGTCACCCCTTCAATGCTGAGCACTTTTTTTCTGCATCGTGGCCGATTTGTAGATTGTACACACAAAAATTCTCAAAGTTTTTGTGTTTTTGTCAATTTCCCATTCATTTCCTATGGTCGGTCATTTTTGACCGAAGAGCACAAGTGTGACTATTTTTTTTATGAACACTTAGCCTGCTCGGATCATGACCTCAATTTTTTTTGTGTGTTCACATACCCAATGCCATAAAAGTCACCAAGTTTCGTAACATTCGGATGAAGCTGTGATTTTTTAAATTTCAAAACAGAACATTTTTCGGTCAGAAATGACCGAAGTGCACCTGAGGGATATTGATCATTTAGAGCATGTAAATGAATAACCACAGGGATGTCTCCCATTTTTTTAAGGTATCCAGCTGACCATAGAGCAGGAGGCAGTAAACAGTGAATGCCCATCAGCTGATCTGAGGATACGGAAAACACAGGTGAGACGTCAGTCTGCTACTCACTGATGACTGGCTGATACATAGGGTTTGTGTACATTATTATAATTGGTCTCTGTTTTTCAGCACTCCACCTTGTCACGTAAATTTGTGGAGGTGATGTCTGAATATAATGCAACACAATCAGATTACAGGGAACGTTGTAAAAGACGGATACAGAGACAGCTGGAGATTAGTGAGTACACACACACAAACACACACAGACACGTGAGCCAGGTGTGTTTTCTCTGAGAACGCAAGGGAGTTCTCAAAAAGGTTGGGAAAAATAATCAACGGTATAAAAAATAAAACAACATGAATAATCCAATATGAGATTTATTAGCACTCAGAAATGCTTGATTCAGACATTCCTCGATAATACATAATATACATCACTGCATAATAACCGCTAATATAGCTAATAATCTGCGCTTCTTTCTGCGTGTCTTGAATTGAGACATGATTGCTTTATATGATGAACAGATTAAGAGTTACAATTACTCTTTCTAAAATAAAAAAGGACTTTTATTTTTATATTACTTTGTCTTGATGTGCCTGTGTTCAGTCCCTGTGGTTAAGTTCCTATTTCCCTTGTTTCCATGTCTGTCTTGCAGTGTTGTAGTACTCGAGACTCGGACTCGTCTCGGACTCGGTCTCGAGACCATATTTTAATGGTCTTGGTCTTGTCATGGACTCGTGTGCATTTGGACTCGGAATTGACTCGTACTCGAACATTTTTTTTTTTTAGGACTCGGACTTATTCCTGAGTCCACTCGAGTTCAATTAAAAATATTTTTAATGATTATTAATGTATGTTAATAAAATATTTCTTTAAATTGATTGACACGCCCAGTGATTGGTGATTTTCTAGTGCGCAACTGCGCATGACAAATTGTAATAAAATTACTTTTAACACCACCTACTATGTGGCCTTTTTACCCTAAACTGATCATATTTTTTAAACTAAGTAAATTCAGTAAAAAAAAAAAAGGATTTCTCTAAGTAAATAAAAGTAAATTAGGTAATCAACCCTCACTGGTCTCGGTCTCGACTCGGACTCGACTGTCTCTGGTCTCGGACTCGACTCTCTATGGACTCGGTGTCGACTCGGACTCGACTGTCTCTGGTCTCGGTCTCGACTCTCTATGGACTCGGTCTCGACTCGGACTCGACCGTCTCTGGTCTCGGACTCGACTCGGACTCGACTCTCTATGGACTCGGTCTTGACTCGGACTCGACTCTCTATGGACTCGGTCTTGACTCGGACTCGACTCTCTATGGACTCGGTCTTGACTCGGACTCGACTCTCTCTGATCTCAGTCTCGACTCGGACTCGAGTGAGGTGGTCTCGACTACAACACTGCTGTCTTGTAAGGCTACGTCCACATTAATCTGGACACATTTGAAAATGGCATTTTTGTTTAAAAACGCTCTCTGTCCACACTAGCGGTTTCAGTACGGATGAGAAACTTCTAAATTCACCGTACTGCCTATGTGTGGAAACTCACCGGGACGAAACAGATGGAAAAATAAATAATAAAGTTATCGTGCAATTCTTCTAACAGGATAATTTTATTTCGCAAAATATCTCACCATCACCGATGCGTCCAGGTCGCACTCAGTCACCATATGTTTGGTCTAAAACACGTCTGCTCTCCTGTATTGCCGCAGGACAGCAAATGTGAGTACACCGGTTCAGTTTTTGCTGATTACTTATCCAGCCTTGGTGTACACAAGTGTGGTTTAGCCAGGTCATGCATGTGTAGATAGGCCATCTTCTCTATTGACCAGTATTGAAGTGGTTTAACACAACGTGGCAGAATTGGGTCCCTAAGGTATTTCTGTACGTCCACTGCAATGTTGGCAAAGGTTTTCATCGCAGTCTGGGCATGGGTGCCATTAATAAAACAACCATTTTAAAACGTGGATCTTAAAGTGTTGCCAGACTCGAGCAAGGCAGCTCTTTTGTGTGACAAACCTCTCATTCAGTTGTTTGAGCAAGTTTGCAGCCAGTCGTGAGTCCATATCTGATGTCATTTTGGTACTCATCTCTCGAATAGATGTTTTCAACATTCAGATCATTGGGATCACTCTTGGTGGAAAGGCCCAAGAATCCCAAGGCACTTGAAACGGTGACAGTCTGTCCTCGGCTGAAGGGACCCATGATCTTGAGCCCTAGGGTACAGAAGTCTTCTATCTCAGGAGCTGAATCAATGGCCTTCACCACCAAATTGAGACCATGGGCGAAGCAGTGTGCAAGGAGTATTTTTAAAGTTTCAACACAAGCCACCATGTTGGCGACCATGTAACCAGTGACCATGGAGCTCCCTTTTCCAGAGATACCCCATACCCCATTCCTCATTAGAGTGGCTTTTGCTTCTGTAATGTGAGCTGTTGCGTGGGTCTTGGGGAACTTGGCCTCGCACAGAACGATGGATGAGAGCTATCACTCTGAGGTCACATAGTGGCATGTTACTCTATGTGCTTCTCGGCTACCATTGCCTTCAGAGCTTTGCTAATGAGGAGGATGTGGGCAGGGCCCTGACGCCTTCATCCTCAACCATAGAAAATGGCTGAGTGTCTTTCACAACCATCTGGACAAGGACCTCATCCAGCTTTTGTTGTCTGGACCCTATCCAAATTTTATTTTTGATCGGAAATCGGGCCCGATCACGTGGTTTCAGACTCGATCGGAATCGGATGTTACCTCCCGATCAGGACTCGGATATATGCGTATTTTCCGCACTATATTATAAGGCGCACTTAAAAGCCTTTAATTTTCTCAAAAAAATGACAGTGCGCCTTATAATCCGGAGCGCCTTATATATGGATCAATTAGTTAACAACGCTCCACGTTATTAAATTCGCCCGCGATCGCGTTCGTGTCCATCTTATGCCCGCTTTGTCACACGGCCTCGTATAAATCAGGTTATGTGTGTGTCTCCCGCTCACGAGCGCTCACTCTTAACAGACACACTGTCCCCGTCGCTGCTCACAGAATGTTCATCAAGCGCTCCCCGTTCACAGTAACCGGATGGTCTCATTCAAAACAGCCAGCTGTTGCTGTCCGGCGTGTCCGTTTTTTATTTCGGCTCCCATGTTAACAGGTTAGAGCTTGGACACTGCCTGAGTGACACGCGCATATCAGGCGCACATGAGCAGCGCGGAAAACGCGTGCATGCCAGAAATAGAACCGATGCCTATTTTTCACGTGTTGGAAGTAAATAGGAAAATATGTTTATATGTTATTTTGTACACGAATACATATTGATAAATTAAATGTTGATGGTTGAAGTCTAGGTTGACAAATTCTGATATAAATATAGTTTAAAAATAAATAAATATCAATTTTCAATTATTGCAATACAGATCTATACCTTTCAGTATCTGTCTATACAGAACGAAATATTCGGTGGTCTATTTTGCTGTCAATACTGCTGACAGTGTCTTTATCAGTATATCTATGCTTAACATTTTAAAGTTGATGACAACAACATTGCCATACCCAGATAGCAAACTGACATTGAATCAACGTGGAAACGACGTCTCTTATGACATTGAAACAACGTTGATTTTGCTCATCGAATTAACGTTGAACCAACGTCAGACGCGGCATTCTTCAAAGCTAAATGAAAATCGAAAATTGGTTTGCTTTCATAACGTTGAAACAACGCATTGATTTCAAGTTGATTTTCCGTTAGTTTTGAAAGAATGACGCGTCTGACGTTGGTTCAACGTTAATTCGATGAGCAAAACAATGTCAGATCAACGTTGTTTCGATGTCATGTTTCTACGTTGATTCAATGTCAGTTTGCTATCTGGATATAGCAAACTGTAGCCATGTTTCCATCCACTTGTCAATCGAATTATCTGAAATTCGGTTAAAAAACTCATGCGGATAAAGCTGGTGAATGTGTGTTTCCATCCAACGGCTTTAAAGCGAATAAAAACCTGTACGCAATGACGTCACATGCTGTTTTGCGATCAAATTGGTATATCGAATTGATTTGAGACATTTTAAGGTGTTTCCATTCATTTTCGCACTGAATCGAACAACATTCAAGCAAACTTTTGCGAACAAAGTTTTGTTGGACAAAACGGATTGTGCCATCTACCAAAAAATGATCAATATTTCGCAAGTTGAAGGCTAATAATGCTTATGTGCCAGTTGATAGCGACATATGAATGGGATAATGTATGCGAGGCAGTTGTTGTATTCGCGTATTCGTATTATCCTGCTTATTACATATAAATCAACCAAATAAATAAATAAATCAATCATTTGACACAAAATATTGACTTAAAAATGAGTTTATTGATTTAAAAACGAGTATTGCTTCTGCTAAAGAAAATAGTCTGTTCCGTCTCTGAACTGCGTCCATGGCAACGGTGTGTTATAGCAACGCCGCAATCTGTTAACTAGAAATAACAGACCACATTATACATTAGAATTCAACCAAGCCACGTAAAAACAAGCAAAACTAACCCAAGAAAACAACGACGCTATAAACATTGCTATGATGATGCCGATGCACGTAAATGCCCGACGACAGCGGAGGTGACTATAGTGTGGGAACGAGCGCTCCATCAGTTCTGGGAGATCGTGGTTCACGGAAACCCTTTGGTTGAAGCATCTTTTTGCTTTGTCCATTTACATCTGTCTTTGTTGACATCCGCCATTGTGCGCAAACAGACAGGCCGGAAATGAACTCGTCTTCTGACGTGTTGCAACCATAAAAGGGCATAAAACTTCATCGCAATTCATTATTTATTCGGCAAATAACGTTTCCATCAGCTTTTATCGCATTAGCCGTATATCGATCAAGAGAAAATTCGATGAGACCGAACGTATTTCATTTGAGTCGATTTTCATGAAATTTCATCGAATTTTACTTTTTCCATAAGGCTTTTTTCATTCGATATCACTTAATTCGGATAAAAAAGTGTCGATGGAAACATGGCTACCCAGATAGCAAACTGACATTGAATCAACGTGGAAACGACGTCTCTCATGACATTGAAACAACGTTAATTTTGCTCATCGAATTAACGTTGAACCAACGTCAGACGCGGCATTCTTCAAAGCTAAATGAAATCGAAAATTGGTTTGCTTTCATAACGTTGAAACAACGCGTTGATTTCAAGTTGATTTTCCGTTAGTTTTGAAAGAATGACGCGTCTGACGTTGGTTCAACGTTAATTCGATGAGCAAAACAATGTCAGATCAACGTTGTTTCGATGTCATATTTCCACGTTGATTCAATGTCAGTTTGCTATCTGGGTATTGAGATATGTAAACTTGGGATCTCAAGAGGTGGAAAGAAAAAGGCTACATTTAACACAACAAACCTGAAACGGTTTTAAGAGTTTAAGAGAGAGAGAAAAATGCCCCTTGATTGTGAGATGGGCCGCAGGACATCACAGCCAAGATAGCACAAATGATCGCAATGAGTGCTATTTGTTTTTATTATTAGACTTTTTTTTATACTTTTGCACTAAAGTCCAAAAGTGAAGAATTTATGTTTATTACCTGATTGTTCAAGCTACCTCACAGAGTTGTCAAATGTTAAAATAAGGCGAATTAAATTAAAATAAGGAACATCTTGGAATCTGGGTCTGTTTTTTCACTCTTCTTTATTCTTTTTTGTATATATTATAGAAGTATCGGATCGGGACTCGGTATCGGCAGATACTCAAAATCAAATGACTCGGACTCGAGGGCAAAAAAACCTAAACCGGACATCCCTAATTTTTTTAAATAATATATATTATATATTGACCTTTTTTGCCTATATCATTTCATAATGTTCATGAAAAATACAGATGGTTGCTCTGAGCACAACAAATATCAGATGAAGCGAGTCAAACTGTTTTTATCCACTCTTAACTTTAATATTTGGTGTCCAAAAGCGCATATCTCTGGCATAGTGTCTATATATTTCCTGAACACATTAACACTCATGTTATCCCATTCCTTCTGGAAATGAAGCCAAATGCTTTGCTTTGAATATACAATAGATCTGTCCAGTTTTATTTTCCAACTTGGTCAATGGGGTTGAGGTCCGGACTTTGATGGGGCCAGTCGATCATTTTCAATGTTCCAGCTGATTCCTCCATTGCAGATAGTTCCGGAAATAGTTAAAATAATGTTTAGGGTCATTATACTTAAATATGTAATGTTGAGTAGGCCTTGCTGCAGCACCTGCACCATAGGGTGGGGGTGTAGGGCATATCTCCATGCTTAGCCCTAAGGTGCATCAATATTGATATTGATGTTGTGCGCCAATTGGTGAGTACAAAGCTAGCATCAAACCTGGAAAAATATAAACCATCAATACAATAATTGAAGAAGAATTAATATAGTCATTAGCCTACCTTAGTAGCGTATTCATGTCGAAATTCTCCAAAACTATGGATCGACCTCTCTTTCCTCCTTGTGTATCACCATTCTCCATTGATCTCTCTCTTGCAAAATACAGTCATTTCCGTGTCTTAATCTCGAAGTGAACACTCTTTTATGCATCTGGTGATGTTGTGAAGTGCCAATTTTTCCAAACCAGCTGCCGCCATCTTCCAATACTGAATGACATTAGAAGCTTCCAATGTTATCAATCACGTGGTGTTGTCAAGCATCGGTAAAAGTGTGATACAATAGTGCTTTAGAGCATCACTATATATATTATAGCTGACTGACTGTTCACAACAGTTTTCCAGCATCCCTCCTCCACCCCAACTCCCCAACTGAGTCCCCCAGTTTGGAAACAGCTGACCCCATGGGCCTTTCTGTGTCATTGGCTTCTAGCTGGAACCATAATCATCCTGCCAGTTTGGGTGAAAGACCGCTTGTGTTTTCAATCTGTTACTGCCTACCAGAATAATGTGGTAAAGCTGGCCATCTGGGTCGCCCAGCCCTCAATACACACATGCCATGACAACGTCTGCAGTGAAGGTCTGTATTTAGTGTATTCAGTGTTTAATCAAATCTGAGTCATGGTACATACAGATAGGAGATCTGTGATCACGTCAGACTGTTCATTATTAACTCAGTGAGCTACTAAATTGGAGATTGTCGAGGATTAACAATGGTGTATGTCACCTCATTGTTTCACGCGAGGGGAAACAATTCAAAAAGGGTAGCAGCTTCATCAGTAGATGTTTTATTTGTTTAATTATCCATAATTGCAGTCTTAGACAAACATTTGCTCCATTTGTTGTTTTTTGTCATTTGACCTTTGCATATAAACTCTGATCTTGACCTCATAGTATTGATAGCTTGATGTTCCCATTTTAGTGATTTTTTCACAAGGCACCAAAGTATGTTTTGAGTTTTGGTCACCATCACTTACGGTGAATGTGAGAGTGTCAGATTATCCCTCCCTACTTTTATCTCAGGGCAATCGTTTTTGTTACGTTTTTTTTTTTCTTGGTTTATGTGAACGTTAGAAGAACATTCCATTCTATAATTTTGTAAATGTTATGAAAACGTTATTTCTGAATGTTTTTTAAATGTTTTAGAGAATGTTTTGTCCTAACATTTATATAACTTTTAAAGAACGTTAGTAAACGTTAGTATGGGAGTGTTTTGGGAACATTCTCTTTAGGTTATATATATATATATAACCTCTATATATACATATATATATTTGGTCCCCAAAAAAATAACCATATGGAAACGTTTGTTGGGTCCCTTGTTGGCTGGTATTGAACCTAATGCATTACACTAATCAATCAGGACTTTGAACTTCCCCTTCAGTAACAGCGTTTCATCTGATTCTGAACTAACTTCTCTAATTGACCCTTCGCTAAGCCCCACCCTCCCTAGTTACTGTTGCTACCCCTGTCAAGCTTTCGCAGCTGGCCCATCTATTATAGTATGTATGCACCGGTGTCAGACATTCCAAATGAGATAATTAGTAATTTTCGGCGAACATGTGAAATATCTGAGAGAGCAAGACAAAAGGGACTACAGTAATCCATTCGAGGGATATATTCACGACATTATATGCAATCGATTAGAGAATAATTTCTTAAAAATTGAAGTTAAAGCCTAACGTTATAGTCCCAGCGCAAGCAGCAGCGCCTCATACGCTGACCGTTCAAATGGGAAACACAAATTGAGGAACTGCTATGTTCATACACAGCAGGGTATGTGAAAATAATCTTAATAATTATAAATCAAACAGCTTATCCATAAATCTTGTGGAATAACACTAATACCGGGAGAGCCGTGATCGGATTGGGTTAAAGTTACTTAAACAGGGGTAACGTTTAACAAAATGCTGAAATATATTTTAAAGTATGTCAGTGAGCCTCCATCTTGTCTTTAATCGTCTTATTTTACGTTAAAATATATGAATTATGACCAAAGAACCGTCAATATTTCCAAGCAATAGGTGTTTTTGTGAAGCATGTCGACATTTACCAGTAGTTGTGAATGGGTCTCGCACACTGCTTGATCACGCCAATCATTTCTCCCCTTGGCTTTTAGATTTTCTGGAAGGAAAACAATTCCTCTCCCCCGTCCAAACTTTTAGGATACCGGGTATCAGATTTGCACAACTCATACGCACAATGCTTCAGCATGTTTCCCTCGTTCGAAAGCTTGCCAGACCTCCCACGCCTGGTTACGGTTGCTAAGACACGATTGGCCAGTGGCGGTTTTCGGGCATGGCGAAGGGTCAATTGTCTTTCTATCTAAACCCAACATCCAGCATCTCTGGACAACCATTACACTCTAAGGTCTCTCTTCAGCCTGAAGCATCACTGTAAAACGACAATGTTTGAGACGGCATATGAAACGATTCATATACACAGAGAAATTTTGTGGTGTTTTCTTTTTCTATTGTGTTGTCTTGTTAGATTTGACTTGTTTGCTGTCTAGTTGTATGTTTTAGTTTGTGTTCTTTTATTCCCTTGTGGTGGGCAGTAGCGGTTCTAGGCACGGGCGAACCGGGCAGTCGCCCGGGGCGGCATTTCTTCATGTCACATGGGGGCGGCACGAGCAGTTAAAAAAATACTCTGTGCCACGAAGTTTTTCTATTTTTTATCATTTCGATTCAATTATTGGCAATGGCGCCCTGCTTGCTGAGAAGGTGCCGTGCACAGAAGCGATGTCAAGGGAATCTCCTGATTAGTTCACGTATCGCGTCTTTTGCACGCTCGAGGTCGTTATTTCAAATCCTCTATATATGTTTCAAATAGGCGCACGGGAAGCGCGCTCATTATGCGCTCACGGGACGCGCGCTCATAAACTTTTCAGTATGGGAGTGCACGTGCACCCAAACACTTGGGTGTTTTTTCTGTTCTCTGTAAATAAATCTTTTAGCAGAGCTTCAGCAAGCGTTTTTCTGTGGTGGAAATACATTAGCTACTAAAACTCCTTTGTCGTTGTGGAGAGCGCAGTGTAATAAGTGCATGGTTCTAAAGCAACGACAGCCATGGCAAAATCGGTACGAATTTTACTATTAATAATAAAAGATAAGCTACTGTGCATTATAAATGTCAGGAATGTATCTTTTTTGACTCATTCTTTTTATAGAGATGATTTAAATGCTGAAATATGAGGTTTATCTTTATATAAAACCTTTTATTTTTGTGTTGACATTTTTTAAGTTTAGTAAGTAAGATGAAAGACACTCCTTTAAAACAAACCTTTAATATTACTAACTTGGTGAATTGAAATCACTGTGTATTAGGCATTTTGAACAAGATTCTGTGTGTGATCATTTTGGTCACCATATTATCTAATACTTTAATGGTCAACTAAAATCAACTTTAATTATGAGTTTGTGGCAATAATGAAGAGCCACGTGCCACGAGTCACTATTTTATTTGTTTACTTTCACTTTCACGTTTGCGCAAAAGGGGTGGAGTATGTTAATCACTCAATCACCGCTAATCAAGGAAGGAAATTGAATATAAGGGTGTGCAGTAGCGGTTCTAGGCACGGGCGAACCGGGCAGTCGCCCGGGGCGGCATTTCTTCATGTCACGTGGGGGGCGGCACGAGCAGTTAAAAAAAAAATACTCTGTGCCGCGAAGTTTTTCTTTTTTTTATCATTTCGATTCAATTATTGGCAATGGCGCCCTGCTTGCTGAGAAGGTGCCGTGCGCAGAAGCGATGAGAAGGCGCTCGAAGGGGGTCTCGCCCTGGGTGTAATTCAAAGTAGAACCGCCACTGAGGGTGTGTGTAGTACCTGGGAAAATGCGCGTCACCGTTTGTGCATTGAGAAGTTTGCAGTGAAATCGTGATGGATTGTTGGGGAGAGACGGCTGCTTGTCGATCTGTTGCTTCCTGTGGTTGAAGTCTGGTGCAGCGCGAAAGTCGACTCGAAGGGGGTCTCGCCCTGGGTGTAATTCAAAGTAGAACCGCCACTGGTGGTGGGGTTGTGTTTTTGGTTTAGAAAATGTAATTTATTTGCTCTTTATAACCTGCTTTAACGACGATAGTGGGGCTTCGACAGCATTAGTCAAACGGGTTGGCGCGCATGGTCGGGATGCGGTGAGATCGTGCCGTTAGAGATTGTGGTTTGGAGATTGTTGTTAGGTCACAATAAAGGGTTTATGCCTTTATTTTATAGTTATATAAAAGTTATATTAGTTATAGTTAGCAGATATTGAGTAAAGTACAAGTAGAGAAGGTGCTAAAAACAAGGTTTGTTATTTTACTTTCTGTAACCTAGAAATTCGATAACATTATATTTTAATTTTTGCATTGTTTGTGCATAATAAAAAAATACATGATGAACGTTTGAAGAAATCACACCAATCATAAAGGCAAATCACAATCCTGTTTTTATATTATCTGTCAGATAGCCTACGTCTCGTCTCTTTATACCTGACTACCATAAAATAAAGCAAATTTCTTTTTGGGAGCTTCCTCTTTTTCTCTGACTGAAAATATTTGTAGCCTACAGGCAGTCCCTCCAGAAAAACGCGATTATGCGATCGCTGAATTCAATGCAAAATCAGCCAAAGTCCGCATATTTATGCGGGGGCCGCATTTTTTCAAATACGCCTCACTTTCGCCGCATAAATTGCCGATTTCCGTGCAAAATATGCGGGGTTTGCATAATTTCATAATCCTCGCATTTTCGTTGCAAAAAAAGTCACATGTATCTTAGCGTTGAAAAATGTTGCGTTTGCTTCACATAAGAGCAGCCATTTCCCCCTGTTTCCATGGGAACGTTATGAAGTGACGCAATTACGCGACGCCAGACAGACTCACGACATCTCACAAATCAAACTCGTATAACTGTCTGTCGAACGTTCTACTGTCACATCGTTACTTAATAAACAACATAAGATAAAAGTAGTAGCATCAAACAGAAATTACCCGCACACATGGGGTGTTTGACAGTTCAACAGGGAGCGCGCAGCTCTTAAAGGGGCCACACCTTATTTACACTCTTACAATCTGAAATAAAACAAGATGAGAAATTAAATATTCCCAGCACTTTCTATGATGTAGTATGCTTGTTTATCAAAGGAAGTAATAAGAAATGACTCTTATATTAACAGGATGTTGGGGGAATCACTTTTTTTCTCTTTTTCATCAAACCGCAATTTTTGCAAGTTCCCTCAATTTTTGTAAATTCCAGCAATTTCATCGCATAGAATTGCATAAATATCCCACATATTCCATCATCGCATAGAATTGCATAAATATCCCACATATTCCATCATCGCATAGAATTGCATAAATATCCCACATATTCCATCGCATTTTTGAAGAAAACTGGCCGCATAATCAATCAATTTTTGCCCGCAACAATCACAAAAAAAAACTCTGTGTTTTTCTGGAAGGACTGAATACTATTATGGTAAATGTTAAATATAAATCGCAAATTTTTTCACAAATTTTTGGAAATTACCACCACAAAATCAGTCATTTTGATCGCAAAAATCACAAAAAAAAATCGTGAAATCCTGGAGGGACTGTACAGGGAGTCGAGAGAGTGGTAAAGCTCCCGATATGTCCTATAACTTAGTTTATATCACATTTAGAAAGAAGTCCTGTAACTAAGTTACCAAACAAACAGAAACAGATGCGACTGAAGAAGTGTGTCCTCTTTCTTTTGTGAAACCTAACGGTAATTTATTTCTGTTTGACTAATGTGACGAATAAAGAAGGCATAATTAATAATTACAATAGTTCATGTTTTTCACAGTCAGTAATTCATACTGTAACATTTGTTTGTTCACTGTGTCAAGTTGCAGTTTGTTTGAAATTACAAACCTGAAAACTCGATGAAGTGTTATTTAGAAAACATCCTGTCATAGTGTGACGATGACCAGTTGGAGTTCCCCAGAGAACCACCAGAGGGCACTCCACATCAGAACTGATCACTCCCACCAGAACTCCGTTTCCCATAATGCCTCATCCCTGTGACTGATTACACACACACCTGCACCTCATCAGACTCTCCATATAAGCCACACTCTAACATGAACTCAGTGCGAAGTATTACATTGCCACGGCCTGTAATTTCTCGTCTCCAGCTTCGTAACGCATAGCTTTTGGCTATATAAGGGCTACCGTAGATGCGAGGCGATGGAGAGCACAATTTGTTTGAATGCAAAATACAATTTCCCCCCTACATGGGAGTAAATCTCACACAGAGTACCTTTGAGTGAAATAACAGGTGTTTGTAAGAAAATCCTAATAATATAACCCAAAGTTGACATGAGATTAAAATGTACGCTATTTTCTAAATGTATAGTTCATATTGTAAACAATTAATTCTTGATTTTTTTTTAAGTTTAATCTGGTGATGTTCAATCAAACTGTCATAACTGAACCTTCTGGTGAAAACAACACAGTTCAAGTGATGAGTGCAATATTCTTCAATCGTTTAGTGTGCAAGCTCACGTTTATCGGCCTGCCCTTATGCCCACATCTCAAAATCCAATCATTACCTGATCCATAAAACCAAGTCCCCACCATACACTCGGATGGCACAATCAAGGAAGATAAAATCTTTTGCTACTACAATTTCATTACAGCTTTAGCTTTTCTTATTCCAAATCATTCAACAATCTTGTATGCTCTGTATTTATCAATGTATTAATGAAGCAAGCACAGATACACATAAGTCTAGTCAATCCACTAGATATTAAGCCATTTGGCATAGCAGGCCCAGGCCACTCATTAGCCGTGTTTCCCCTGTCTGGCTGTAACTAAATTTACTGTCACTTTATCATTTATTGTAAAACATTGGTCAAATATCGATGCTGGAGTCTTAACCCTTATGTGCTGTTGTGGCTTTTTTCAGCCACTAAGGGGTATTTTTTAGTCTTAATTTGGCCATAACTTTTTCCTTGTTTCAGCAAATGGAATGATTTTTGGTGACAAATCTTATTTTGACACATATTTTGGGAAAATGCTTTGAAATATTTCAAAAACTCAACAGTACACTCTGGGCAAATTCACTACCCTTTCGTTATGTTCGTGGCTGAAAAAAGCCACTACTTTAAACTGCTGTAAAAATTTATCAGATAAATATTTTTTTCACATTTTTTTGCATAAATATATTAACCGACCTCAGTCCTGATCAAAACTACTAAATTTTTTTTTACAAAAATCAGGATTTTAACTCTTTAATTGCCAAATTCATAAATGATGTCACTGATTTGGGGGGGGGGGGGAACACAAAATGACTTATTTTCAATATAAAATATGATTGTATACTGGATTTTTTTTTACCTTTTATCACAGTCTTGGCATAAAATCATGCATTTTTGATTGTTGATGGTTTTCCCTGTTGGGAAGAGGTAAAATTTGTAATTTTTACTGTTGATAACCAGGTGGAACCATTAACCCTTTAGACAGGCCTGTGCAAAAAAAGCTTAGTTTCTGGCTTTTACATGGAGTTATATGGAGTATAATAGCATATTACAGTGTGTATACAGTATGTGTGTGTGTGCGTGAGTGTGTGAGAGAGTGTGAGAACTCACCTTGATGCGTCTGAGAAAATAAAAATATACACTTCAGCTCTCAAAACTACATGGAGTAAACAAAAACAAAGTAAGTGTATTTATGCATCTGCTGCCTTTTGATGGTGAGAAATGCAGACTAAACTTTGTATATTAGCATGTACAATATAAAATGTGTCTTCCTGAGGGAAATAGAAATACCTTAACAGAAAATCTTCAAAAAGAATTGTGACATGGGTTTGGTTTCAAATGAAATAAAAAACAACTCCAAATCAAACCATAAATAGCGCATAAATGATAAGATACATGTATAACCATATTCAGAAAAAATGAAATAAATAGATAAAGGGACTACAGTAGCAATAATACAAATAAAAATTATATCAATTATAAATAATAATGTTGGTAACTAGGTTAGTCACAAAGTTTAACAATCAAAACCTACAGAAAGGCACATTAAAATATTTCTCATACATAATCTATCATCAATATATCCCAGCCTAAGGAGAAGACTGATACATGTCAGTTGGAACCGAAAAAAACCCCATCAGAACACAAAAGAACCCAGACCATTCTTTGTAAGTTGCAAAGTTGCAATGCTCACCTCCAGAAGGAGGAACCCCACACCCCAGAGAGCCCTAATTGGTACACATGACTATTTTTCAGGTGATCTATAAACGGAGACCATAAGTTATGAAAGTTCTGTGTATTACCCCTAACCACAGCGGCCAGTCTAGCGTGCGTCATGCATAATTTTTTCAGTCAACTGGTGAAATGGTTGTGTGACGTTGTTGAATGGAGGTGTGTTAAGGGTGGGTTTTAGGGTTGCACCGTGAAACTGGCCTGACAGTGAAAACGCAACTTGATTTTGCTATTAGCCCTGGCTCTCACTAGCCCGACAGTGTAAACACAACTTGATTTTGGGCTTGGTGCTTGAGGTCCGAGGCTATTGCGACTTGCGTTCGTTAGACAACAACATAGACGCGCGAACACACGGAAGTTGACAGATCCGAGGCTATTGGCCCCCGCACGGCTCGTTGTTAGCCCTTGCTCTCATTGGCCCGACAGTAGAAACGCAACTTGATTTTGGGCTTGGTGCTTCAGATCCGAGGCTATTAGCCCTCGCACAACTCGCTATTGGCCCCACACGACTCACTATTAGCCCTGGCTCTCACTGGCCCGAGAGTGGAAGAGCAGCTATAGATAGTATCTTTACAAAAATCATCCAATATACATTCTATGTGTGTTATTGTATTATTTTACATCAACTAGTATAAAGACAAACATTTACATTTATGCTGCTTTATGTGTTATAGCACAAACAAGCTAGTAATATTATATGTTTTCTGTGTAGCCGGAAGAAATACAACAAATGAGGAGTTGGAGAGCGTGTTGGAAAGTGACAACCCCATCTTCACTTCAGGGGTGAGTGGATACAGCATCATTAACTGGTCATTACAAAGATACTGTGCTAGTCAGTTGGAATAATGGCTGAAATGGATAGCTTTACTTTTATGAGCTCACTGAAGGTTTCATGGTTCTCAAGTTTTATCAAAAGTTTGGAGTGAGATCATGTGCAGTTAGGGGAGGAGCCCCAATGGAGCCCCGCCCCTGCCCATCCCCGCCCCCCAATTTTACCCATTGTTCATAATTAACCAGCACAAATTGAAATATTAACAATTGGTAAATCTGATAAATGACAGAGCAATTCATCACATCAAATATTCTACTCTTTAATGTTATTTCAAAATCACAAATCTATTCAAATCTAACAGATTGCGCCAAACAGTTTGGAAAAACAAATCTTTTTGCATTTTGAATATGTCTAGTCGAAATTGTATAATGATTTACTGTGTGGTCTGGGACATTGTGAACAAATGGACATATTGGAGTATTAAGGTGTGTGTGTGTGTGTGTGTGTACACAAATATGTTTTTGCTTTTTCCCTGACATCTTTGAAAAATACAAATACAATGGCAATTATTAATGTATGTTTTGACAGGATATAAAATATTACCCAGAGCCGAGCACTAAATAATATATTACAAATTATATAATTTAAAATTAAATTAAATAAAGAAATACATCTTCATTCCGTCCCATACCATAACATTTCCCTTATAGTTTTAAGTAATGTAAGCTAGCCAAACTGAGCCAAAGCTGGCCTGGTTGAAAAGTAGTTGTAGAGTTTTTGACTGCATCAATAAAAATGTACACGATGGGCTATTTATTAAATGTTCTAGCTTAAAAATGTTAGACGAGCTTTCTTCCCTTCTCTATCACGACGTGTGTTTGCGCGATGTTGTTGGTTACCTAGTAGCGAACGTACGGTGACCGAGAATGTTCCGTCAACTTCCGTGTGTTCGCTCGTCTATGTTGCCTAACAAGCTCAGTCTGGCCGAGAGTTACGTGCTAGCGGCAGGAAACTTCACTTTGTGTGCCTGCGTCTCATATACAACGTTATATATAAAGCTTACAGGACAACTTGGTTGACATTGCCTTTTCAGCGTGAGAAATACACAATGTGGCGTGTGAGTGAGTGAACTGGTTGAGTTGCGTGTGTCTCACAGCCAATGAGAACCCTGCAGTTCTTGATAGGAGTCGTGGCCAGCGGTCATGGCCACTACCATAGATATCAGCCGATAGCCTTTTGTGGCACGAGTCTATGATATTGGTCATGACCGCTGGCCAGAGATATTCTTGCTTCAAATGAGTACAGATCTGTTGAGACTAACTTAAGTACTTTTACGGACGAGCAAGTATGGGTTAGCCTGGCTGCGCCCTCCTACGCACTTCCGCTCAATTTCATTTTACTTCTGTACTACGTCTGGGATCGCTCCATATCCTTAGGTTTCCAGAAATCAATTTTTTGTAGGACCAATCAGCAAATAGAGGGAGTGGCTGAGAAGATGACGTTGATGTAAGCGCGTCAGTTTGAGTTCAGTAATGGCAGCGGAGAAAGACGTGAGAAAAGCTATTCGGTCCGTTGTTGGAAAAGAAACTGCCGAATATACAGAATTTAAAGCCGGATTGTTATTGTCTCACCTCTTGTTGCACAACTGAGGACCAAGTGAAGGAGGCAGAAAGTTTGGAAGTTTGTGCTGGGCAGTTCGTGCACGATGACCGTGACATTTTGGACGTACGGTTTAGCCTGGTGTTCGCGGTGTTCGGAAGCCCCGAGTCCTGGCTGCTAAACTATTGTTGAAGATCCGCTCAGGAGTCATGTCAGTCGCTCATATTCCCAACTGTAAATTTACTGACTCTTGTGATGAATAGAACATTTTGAGCCCCTTTGTGCACTCATTCAGGAGGTTGGTGTGTCAGTTTTACATGTTGTAAATCATACAAATTGGTTGTGATTTAAAAAAAAATAATTGTCATAAATAAAAATGTGAAAAACCATACTTTGAAGATATTTGATTTTCAGTTTTAGATGGCAATGGTTGATTTGTTTTACTAAAAAAAAGTAAATGCCACATAAAAATGTACAAACACATACTTTGAAGACCATAATTAAGGTAATTAAGAAACAATAAGACGTAATATGAAAAATTGTTGTTTATTACACATCTGCAGATAGAGACAGACTGATCATTCACTGTAGCTGCTACAGCATTTGCGGCAGATCAGAAACGACCACAGCGGCGTATTTGTAATGACACAGCTTCCACCGTTGAATGAATATATCACTGTCCTTTGTGTCAAATATACATTTCGAATTAATAATTGTTCCTAGATTAACAAAACCTGCGGCGCTCGTTGACTGAAATCCTATTGTAAACATAATCCTCTGATCATTCGGACTTTCCAGCCATTTCGGCGTGTGACATACGTCACTCACGACACCCCGTTAGCGATTGGCTATGGCAGATCGTGAGTGACTTTGGGCAGATCCAATAGATTTGAACTTTAATAGTGAACCCGCCTACAAGGAAGGAAACGTTTGTCAATGGAGCGGTTCCAGACTCTATGTGGAAATGAAATGAACTAGAGTCTGGTTGAACCAGGCTAAGTATGGGTACCCATCTAAATAGTATCAGTCAATTACCTCTGTACAATGTAAAATAAAGAGTTAAATTGTATTATCAAATGTCTAGGTAAATAATAATTAAAATGACCAATAATCAATTGCCATTCTATCTTAAATTCTAAGGTGTCAGAATGTTGAATGTCAACTAGAATGAAAAACTTTGCTCTCTGAAAAGACAGAACGCGCAGGAAATAACCTGGATTCGTTAATTTAGCATTCCGTCATTGTGTCCTGTAAGGGCCACACAATTGGTCCAAACACATTTGCTGGGTCTTTAGAGCTGCAAAAGTTCATATTTAAGTTCATATTAGCCTTGGCTATAAACACTATGATACAGGCATTGGATTGTTCTTTATGTAATAATCTATGTTCCTATTCAAATAAACAGTAAATAAATAAATATTTTGTGAGATCACCTTCCCAGAGCATACTGCAGTTTTCTGTTGTTTTTGCACACAGTAAACCAGCTTGTGATTGAAACATACTTATGTTGGAAAACTTCAGCATCGCCACTTTCTAATATCTTTTTATTATTTTGCCCCCCCCCTACAGATCATCATGGACTGCAACATCACTGAACAGGCCATGAACGAGATTGAGACGCAACACAATGAAATCATCAAACTGGAGAACAACATCCGTGAGCTGCACGATATGTTCATGGATATGGCCATGCTGGTAGAAAGTCAGGTGAGAGTAGAGCAGATCAAACTAATACCAATTAGTCATTGAGGCTGACTGTAATTATTTTTTAAAGAAATTATTTTTTTATTTATTTTTTTTTTTACAAACATAATTTGAGTAGCTCACTTATTTTGAATTGTAAAAAAACTATTTTTTATGATTATCCTGAGTAATCTAGACAATTCTTTGCAGTAGAATACATGCAGTACATTTACTTAAACTATGTAGTTAAACTATTTATCTACATAGTTTAATTAAATAAAACCTATCCATAATAGTTTATCTATGTAGATAAACTATTATATGTTTAATGTTACCCAAGTAACACCGAAACAGATAAATATTTATCTGAGCGCAAACTTTAAAACTGTGAGCAACAAATATGGCGGGTTGAAAACAAATTTTAGAATCAGGAAAGCACCAGTTAAACAACGGACCATTTAAAAATATTAAAGGGTTACTTCAGGATTTAGCATTAAGCTTTGTATTAGTAGAAAACCTGTAGCATTTTCGAATTACAGTGCTTTCCACCCTCATATCCCCCTGATACGAGAGATTTATGTATTTTTTGTCTGGAAAAAATTTTGCCATTTTGCATCATCAGAGGATTTGTCCAGAGGCTAAAGACTACAGTCAGTAGTCGGGTCTGTCCCGCATGTCCTCAACCCACCCATAGAGGGTGATCTCACTCACAGAATGAACACATAGTGTCAGCCATCTTGTTTTGGAAGCTAAGCTAGCAGGATCTTGCCATCCTCTTTTTCCCAGACATGTCCGGTTGTCGATGTCCGAGATTCAGCTTTTGCTTTCTGCAGACGCCATTCATTGTCTACATGCACAGCTTTTGTTTAATCTAACTGAATTCATTCCGATTGGTGAATCTGAATGTAGTGTTTATATGAACGCTAAACAAGTGATCGGTTGATGTGCGTTTTAACATTGCTAAGAAAATTCCCGCTCCTCCGTGAGAGATACGAGACCGGTGCGTCTCACAGGTGTCGCTCATCGGTAATCAGGCCACCGGTCTCGTGCCGTTCTCCCGCGGCCCTCACTCGTCCTGCTCGCCACAGTAAACATAATGAATGGCGACTGTAAAACGCAAAAGCCGAATCACGGACATTTTGTGCGATCTCGAAATCCCGGGCAGACTCATCATGGAGACTCACTAGTAGCCTAGAGTTTTTGTTTAACTACTGCGCTCTGTTACCGGTAGGCGTGGCCTCCTAGGGCAGTGAAGCAAGTGCATTCTGGGAGTTGTTGTCTTTCATCCACATAAGCCAAAAATAAATTTTTTGGCTTTTCTCAGTCTAAACCACCATTCATCAGACTGAAACCACATTCACAGTCTCCACTAGATGCTTGTGTGGAGGTATTCAAGGGCTTTTATTTTGAAAAGAATACTGCGACGTCAAGGGAAGTGAGAGCGTGCGAATGAAGCGTGAGTGAAAAACAGTGTTCTAGTGATTTATCTGCTTTTAAGTGGACAGTGGTTGACAAGTGTCGAGGTGAGCTGAGAGAAGCTGGACCGAGCTTGTGCTGTCATGAGTTTCAAGCGTGATCGCCAAATAGTTGTGACACGAAGAGTGTCTGCTGTGTGACCCCCGAGTGTTTGTCTCCAATTTAAAGGAGCTGAGGTACTGTGAGTTTTCTTCATTGCTGTTTAACCAATTGAGATCCAGAAGAAAAACACAGACATTGTTTTTGTTGTTGCTTTATAATAAAGCTGATTCAGAACGAGTTGTTTTTGCTACTGTGGTTTTTAGGAAAATCCTTGCTTACCATTTGTGACACGTTAGCCCCGCTCTGTGGACGCAAGCGGCACTGCAAACTCTTTGAATTATTTTGACAGTATTTTCCTTCATATTTGGAGTATTCAGACATTGCCCTGGGAATTATTTTTCCTTCTTTTTATATTTTCTCCTTATTTTTGGATGCTTTTTGTTTATAGGGGTCATATGATGGTTCTAAAAAGAACATTATTTTGTGTATTTAGTTTAATGCAGTGTGTTTACATGGGTTTTAGGTTAAAAAAGTCATTATTTTACACATACTGAACATTGTTGTTGCTCCTCTATACCCCTTTTTCTGAAACGCTTCGATTTTTACAAAGCTCAAAGCTCTGATTGGCCATCGATCCAGTGCATTGTGATTGGCCTAAAAACCTTAAGCGTGTGACGTAAATGTCTCGCCCCTTACCATATTTGGAACATCAGCTTGTGTAGGTTATCACCATGTGAACATCGGTTCACAGTGTTGTTGTTTACATTGTCTTTTTGTTTAATGTTATAATTGTTTTCATATTGTTTATCATTGATTAAGGATATTATTTGTGATTATGTATCTGTTTGGATTTATATGCAAGAACACTGATATTGAATGTTTCCATTGTCAGGGGAGTTATTCGACCCCTACAGTTGGTATGACCCACTAGTTTTGGCGGGAAAATAGCATATATAAAGGAGTGAGGCTAATTGAGCGGAGAGAGACGGGCCATGTGCCAGTACTAGTACAGTCCAGTCCAGTCCAGTCCAGTCCAATGCTGTAGGATGTGTCGTGATTGTCAGAGGTTTTATTTGTTCCTCGAGGCTGGATTTGATGCCATGTTTTTGCTGCTTTCAGCATGTTTAATTTATGTTTTGTAATGTTTATTTTGAGTATTTTTTGATGATTTCTTTTGTTTATTTTTGAACTTGATTTGGAGCACGTGTGCTGAGACAGCTGTCCTCAATAAATTCACCTTCAACGATTTCCTGCATGGTACTCCAGTTATTCCATCCTTTCCCGGGCCTATCGGCAAACAAATTGATGCAACAACTCAGGGTAATGGTATTCAACTAGACCTCTGACAACAAATCAGTGTGGCATTCTGACATCAGACGGCTGTAGTTGAAACCACATCCCGACACAGCTCCCAGAGCAATAATGACAGGTGATAATATCAGTACTACAGCTATCAATTTGAGTCGGAAATGCAGATGACCAAGCTAACGGGCTATTCCATTGGCAGCCCTAGGGCCGGCCCATTTTGTACAGGCCCTTTAGGTGTAATTTGCGGGTAGGACGGATGGGACATGTCCCCACCCCTTTTTGCTAAGGTCAATATTATTACCACCACTTTTGAAACATCTCGCAGCATGAATGTACCAATATAAATTAATAAAAAAATCTCCATTAACTAGCAGAGCATTCATTTAGTTGGTTTGTTAAATAAGAGGTGGTCTAGCGCTGAAATGTGTTCAAGTGCCCGTTGCCGCTGCGATCAGTGGCGCGGATATAGTTTTCTCTTGTCTATTGTGGAGACTCTATAGGGGTGTAACGATTCGTTTTAACAACGATTCGATTCGTATCACGATTCGTGGTTGTCGATGCGATTCAAGGACGATATTGGTTAATTTAGAACGATCCGATCCGAAACGATTCAGTGACTTGAAATCGATTCAGTAACTTTTTAGCCAAAAATTCAACCAAGGTGACTGAAATAAATACCTGAAATTATTTATTTATTATTAGGTTATTAAATGTCAGCTATAGGCGTACCAACTGGTTTAAAAATAGAGGAAAAACGAAAAAAAACAATGTAACTGTACACAAAGCATGTAGTGGCTTGCTGTTTGTGACCATGCTGGCAAAATGATATTCCTATGAAACAAAAAATATATATATGTTCAGATCTCCTTGGACATATCTGTACTTAAAGAGGTGTATCTGCTGGACTTGTCAACACATTATGCAACTTACCGGCAAACTAGCTCCCTTACTTTCCATTTAGGGACTTCAAATAGGTCAGCAATGTGGACATCCATTCCCTGAATAAAATTGTATGTCTGCATTTCATATACGTACATTTCACAAAAGTGAGTACCCTCCTCACATTTTAGCAAATATTCTGTTATATCTTTTCAAGGGACAGCACTATAGAAATGAAACTTTGATGCATCTTAAAGGGGTAATGAACTGAGAAATCCAATTTTCCTTGAGCTTTTGACATCTAAGAGGTCATCATATTATAAGAATATCCTGTAAGAAATATCATCACTCCAGAGAGGGAGGGGGAGAGGACTTTTCACGAGTGATGATATTACTGCACCGAGTCGAAGTGCTCCCAAGCACTTGCTGTACATTATAGTTTCCACTTTACACGCTTAAAAAAAGTTTTATTTTGTGTCACTATTCTTGGTTGAGTTACTTTACTTGTGTAACTGTATTTAATTAGGGAAAACGTGGAGGTGTTTGGTCTAGTTGAGTGCTATCAAAATGTCTCGTGTGCCAGAGCGATTGAGCGCACGCACTGAGACGAGAGAGGTATGCATCAACTTGTCTTAGTTAAGGTAATAAACTAGTTTAATATGAAAAATTAGTGGAGTATCCCTTTAAGATGCATCATTGTTTCATTTCTATAGTGTTGTCCCACGAAAAGACAAAGTATTATGGAAAAATGTGAGAGGTGTACTCTCATTTTTGCACAAACTTATATGCAAGTCATCAAGATAAATACAAATACATACATGTCTCCTGCCTGCCTCCTCAATCAGCCTGAAGCACACATTCCCAATCTAAAGCGCAGAATGTTTTGCACAATTACAATAAAGGCATTAGAACCATCCAAACTCTTTACTGCAATATCCACTTACATTGATCTCCACCTGTTCATCTAGTCCCAGGCTCCAAAAGTCTTCACTTTGAAGACAAACTGGGCCATCCAGAACAACAGTTCTTAATAAAATAAAAAATATCCCTGTTAGAAATAAGCAATCATGCATTTTATATTTAAAGCACACCAACAAGCTGTGCATTGAACTATCCAGCTTAGTTTGGCACTCACAACTTGTTCTTGCTGAGGACACAACCTCTTGTACCACAGTGGACCTTTTTTGGCATACTGGTGGTCCACCAGTCCAATGTCTTCTGTATTATTTTGGCTGCCCTCAGATTCATGGCTATGATCTACACAACAGGAAAGTAAATAGTAATCATCATTGTCAAGTGTCATGTTTATATTTGCAATATCACCAAGTTTTAGATTACCACAATACCTTGTGACCGAAAGTAGGGCCTTAGCTGGGCAACATCAACTTTCTGTATCTTCCCTAACATAGCCACACTCGCCACACCCTTCTCTGTCAGGGATGTGAGGGTGAATGGCCCTTGGTGGAGATCCTGTAAGCAATTTCCCTTCTTCACCTTCTTTTTGGGCTCCCCAATTAGGACCTCGTCCCCTGCCTTAACTGAGCACTGGCGAACCCCTTTCCTTTTCTTTGCCTCAAAAAGCCTTTTTTGTTTCCCCTGTGCCTTTTCAATGTTTCAATGTTTTTCCGTACCTTAAAGATAAGAATATATTACTATGCGTACATTCTTATTCAAATTGAACATGCCATCCACACAACTCTGAACAAACCGTTTCATTGAGGGCCTTGACTCCAGCTAGTTTTAGCTCCAGCTTCTCCTCAGGGTCCGCCAATTCAAAGGCAGCGTCTGTCTCACAGACATTTAATGCCTGTGGTAGACGGGGGTGCCTGTTGTACAGTGTTGTGCAAGTTACTTCCAAACTGTAATACATTAGGTATTACTTGTTACTGTTATTTAAAAGTAATTCATTACCTTACAATATTACTGTCTCAGAATTGTAATGCGTTACATTACTCATGTATTACTTTTGAGTTACTTTCACCAAAATAACTAAGTAGTACTTAACTTTGGGGCTGTAACGATATGCAATATGAAACCGAAATCGCGATTCGCCACACGACTCAGATCCACGAACCTACAGAATCGCGACACGCCTCTTCCAACTCCAGCGTTATTCTCCTTACCGTCCATATCCAATGCTGCCTTATCTTTAAATTAGGCTATTAGTATTATTTGAAGTTAACATTATAAAATACGTAGACCTACACCACAAAACTAGTTGAGGATAAATTATTTAAAATTGGGGAAGTCCAGCATTATGGACATGACATTTGCAGTAAAAACTTGAAATAAAAAATTCTCAGAAAATACATGTATTGAAACGTATATAGGCTACTTCCTTAAAGGACTCCAGACATTAGACAAATATCAGTCTATGTTTTATTTTTAATATTATGGAAAAGACACATTCATGCGTGACTAAAAAAATAGGAGGCAAAATATATTTTTTGTAATTCTGTTAATTACACTGCACAAATCGGATTAGGAAGGGTTGGCTCTCCAGTCTCCATAGAACTTAAAATATTTATTTTATTTTAGTTTTCGTGTTCGCATTTATGAGGGAAAAAACAATGTTACAGACGCGAACGCTCTGAACCGGCACTAAAAGACTGCTTTAAAACTTTCACATAGTCTGTTACCTTTAAGAAGTAAAAGCAGACAATACACTGTAATACAACTGTAATACAAGCCTGACTGAACATGTAACGAGTAAAATATTACTGAAAATTGATTAGTAATGCCTTACACTACTGCGTTACAGAAAAAAGTAATATGTTACTGTAATGTATTACTTTTGTAATGCGTTACTCCCAACACTGCTGTTGTACATTAAAAAGTATGGGCTATGCTTGGTGGATCTCTAATTTGAAACAGAAGGTTTTGCATCAAATCACAAAATAAAACTTAAAGCATTTATGAAATATACATTATCTAGTCATGAACAGTGATGCCGGTTATTCTAATTTGACCCCTTTTTCAGTAACGAGTAATATAAAGCGTTACTATTTCGAAACCAGTAATCAGATTAAAGTTACTTATCCAAGTCACTGTGCGTTACTATTTTTGTAATTTTCCTTAGTAAATATATATATATTTATTTCTTCTTGCATCTCGGGGAGTGTGCGCGACAAGTCACGTTTTTAGCATGAGGTTCACGTCACGTGTACGTACCACACACGCAGCAAAACAAATGTAAACAACAATGGAGGGAGGAGAGAGATGCGCTTTTTCTAGCTGGAAATACAGTCGCAGTCGCTATTTTGAGTTTGTCTCAGCTAAAGATGGCAACATTAAGGTCGGTTGTAAACTGCTGGCGGTGACAAAGTGTTATCTACCTACAGAAACACTTCGTCAAATTTGAAAAAAACATTTGGATTCGCAGCACCGCACAGTCAAACTTAACGTACAGAGCAAGTCACGCCAGCTGATGCGAAGCAGCGAGCAGGTCCCCCACCACAAAAGCAAAAGCTGGACTTCGTTGCAAAACCAGTAAGTGGGGGGAGTTGAAGAAGTTGGTCGGGCAGTTTGTTGTGGAGGAAATGCTGCGATTAAACACGGTTGATTCGCCTTCGTTTCAACCACTGGTTTACTCGCCTCTCTCCACTGTTTACCTCATAACATGGGATTAAACATAAGATAAAAAATAAAGATAAAAAAATAAAAATGTAGATTATAAATAGTAAGTTTTGTCATAGTGTTAACTGTTAAATATGTCAGGTCAAGAAATTTATAGTCTATATTTTACATTTTTATAAAGACAAGTATTTATGTTAAGTGAAGTCAAGAAACGCTGTCTTTATTTTATTTTTTTATAAAAAACAAGTATTTATGTTAAGTGACGTGAAGAAAGACTATTCTTTTTTTTATTTAAACGAGTATTTATATTAAGTTAAGTCAAGAAAGACTGTTTTTTTTTGTAAAATACACTTCCAATAAAGTGAATGTTGGCAAAACCGGTTATCATTTTTATGTTGAGGTCGTTATGTTGAGGGTGTGTTCTCGGCAACTGCTGAATGTAATTAATAAAAGTAACTTGTAAAGTAACTTAGTTACTTTTAAAATCAAGTAACTTGTAAAGTAACTTAGTTACTCTAAAAATCAAGTAACTTGTAAAATAACTGAGTTACTTTTTCAAAGTAACTGTAACACTGGTCATGAATAATAACCTGTTTTGCAGTGTTTATTCCAGAAACTATGGCCTGCAAGTGGATGTCCCAATCATCATGGTGCTGATTAACATATTTTCTGAGAGTCCTCTTAATGTTTTGATTAGTTCTCTCATCCTTCAAAATAGAAAGGAATTACTACATGCACTTTAGTGTACATTGGCTAAAGTTGACTTTACTGTTTTGCGGGATGCCATTATGGCACACTTACTTGGCCGTTTGACTGGGGATGGTATGCACTTGTTGATGGCATGCTTGATGTTCAACGCCGCAAATATGCGTGTATTAAGCTGTACATAATTCAGACACACATGGTTATTTTGAATATTTATTGGTCTCAGAAATGACCAATGACCACTTAAAAGAGCGTGAATTGTGATGATGCCATATGTCCTGTATGAAGGGAGAGGGTAATAAGGACACATACCTCATTAACAAACGCACGGCCCCTGTCAGTGATGATTTTCCGGACCATACCAAATGTGTAGAGCTTTGACACAAGTGCCTCAGCCACCTCAGTGCTGGAGCCACACTTCAAAGGCTCAGCGATAACCCACTTGGTGAACAGGTCTGTCACCGTGAGGACATATTGATGGTCTTTCATTGTTTTTTTCAGTGGACCAATGAGGTCCATACCGACCACCTCCCACGGCTCTTTCACCTGTGGAGATAATGTAAAATTACCACATCACCTAACTTGTTCCTTTAAGTTGTAAACCAAAGTAAGCTCTACCTTAAAGGAGACACAGTCTTTATGGGGTCGTTCTTTTGGCATCTGTGACAGCTTTTGACCTGATGGATACATTTATTATTTAGAACAAATAATTATCTGAAGTCAAACAAAGCCACTAAATCAATTCTTTGCCTGAGAGCCATAGTGTTAAATTCCATGAAAGTTCCAAAAAAGTACCCAATCTGCCACTTCTGCCTTTATGTTATCCCAGTAGTACCCTACAACAACCCTGTCCATGGTCGCGTGTGTGTGTGTGTGTGTGTGTGTGTGTGTGTGTGTGTGTGTGTGAGAGAGAGTTTGTTTGTGTATGTTTGTGTTTTCTGATAGTGAGTGAGTTTGTGTGTGAGAGTGTGTCACAAATCATAAATTGTTTCTTCAACTTATTAAAACATCTTACTTTACTGCAACTATCTCTTTCTGCTTTATCATAGTCATTTATAAAATACATTATATCATAACTTACATCACATACATCATATATTGTGCATGGTCACTTTATATCTTATACCAGAATATTATATTACTGTTAAACCTACTAAAAATATTAAAATTAGCCGAACCATGTGTCCTGCATCATAGCTACATAACTTAAATGACCTTTGCAGCAACAAAAAAAAAAAAAAAACCGCTTGAAAATCAGTTCGGTTTTCAGGGAGGTACGATTAATTCAATGCGCTGACAGCTCATTGCACCTGCCACACAGATTACAGCGGGTGACTGGTCTAAGATGGCAGCCCCACGGCTCGACCGCGCCCATAGACGACCGCGCCAACAGGCAGTGGCGGTCGATAGGCCGTGTATCTATATGATGTTGTCTATGCACTCACATACCTCTTATAACGAAATTTGCAGCCATTCGTGAAACCTTCTTCTTCAACGCCGCCTCCACCAAACCGTCAACCAAATATTGTCTAACGGCAGCGTAAAGGGCAAACTTCTCATTTCGCTCATTTCTTCCGTTGGACAAACATGCGCATGCGTGGATCAGATCGTGCAGTGTCGTAAATCAAAAGTAGCGTCGCAAAACAGAATTATCATTTGCGCATGCGTGTTTTCTACTGCGTCTACTGCGCATGCGTAGAACGGATCGTGCAGGTGGAACAGATCGTGTACCGACACTATATACTGTACGTTCCGGTGAAATTACGAAACAAAATGCACACAAACGTTTCCCTGCCTAATATTCAACCACTGATAAACATAATCGATTTTGATGAGGAAAAAAAAACCTATTCGAGTGCGGATTGTAACCCAGAAACTCAGACACATTGACAAAAGTTCTGCCACTGGACCATTTAAATACACTCTTAAAATAGTCGGATCTATGTATTTATTCACGTGAAAATACTTGCCACTAACAACAAATATTAAATGACAGTTGACAGTTCAACAATGAATGGACAGAGAAATACGTGTTTATTGCCGTTGATGCGAATCCTGTGTGCTTAATCTGCAACGAGTGCGTCGCCGTGTGCAAGGAGTATAATTTGAGAAGGCCTTTCAAACGGTGCATGCTAACTTTGATGCTACTTTCGCACCGGGCTCTGCTGCTCGGAGGTAAAAGATAACAGGGCTTACATCTTGTTTTGAGCAAAGACGTCGGATTATGTTTTGGGCCTGTACGGATCAAGAGAGAGCAACTTTGGCATAATTACGAGTGGCATGGATAAAGAGAAAAGGCCGTTTACAGACTCAGAGACAGTCAAGGAGTCTATTGGCGCTTTTCCACTGCATGGTACGGTACGATTCGATTCTGTACGGCACGCTTTGGAGCTTTTCCACTGCATGGTATGGTACAGCTCGGCTCGGTACGGCTCACATGTGTCGCTTTTTCATTGCATGGTACGGTATGGCTCACAATGGTAACACCTCTGTTGAGGTTCCAAGCGTAACATACCGATACTAAAATGTGACGTGAACACACTGTAGATCACTGATTGGTCAGAGTCAGACAGAATCGTCACTACCAGCGTCATTGTATTTGTGAGACATCAAACCTGCTAGATTTAAATTGCCAGTAACAGCCACCACTGCAGCACCTGTTTTAAAACTACTTGCTTGAAGAAAAAAGAAAGAAAGAAAACTTCCAAAAAAATAAGTAGCTGAATCGTGGTCAGTTCCACTCTTTGGTTGCCGAGGAGCGGATAAACTATAATGGTCAGACTATAATCCCACCCACTTTGAAGCGGTACTAACTGCAGTGGAAATGCAAACCGAGCTAAAGTGAACCGAGCTGTGCTGTGCCAAGTCGTACTGAGCCGTACCGAGCCGTACCAGGAGTGGAAAAGCGCCATATGCTGGCATCCATTGAGGAGGTGGTGACAGAGGAGAAAACCCGAAAAAACATACTGATTCGATCAAACTAATTCCAATTTCTGACCCGTCATATACGAGGAGAGTCAAGTCCTTTGTATCGGACGTTTTTCAAGATGCTTTTGATAAGTCGACTGATAACAGTGATGTTGCACAGCTTTTTGCGATTTTTGATGGGGAAGGTTTTGGTGAGGATTTGCTTGGACTAATTCCCATGGAGGGGCACACTACTGGTGAGATTCTCTTCACCAAAATTGCTTCATTCTTTGAAGAGAACAACTTGGATTTGCCGCCGGTCAACATGTTGGTGACGGATGGAGCGCCCTCGATGGTGGGCAGGGATCAGGGGCTCGCCGGGAGGATGGCAGGTGTGGCTCCGCAGGTGAGATCTCTCCATTGCCTCATCCACCAAAGCCTCCTGTGTGCCAAGCTCAGTGGTCAGTTAAAAGAGACCATGGACTCTGTCATGGCAATTGTAATCTTCATCCGTTGTACCTCCAGTTTACAGCATTGCCTTTTCCACAAGCTGTTGACTGACATGTCTGCTGAATATAAAGATTTGCTCATTCATGACATTAGAAACGCGTTGAAACGTTTTTGAGAACAAAGAGGGGAGATTCTGTTGTTTATCCGGTCTTCAAAATTGGAAAAAAGCTGGCAAGTTTCAGTCTCTGTCCCTCACTGACCAGCATCTGTAACACTGCTTGCGCATTGCCCTGACAACATATACACCTGACTTCACTGCTTTTGCCAAGTCAAAAAATGCCATTTCGACAATTTGCCATTTTGATGTGGTATTATTGTTGAATGCAGTTTGAAATGTGTCTAGATAAAGTGCCATACACTGTTATGTTGTTAATAATTCTATTCTGTACCATACTATGCACTTTGGTTTTATTTTTTTGTTGGTTCGCTTGGAATAGAAGTTGTTTGTTAATTAAATGAATGAAATTCTAAACAATTGATATGGCTCACCTAGACTAAGTGATGCTATTTGAAATACATTGCCTTGATAAAATACCATGCACTGTTATGTTGTTTTAATTCTATTCTGTACCACATTGTGCACTTTGGTTTTGTTTTAGTTTTGACTGAGCAATACAGGACTAATAGATGGTACCAAAAGCAATGTTTTGGGATATTTCATACTATGAATTCAGTGATACCACCAGTCTGTAATAATTGCACAAGGAGTTGGCAACATCAGCACATATTTTCAAACATCCTACCCTAGATGATCCTAGTCATTATTTTTGCGCACAAAAAATATTCACGTTGCTTCATAAAATGAAGGTTGAACCACTTTTGTGACATGGATTATTTAACAATGTAAAATTTACTACCTTTTTGGGCCTTGAAAGTGGTAACTATATTGCTGTCTATGGAGGGGTCAGAGAGCTCTCTGATTTCATCAAAAATATGTTCCGAAATTAAACAAAGTTCCTAAGGGTTTGAAGCGACATGAAGGTGAGTAATTAATGACAGAACTAACCCCTAAACTCTCTGTTTCTGAAACACATTTGTTATGGCAAAAAAGTCCAGGAGAAAATCTCCTCAGATGAAGTGGGCCACGTATTGATGATGATATTGTCATCATGTGTGATATTGTCAATCTGAATACATCAGCAGTTCATTTCACATGATTTACAGTAGCAGTACAGATTTACTTGATATCGTAGCATCAGTATTATGACAATCTGGTATTCTAATTTGTTTTAAGTCATACAGAAAATATTTTGAGCTGTGTTATTTAGGCACACAGATACATCAATTATTAATATATGACTCTCAACAATGGTGATAATAAACAAAGCTTTTTTTGTGACGTTCAGAGTTGATCTTAATATTTGTCTTCATTGTTGAGATTCATACAATGATTATTGATGTCTGTGTGAGTCTAAATGGTCCTGTAAAAATGTATTCATAATAAACATTTTTCAGAGTATCACCGCACTTCAGGAATTTCTGCAGTAGTATTCGCTTATGAAATTAACAATTATTATTAAACAATTTAATCAGAGACTCTGGTAGTAATAAATCAAGCCACTAAATGATGACCAAAAATATCTGCTAAGCATTTTTTTGCAGTAACAGACATGCATTAGAAACACACAGTTAAAGCAACCAGAGAAAAACTCATGTTAAAATGTCAAGGGCCTAACTAAAGCAAACACTGATCACCACAATGGTAACTTGAGTATCAAACTTTATTATTTCATATTTCTATATATTTTTTTGATTTATAACTTTATTATGATAATCAGTACCAACACTAAAACCTATTCAGGCCCAGTGCAGGTCCAGTTATGGGTCAATAATTGGCTGAGACTCTGTCCAGTTATGGCCTATGTGTGGCCCTTGTCTTTAACCCAGGTCTATGACACTCCAGGACTGTCATTCTTTATGGCCTCTGTGCCATGGAAAAAGGGCTGTGTAGACCAGATCTGGCCCAGAAAAACATTACTATGTGGATATAGGCACATTCCACAATGAGTCGTTCACTGGGCTTGGTCAAAATAAAAGCTGTATATGTACTAACAAGAAGTTTTCAGTTTTTAAACTTACAGGATATTCTTATAGTATATGACCACTTATATGTCAAAAGCTCAAGGAAATTTTGATTTCTCAGTTCATGACCCTTTTAATTAATCACATAATTATCTCATTAACAGCAACACTGCTTTAATGTTACTAAGATTACATTCACACTGTCTCAATCCGATTATTTGTGTATCCGATTGGAATCTGATCTAAATTATTGTCTGTTCGCAACCGTTCAGATCCGTATTTCCAGAATATCTGGTTTGTGGTTGCATTGGTTTATATGGCAATGAAGTAGGTATACGGCAAAAACAACAACAACAACTGCAACATAGAGGGGTTTGCAATAGAGATGTTATCTTATTTCCATCATGACACTGTGTCTTCTGAGGCAGCAGCAGAAGCGTAGGAGGCTGGTATAAGCGGCTTGGTAACATTTTACAAGAAGGTTTCATTAGTTAACTACTTTAGATAACAAGAACTAAGAATGAACAATATTTCTGCAGAATTTATAATCTTAGTTAATGTTAACATTTACTAATACATTATTAAAATCAAAAGTTTTATTTAGTGTTTATTGTTTTCCAGATTAATGGTTTAGTGAGCTGTATTTTCCTGTCTTCTTTTAGGGTGAGTTAATAAACAATATAGAGAAGAATGTCTGCAGTGCTCAGGAATATGTGGAAAAGGCCAAAGAGCAAACCAAAGCAGCTGTCAAAGTCCGGAAGACTAGCAGGAAGGTGAGATATAGCAAACTATAGTGCTGTGAAATCACCTTTCTCTTTTTCTTTCCTTCCTCTCTGCTGCCGTTCTGGTCAGGGAGAGATGATAGACTGTATAGAGTATAACGTGGAGCTTTCAGTGGATTTCATTAGGGACGCAGTGCAAGAGACCACAAAGGCTGTAAAGTACCAGAGTAATACACGAAGGGTGAGTGAAAGATACGCCATCTGTCCTGCATGAGCATTTGCACATCTGTCTCGCTTCCCGCCTTTTTTCATTCCCATTCCTTATACTGTTATGTGAAGCTTTGTCTGTGTGCTGTCAACATTATTCTAACGCAGATGGGTCGATTTGTTTTCTCATTCGTAAAATCTTTCTAAATCCACTATAATAAACGTTCTAAATGCAAGGAGGGTAAGGTAGCTTACACATCTTTGATTAGAATTGATTAGAATGTGCATTATGTTATTTTATTATACTATGTGTTTTTTATTTATTATACTATGTGCATTTATGTCTGTAAGTTTGTGCTCCTATGCTGTGAAATCAATTGCCCCACTGAGGGGACAAATAAAGGTATTGAACTTGAACTTCTCTGGCCACCTCTCATACACAAAAAGACAATGAAAATCAACCAGGCACAGTTTCCCATGACATGCAGGGGAAAATGAATCTGCAAGGTTGAGCTGAACTTCATCCAAAGACATGAGCAATGAGCTGAGGATCATCAGGCTTGAACACATCAAGAGCTGGAGCAAGTCAAGGCAGCAAAGGGCTATTCCCATGCTGACCAGATCAGTGAGGTTGTTGGACAAGAGGAACTGACAATTCACCATGTCAGAAGTAGAGGACCGGTCCAGTTGGACAATGACAGATGACTTTAATGTTAATTCTTGCAAGCTTGCAAGACATACAACAAGATGGCCAGATTATGTTCAAAAATGGACAAGCAGATCTATCATGTCTGAACATGCTGAAAGAGTTTAAAGGTGCACTATATAGGATTTTCAGTTACTGACTGTAAACAACATTTAAAGTAGGTCCCTCCTTGTGGGTGGGCTCAACACTGGCAGAGGCCACGCCCCCTGCACCTGACATCATATCAATTGTCAGATCACCCGTGGCCCAACCTGCTGCAGTATCACACGAGATAGTGATTCGAGAATGGAAACTGCTGCGGCAAGACGAGTGATGAGGTGTTTCGCAATTTTTTTTTCAAATAGTGTGTTTATCATGCATGAATGGCATTTGTTTTCCCTTTGTATATTTGCAAAAAGTTAATATCATAATTTGATGGCTAGCTGTAATTGTGAGCGTTAACCAGTTACAGTCTAGCTCACTAATAAATTCACATCGTTCGGCTCAACTTCCGCTCACTAGGGGTGCGACGGATCAAAAAACTCACGGATCGGATCGTTTCTCGGATCAGGGTCACGGATCGGATCATTTTTCGGATCAGCAAAAAAAAAAAAAAAGACAAGACAAATAAACATAAGTTTTGTCTTTTTGATTATTAACACTTTTAAATTGTGAGCGGTGAGAGCTATGTGACGATAACGGTTATCGTCACATAGCTCCGTTCCCCTAGAAGTCCACCTGTCGTGAGCGCAACATGCTCGGGATAGTTCATCCAACACAGTTCATGTCGTAACGTGGCTCAAGTACTTTCAGTATGTGTTTAAAGCCCTCGTTTTGCACAACCGAATGTGGCCTCATGTCTGCAGCTATAAACACACCGATAGCATTTGTGATGGCTTTAGCCCGGTCTGATTATGCAACTCTTTCCTTCATGTTATATTTGATGGAAAATCCAAAATGGTCCCATACAGGTGATTTAAATGCAGGGCTCCAGACTAACTTTACTAGGAGCGCTGTTGCCCCTGACTGAAAATTTTAGGAGCGCAAGCAGAAAATTTAGGGGCACACCTTAAATCAGCTTGCAATGCAATTATTCAAATTTCCCCCAAAATAACTGTAATAGCCTACTGACAATTTTTTTAATAATAAATAGACTTAACATTATGATATTCTGATTTATTTTAACTTCACAGGGTTCCAGACTGAAAGTTCAGGGCAGCATCACCTCAAATGAGAACTCACAGCGAGTTCTACAAAAAAAAAAAAAAATTCTGGTAGGACTGGTGCTAACAATAAATCACTAAGCTTAATTTAGGGTGTAGATGAAATTAACTTAGTTATTATCATTTATAATGTCTTAATATCAATTAATAAAAGTAGTGAAAATATCATCGTACTTTTTTCATTTTAGGACAATCTTTAAAGGATAAACAAAAAATGTGTTGGTAATCACATAAAAAAATTCAAAAAAATAAAACATTTATTTATGATATTATTGAAGTGCTGGGAAAAGATGTGTAGTAGGCTACTTGTAAGCATTTGACTATTTCTTACACATTATCATATATAGGCTGATTTGTGGACTGAAAGCCTTCTATAAGTGTTTCTCCTGGTTTCCACGTCCGCTCTGTTTGATCTGATATGGTTTATAACAGAACTCTGCGCCGAATCGGAGTGTTTCTCACTGGATCTCGTGGTGTTGATGTTATTAATTCTGAGGCGAATTCAATGGATTTCTTCACTGGATCTCCTAGTAACAGTGTTGCGTGAGCGAGATCGGCCCGCGACTGGCAAGTTCGGGGCTTTATTTTATGTCACTGGTTCGGATCGCTGCTGCAGCTCCACGGTCCTAATCATAAATGAGTGGCGTATTTTCGTTCCACTTTCATTTTGTTTGCATTCGCTGCTAGGTAACGACTAACGAGTCGATAGATCGCTGATTACTCAGACGCACATCAGGTTGTGATATTTGTCTCCGTCTCCCTCCCACAGATGTTTACGCGCGCTATTCTTGTCACGGATTCATTGACGCGCCGCTTTACCATGCGTTTAACGTGTGGCAAATTTACTGGTCGCACATGTGCGACTGGATGTAAAATTCAGTCGCACACTCTCAAATTTTGGTCGCAGTCTGGTCTGGAGCCCTGAAATGACGCGGGGCGTTCAAGCTTCTCCGTTCCTCCGCTCGCTATGACGAAGCTGTGCGTTGACTGAACAACATGCGCACGTTTTATTTTATTTATTTTTTTTTCATAATCAATCCGCGGATCACGTGTGTGCCGAACCGAAGACATTGATCCGAACGGATCACGGATCAGTGATGATCCGTTGCACCACTACCGCTCACATATTTGGATCTTTGAAAACGTCATATGCGACTGCACATTACTTTACAGAGTGCTACTAGCTACGAGCTACTAGCTACCTTCCGCATTGAGAACTAATGGTGCAACTAGTTACTAAGCCTCTATTGTGGATTTACATTCCAGTTCCAGCAAGAACTTATTCAGGACTGGTGCAGCCTTACGCTGGGTAATCCAACATCCTTAACTGTCAGCGAGAAACAATCTGGGATATCCTCGAAGACATGCGAGTATTGAATCTGGCATGAGGTTTCCTGCTAGGAAGAAGATCTTCACACTTAAGGAAAGAGCGACACCCTACTGAAACTAGTTCCAGTGGTTTACCAGTCCCACTACTTATAATCTAAAGGAGACATAATGGGGAGTAATTGATGATCACTTTCATTTCTGGGTGAACTAAACCTCAATGGCAAATTGTTGATAAGGTTTGTAGTCCTGTCAGAACTAAGATATCATGAATTGAAGTGAAGATCTCTGCTTTCTGTCAATGTCCTCCACAGAAGTTGATCCTGATAGGGAGCTGTGTGTCCGTCTGTCTTCTCATCCTCATCATCTCTCTAGCCATTGGATTGAGCTAACCAAGAGTCTTCACCTGTAGTGGTGCTCGGACTTTACAAAGGGAGTAGACCTGGAGCTCAGGACCATCGGTTTTCTTATCTTCTCTTATTTGTGATATAGCCAATGAATTCAGTAGAACAAAGACACAGACATGCTGGGAACTTTTTTGACTCAAGAAAAATTTTCTATTACAGAAGTTTGTCATTATTTGTTTCAGTAATTCTACCCATATCAATCATTTGCAGTGTTTCCGTGTGGATACTGTAGCTCATTGTTTGTCGAGCTCAAGCACAATGAATTTGAGATCTGGACTCTGACTTGGGCTCTCCAGAACATTGCCATTGCTGTATCAACTATTCCTGTTTAGCTTTGTCTTTATGCTTGGACACATTTGTATTCCAGCAAGACAATGACTCCACCAGGTTTATATGCTTACAGGACATCAAACATGGCAATTAGTTTGATGGGCACAAAGCTCAGTCTTGGTCTCGCTGTATCAGACATGTTTAGCAGTGGTCACAGTCTTCCATAAAGTGCCGATGAGAAAATATGGTAAGTGCAATATATGCAGCATCTGTATGGTTGGTGACTTTGTTGGAATTAATGAAATAGGGCTGGGCAATAAGACCAAAATCTCATATCCCGATAACGATATATATCACAATATAGTACACAGTGATCAGTTTATTACACACAAATTATTTCCATTATCTCCAAGCTGTTTATGTGACTGGTAAGAAATCAACCGCTTGCTTGTCCCAATGATTTTTGGTGCTTCATACACACTACTGGGGGTGAATACTTTTAATAGGCACTATTTATGTCCCAACTTCTGTTTGTGTTGTTTTTTTTTGCATTGATTTGTGTTACATGTCTGTGTTGTGGCATGTTTGTTATCCATGTGGAGAGAGTTGGGATGATGGATCAACAGTGTTACACACTCTACACTCCTTACCTTAAAAATGAAGCCATTGAGGATAGCAGCGTTGAGCTAATCGCTGCTTTCTCTTAGACCTTAATCTCTAACATTAGTCAATGCGTGTTATAACTGCGCTGTTTTTCAACAGATTACATCAGTATAAAGGTTGTGGCATGTCCCATTATCTGTAAATTCATCTACAACATGTCATAAATGATTGGAAAACCCCCACTGCTCTCCTCAAATCTTTAAATATGCCCTGAACTTTCTGCCTGGTCATTACCGTAACTCTTCTTTTCTACTCTTCATGCTGCCTGGACTGTTTTCCCCATGTTTGTATTTTTTTTTTTTCTTGAACTCTTCCAAATATAGAAGAAAAGCGTGATTATTATCTGTTGTGTGCTGCTTGGAGTCGTAGTTGCTGTCATCATTGGTGGTGTGTTGGCCTGAATGACACACAGAGCATGATGTGTTTGGACCGGATAATAAAGAGACTGGTTCTGCTATGTGTTAAGGCTGGAACACACTACAGGACTTTTATAACCTGAGCGGATCTGAAAACACTTGGCATCATATACTTGCACAAGATTAATGTGAGGGAAAACTGGGCATCATACACTGGCAGACTGTCATTCCAGACACAATCTCTTGCAGAAACACACACCTCTTTGCTAGGAGACAAATGACAGATGAAAACTATACGTGTTCTTAAATCTGTTCAAAATGCCCATCATACATTACCATTACCGGATGTTTTGTGAAATCTGTGAACTCTGACTGCCCAAAATCGGCAGGCTGACTTGTCGAATCTAGGCTAAAGTCATGTAGTGTATTCCAGCCATTTACTCTGGATATTGTTGGTCATATTAAAAAAATAATTGATTTTATCTTATTTTTATAAGACTTGTAACGCACAGGCGCCCCTGAACAAAACACAATGTCTGTCACTGTCACTTTGGGGAAACATATTCTCTCAATCCATAAGATGACAGATGTTATAATTAATAAAGCACTAGTCTTGTTTAAATTGCAAATAAAGATTTGTGTTTTTTTGTGTGTGATTGTCGCATTTTAATTCCAGTTCCCTATCTTCGTCATTGTGTCGATGCATTTGGGAGTCTCAAAGACCTCTGCTACTTCAGAAAGGCAGATACGAGGCGAAAGAGTCGGCACTGTCGCCTCACAGAAAGAAGCTTCCTGGTTCTGTGTGTCCTTTAATGTACAATACAAGTACATGATGAATAATGGTTAAACAATTATAGAAATATTATTCATTTTAAAATTTTAAACTTGTAGTCTTGTTTAAAGTAATTCTTCGAAACGAGTTTTCAGCAGTTTAGTGCTGTCAATATTGTAGGGTGAATTCAGCTAGAGTGGGGCATCAGCTTAAGCTTTTGGGTACTGTGAAGGGTTCATTTTGTAAGCCAATCACAGCAATTATTACTGTGTTGTAGCTGAATGTCTATTAGATATGAAATAAAGGTTGTGATTGGTGGTTGCGACATCCTTTAACATTGGTGTGGACCCCTTCGAAAACGAGGTGTTCCATCTCAAGGGGTTATCCTCTACTAAAATGAAATGAAAAATGAAATGAAAACATCACAGATGTGGTCAAGTTGTTATTTTTCACATTTCTTGACTCCTGGGACCTCACAGTAAGCCAGTCGGCAAGTGTAAATCTATTTTAGAACAATAAGGTTGATAATTCTCTCACTTATGATGTAACAATAAAACTTTTTTTAATTGCTTTTACATATTTATACTGTCTGTGTCTTAGAGATTAATAACAATGAGCATCTAACTTTAAAATATTTGTGAAAATTAGATTCACAGCACTGTCCCACTCAACTTGACAGTGTTTGGTTGAGTGGGACAGTTTTAGGGCTAATGCTAGCAAACAGTGCAGCATTTTAAAGTTAAGTAATAATAATGTGTCTGAATATACAATTTTAGGTTGGTAATTTCATACACAAGATGGTACCCATACAGAGAGAGAGAATACAGAAAAGGAAAAGACTGCAAAATAGGAAGGGAAGAAAGCTAAACCCAATGGCAGGGGCTAATGAAGAATATGAGCAGGCGGCGACTTGGCCAACGGTGGTATCGTGAGTCCTGCGGAGAGCTCAACGGACTTATGGATGACGATGACTTCATCTGTCTTGGATGTGTTCACTGAAGTTGTTAAATGGTGGTTAAAAGATGTAGGCTAAATGAAAGTTCCATTCATTAAATGTAGAGTCAAGTTTACAATGTTACAATTTTTGCATTAGTTCCAGAAATGCATTTTTAAAAAATCGAATTAAAAGTATTGATTAATTGGAGACGTTCATTGTTGTATTTTGCGCTTCATAATGCGCCACACATTTTCAATGCATATATTCTGGTTTTGTTTACGTTTTATCCCAACTTCATTGGAATTGGGGTTGTAATTCTCATGTTCATTTTAAGCATAAAATAGTCAAGTCACATTTATTTATATAGCGCTTTTCACAATACAGATTGTATCAAAGCAGCTTCACACTGATAACATGAAAGTAGCACAACATAGATCAACAACATTGCTAAACACTAAATAACCCCAACTGAGCAAGCTCAAAGCAAGCCAAAAGCAAGGCGACAGTGGCAAGGAACCAAACTCCATCAGATTGGATGGAGAAAAAACCTTGGGAGAACCCAGGCTCAGTCGGGGGCCAGTTCTCCTCTGGCTTACATTCATATTGTTTAAATATAAATATTAAATATAAATATTGTTTATGAATCAAACGGCGCCATAACATATCGCCGGCGTTGAGTCGTCTCTTCACAGGCGTTGAGTCGTCTCATCACAGGCGTTGGGGCATCCGAAATCCCCGTGAGAGGCTGGACACAAAACTGGACCTGACGAACGCCATTTTTCTCGGGACAAGCGTCCCGAGATAACAGCAGAAAGGCAGATGGGAAATAATTAGCATAGCTGATGTTTATAATGATTTCCGTTATAACTCACAAACTCTCCGTAACCTGAACTCTCCGCAACCCAACCATACGCGCCGACCCGTTTGTCTAAAAGGCTGTCGAGCCCCACTGGTGCGTTAAGCAGTTTCAGTGGCAAACGGTTCCGTATGGCATAACAGGGACTATAAGGTAAGCATTATGTGAATGCTTGACTAAAGAGAAGCGTCTTTAATCTAGTTTTAAACTGTGTCAGCGAGTCAGAGGCTCGGACCGTATCGGGAAGGCCATTCCAGAGTTTTGGAGCTAAATGCGAGAACGCCCTCCCTCCTTTACTGGACTTCGATATCCTAGGAATGACCAGAAGCCTTGAATTTAGTGATCTTAAGGAACGCGGTGGATTGTAGGGCGAAAGAAGGTCCGTTAAGTACATAGGTGCTAAACCATTTAGGGCTTTATAGGTTAGTAGTAGTACTTTGTAGTTGATGCGGAACTTAATAGGTTACCAGTGTAGAGATGATAAAATCGGTGTTATATGATCATATTTTCTTGACCTAGTAAGAACTCTAGCAGCTGCATTTTGTACTAACTGTAGCTTGTTTATTGAGGATGCAGGACAACCAGCTCATAAAGCATTACAGTAATCTAGTCTCGAGGTCATGCATGCGTGAACTAATTTCTCTGCATCAGAAATAGATAGCATGTTACGCAGCTTAGCAATGTTTCTAAGGTGGAAAAAGGCTGTATTTGTAACATATGAAATATGATCTTCGAAAGACAAGTTGCGGTCTAGTATAACGCCCAGGTCTTTTACTGTAGTGGATAAAGTAACAGGACAGCCGTCTATATTAAAGTTGTACTGTGAGAGGTTTTGTGAGTAGTTTTTTGGACCAATAAGTAATACCTCCGTTTTATCTGAATTTAATAGCAGGAAATTACGCGTCATCCAGCATTTTATATCTTTGAGACACTCTGTCATTTTAGATGAGTTAGTGTTTTCATCTGGTCGTGATGAAATATATAATTGAGTGTCGTCAGCGTAACAGTGGAAATTAATTCCATGTTTTCTTATAATATTACCAAGTGGCAGCATATATATTGAGAATAGCAGAGGGCCTAAAACCGATCCTTGCGGTACTCCATCGTCTACTGACGTTATCTTTGATTTTTTCCCATTTAAACAGACAAAATGAGAACGGTCCGATAAGTGTAAATAGTGTCCCACTTTCCCTAACAAAGTGTCCTACTCAACCTGAATGCTTCCAGTTTGCTGAAGAGGGTGTCAGATGGCGTTTGTTATGATAATAAAATGTTTTGTTTGTTAATAAAAACATAAATTGAGAAAATTTCACCATAGTGGCCTTCATTACAATCTATTTAAACAAAACACAATTTTTATCCATTCTAACTGATTTAGGTTGTTTAAAATGCAATTTTTTTTATTTATTAGAGATACGATTATATACGATACCTTCAAAGAACATTTTTATTCACACGTTAATAAAATGTCAACAACAGAAGACTTGTCCATCAAGCCTTACATATTCGAGCCAGAGCGAGCGAGTTGATAAAGACGACGACGAACCTGCAGAACAACCTCTTCATCATATGGATGTATTGGTATACGAGTTTACTGTTTTGTGTTATTAGTGAAAGTCGACTAACTTATTTATCTTGTTAAAACAAGCACACTGACAAGATAAATGACTACGGTCTAATCTTTCCACAAACAATCTGTATTGATAATATGATACGTTTAGAAAAGCATCAGAAAAGCAGCTAAATGACCATTGATGAAACTCAAGAACAATAATACTGCAGATGTGTAACGTTACTTCAAAACAAAAACAAAGAAAGACAAAGGTACTGCTAAACCATGACCACCATGTGTTTTAAAAAGTAAAGTACTTTATTTTTATTAACGATATTTACAGCTTATCGAAATGCTCTGTTCGTCGTCTCCAAAGATAGAAGGAATTTACCCCTCATTCAGACGAAGTCAATCGGCAAACCCTTCTTTATACTGGCGGAGGTTGTTGAAGTGGGAATCCTTGAAGTGCTTCAGGTCACTAACGTACGTATGTTTTTTAATTTCAATTTGTATTTTTTTAAATCATCTTAATTAATAACGCTGACATCACTGTATGGGGCGATCCCGAGGTCCATTGCGATTTTCCACTCGGTAACTAGAAGAGTTAATTAATAGAGATGGATACTATTCTTAAATGTACACATCAAAAACTCTTGAATTAGGACAATAAGTTGTGTTTAGAACCTTTAGATGTGTAAGGTGGCAATTTATTTTGACAGTAAATGATGGAAAGAGACAATATAAAAATATAGCTTGATCCTGCACCAAATATGCAGGCCAGCAAAGTTAGTTAATTGAATTCAAGTTTTTGTCAAATTTTGTTGCATATAATCCAATGAAATACTCATGTAAGGCAATACTAGTGGAGATTTTAAGGTTTTCAGTATTACATTAGCACACAACTGTTATTCAACATTATAAATGTTCAGATGAAGAACGGTGTTGCCAGATTTACAGCCTATTTGTTTAAAATCCACGCAAAATTATATAATTAACACCCAAACAAATGTATAATAAATAATACAAATTAATTTTTGTGCCCTTTTTATCACACTTAGTGCGACCTAAAATCAACCAATTGGCTGGAAAACTATTCAATCTGGCAAATAGAAGAATACTGTTGGCGTTCAATTCTGATTTGCTTTTTTCTCTCTCATCAGGTCCTTCAATTTTGCCTGCTCTTTATTATAATCCCACATGAGACATACACACACACAGAAACACACACAATAAAGGCACTTTTAAGAGCCACGTCGGTCTGTCTCTTTCTCTCTCTCTTTCTCTTTCTGTGTTGTTTGTTTTTGTGTATATTTGTTGTCTAGTCATGACAAGGCCCAAATTCAGGCCCTGCCCTTCTTGCCAGACTCCCAATCAGGCAAACAGGAAAACTTGAAATGTTTGTTTTGCAAGCCTGTCCACCAAAAAGAAAATTCAAGAAAAAGTGGTATCACTGGATAGCCAGTGGGGGGAATCTGTCCTTAAAAGCAGAAATGCTGGGCGTATAATTGATTCTGCCCATATTGCAGTAAGTAAAAGTGTTAATATTTCATAAGTTAGTGTAACCTGAAGTGAAGCTGAAAGCTTGTGTTTTTCACACATTGAATATCAGACATACAGAAAACATGTGTTTTAAAAGTATTGTTACGTTGAGCACAATTCCCACAACGATAATTCCCATTTTTTATAGGACTAAGTAAACGAGGGCTGACACTTTGAAAGCGAGCATGTACCAAACAGTCCTTCAAATTTCTAGCGTGTTTATGCACAATCAATGGAGGATAACGATAAATGCCACTCAACCCTGGATCCGAAGACAACAAATGCCAATGTTTTTTAATATTTTTTTAAGAATATTTTCTTGCTTTTTTAGTCTTTTTTATCAACAATTCCGACCGCGTCTTTTTTTTAGAGACGTATTAAATGCTTCATCGACCCATTTTAAAGGGTAAACCCTATTCAAGAATTTTTCAGTTTTCATAATATTAGACTTTTCAATAAAATCGGCATCTGAATGACAAATTCTTCTCAGTCTATAAAACTGAGATCAGCAGATCAGTGGACTCTTGTGGGCAATTTGATTGACACACTGGGCCCACTTGAAAAGGTAACACTGCAAATGAGCAGGGGTGCGTTTCCCGAAAGCATCGTTAGCCAACTATGGTCGCAATTTCCATTGAACTCTATTGGCAACGACGGAACTTACGACCATAGTTGGCTAACGATGCTTTCGGGAAACGCACCCCTGATCATCAGACTCATAAATATCGTGCATAATTCCCAGCATCACTGTACTAAAAATGCTACTTGAATTTGAGGGTGCAAAAGCAAGAGGCATCAACACACTCCGTGACAATATGCTGGACAGTTTAAAGGCAAGTTTGAAAAAGCAGACAAGACCAAATGCTTGGTCCTCTCAACACCGCTAGATCCTCGTTACAGGGGTCATGCCTTGGCACCAGGCACACTGAGCAATGCAAAAGACTGGATAAAGGATGAGCATGCCACTCTGTCTGAGGCTAAGACACGGAAAAGGGCTTCCTCTGAAGATTAAGGCCCAGATCCAAAACAGAAGACGCTAGTCCGTCTGACATGCTTGAACAGATGCAAACCTTCTGGGGGCACATGGACCAACCTCTGAGGAGACTGATGATGAGGAGGAGCAACTTTTTACTCAGTAGCTGGATCAATACCTGCGTGAGCCATTGATCGACAGACAGACGGGCCAACCACTTGCATTGTGGAAGCAAAATGAATTCCGCTTGCACCTTCTGGCACCACTCACCAGAAAGTTTCTCAGTCCAAGGCCCTACTCTGTTTCCAGAGAGGGTATTCAGTGAGGTCAGCTAGTTATATGAGAAAAAGAGGAATAGGCCTTCACACTGGCAGTTGAGCTCCGATACGGCACCGAAACGACCAGAAGTCACTCATTTTCTATGGAGACCGCATGCAAATGGGTCTGAAACGGGTCCGACTGAGTGCGGTGCGAAGAAAATCGTGTCCATTGGTCATCCGGATGTGTTCAAAAAATTGAACTCTTACGGACGGCTCTATCCGACAATTGACCTATGGCTAAGCCACGCCCCCTCCACTCACTCAGACACACAGTCAACATTCGGGGACAGAAGCTATTGGCAGCGGTCACCGTAGGAGACATTTCACCGGAGGCAATTGGTGATTTTTGGAGACAGAAAGATTACACATCATCTCAAAGTCACCTAAAGGGCCTTAACTATGCATTGGAGGGTTACATTAATAATTTTATATTTGAGAAGGTCGATGAAAATCTCCAGGCAAAAATGTACAGGTCACATTGTAAACGTGATAAACCGCATATCGTTGCCTCATCGTTTAGTGCATATGTGTCAAACTCAAGGCTCAAGGCAAATGAATTATCTTTGCCCCGCATGACAAAATGTGTTTATTTTTAGAGCTGGCCCGCCGGTATGTCGGTTCAAATTACGTGGGAGCGAGTGGGAGCTGAGCACATAGAGAGAGTGCTGTGTGGTTGCGCTGTGTCACGTGACAAGCAATGACGTGTCACCATGGAAACATACCACAATAGAGGGTTTCACCGACATCACATTCTGGGCGGTAACCCGGATGAGCAGCCATTATGGAGGCACTCAGATGTAAACAACAGCGTGGATCGCACTGTTTATGTACTACGGAACACATTGTTACACTAAAACAACACAGAAAAATACAGGCTCTCAACAAGTATTATAGTAAACTTTTCATTTAGGACAGACTCAAAGAGTAAATTCAGAAAACCAGTTCCGCATTTGTGTTTCACGGGACAATCTTCTAGAGAGGGGGCCCGAGCAATGGCAAAGACGAAAAAGAGGAACAAAGGTAACCTTCATTGGCGAACCTGGACTCGACTCTGGTGCTTTACGGAAAGAGTTTCTTACAGGCAAGTCTAGTATAAAATAAAATGAAAATATAACTAAAATTAATATGTGTAATTCACCGTTTTTTCTCCATATATTATTCAAAGAAATGATCAATGGCATTGAAAAACACCTCTTCCTGGGTCAGAGAGCAAAGAGTCCACAGTATTCCAACAGTGACCTTGACAATGGTTTCTTCAGGTTTGTGATGTTTCACTTGTGAAGTGTAAAAATGAGTGCTTTTTAAAATCTTCCTCACATTTGGAATAATAGGACTGCTGGAGAGATTAACTGGAGAGTCAGTTTAGCGCAAGGAGCCCCAGCCCCATGTTTCCTGAAAAAGTGGTGCTATTTCTATCTCACCAATGGGGAAACTGATGTCCACAGAATTGCAAGGATGATACTCCCTGTTGATTTCAAAGGTAACTCCACTCTGCATGCTCCCTAATGGTTACCAGCAGTATATTTTATTGTCGGTTTGCATATTATCACAAAGTAATCCATACCATAGTGTTAATTTTGGCATCCTGTTGTAACTATTTTCCATGAGGTTGAAGAGATCTAAAGAGCCGAGCCTCAACACCTGTTGCCCGTTCTCCTCGCTGTGAGCAGCTCGACCCATCTCTTAAAGATGTGCAGACTGTTTTCTGTTTCCCGTATCTACCTGTGATCTGTGTTGAACTGAGTTTGCCTGTCGGCTATTGAGTTGAGTGTTTTTGCCAAGCGGCTCCTGAGTTATTAAAGAGACTATTGATATGCCTTTGCGTTTGGGTTCTCTTTACAATCATCATTAGGCTACAAGTAGAAGTGTTCTGTCATGCGAACACTTTTCGTTAAAAGTGTTTTTTGATTAACTTGCCATTAGTGAAGGCTGTAACTACATGCTCTGGATTCTGTTCTCCACTTTTCTATGTAGTGTCTAATGAATAATCTGTATTATTTATAAGATTGACTGGGTGTGTGTGTGATCTGAAAGCATTGTTTGATTTTGAGTACGGGTGAAATGATTTAAGGAAATTGGTTGATTTTGCCAGAAGAGTCAGAGGTTCTCTGAATGTATTTTGAAGATTTGGTTTTGTGTTTAAGGTTTCGAGAAATGTGTTTTAGCAATTCATAAAAACTGTACCCAGACAGCAAACTGACATTGAATCAACGTGGAAACGACGTCTTTCATGACATTGAAACAACGTTGATTTTGCTCCTCGAATTAACGTTGAACCAACGTCAGACGCGGCATTCTTCAAAGCTAAATGAAATCGAAAATTGGTTTGCTTTCATAACGTTGAAACAACGCGTTGATTTCAAGTTGATTTTCCGTTAGTTTTGAAAGAATGACGCATCTGACGTTGGTTCAACGTTAATTCGATGAGCAAAACAATGTCAGATCAACGTTGTTTCGATGTCATGTTTCCACGTTGATTCAATGTCAGTTTGCTATCTGGGTAAAGTTTATTCAGGACTCGGGTCAAATCAAAACACTTCCTATAGCTCTTCTTAGTTCAGAATAGTACTTTGTTTGAATTTAACAGTAATCTTAGTCATTAATAGCCAAATTAATCATTTAGTGATCACACATTTTTTTTCAGCTAGCTTTACATAACAGGTTCCAAAATATATTTTTTTCTTTAAAAAAACAACAACTTTCATACAAAATAAGAAAGAAAGTCGTGATCTCAAGGACAATTCCTTTGAGCCTGTTCAAACATTTGTCTCTAGCATGGTTCTGGGTTCTACTACTTTTTATTTTGCAATGCAGAGGTATCTGGCGAATAGACTCACTATTTATCTCTAACTTTAGTACTTCTCTTCTATTATGTGCTGCAGCACATGCCAGACAATACTCCTATATTTCTAGTTTATTATTACTCTCTGGTGTCATTTACCAAGAGAGACTCTCTGAACTAAGTTTTACACTGTTTATTTAGCAAATGATGCAACAGTAAGGAATGTTCTGATTGGTTACATTCACCTCATGAAAAAGCATGTGACAATCTTTCACAGGATTAATTTTTCTAAAATCTAGACTGCATGATTACATGGTGTGCAAAAATACATGTGTGGCATGTCCGTTTAAGACCAACCTTGCTTCAGTGTATGTGTCCTAATGGACACTTTATGTACCAAATCTGTTAGTCTATCAACTTTTATGACCCTTCCTAGAATATTCAGGACATCTTAACATTTATTGCCGCATAAAGCATACTAAATCATGAATTACAAAACGTTTGGGTTTGCGTCTCCTAAATATTTTTTTTAAGAACACTTCGTTTCACATCTTCTTTCTGGACCACTTGTGACTTTCTTTCACAGTATTATTTATGGCAATAAGAAGTGAAACGACACATTGGCAAATGGGATTCAGTTCCTGAAAACTTAGGAACTTTAAAATGAAAAGTAAAGTAAACAGTGTCAGCATTACTGTGTTGAAACATCACTATAGTCATTAAGGTGAATCGAGATGACCTGCTTTGTGATTATTTGGTCTGCATTTACTTGTAATTGTTCAAAGGTAAGTTTTCAAACAATCAAACAAAATTTACATTTTTTTATAATTATAAAAAAAAACAATAATTTGACTTAATTCATTCTGCTTTTTGACATTACCCATTTTGATTGAGGTTATTAGTGTATGTATGTACAACTGACTCGTCTGACATCGCAAATATTTTTTTTTAAATTTGGTGATTTGAGATTATCTGACAATAAGAATGCTCTATTTTAGAAAGTTAACAATCAAGACAGAGATATTTCGGAAGAAAAAAGGTATTTTAAGTTTCGCGCAATTAAGGTGCTGATATTAATTTACAAGAGTAGACAACCAGTTGCCACTGGAAAATTAAGTAAATAAGCTTCTTTAGTTGTATATTTAGTAAATAGGTATTCTTTACTAGTTAAAACCTAACCATAAGAGATTTCTCTTTTCAGATAACTTAAAGTCTGTGTGTATCCCAGATATTTAATATATGCCCAACAATTTATTTTTAATTTGGGGTAAAAATTATTTACTCCGCAACAATTTTCCTCACTTTGGTATGAATAGTTTTGTACTGTGCAATGTGCATACAGTATGTGTTTGCTCAATGCACAGGGATTTTAGCTTCCTTTAATTCCGTGTTCTTTGCCCAATGACTCAATGTTTTACTAACCAATGCCTCAGTATTACCGTTGCTGCTGCTGCGTAACACCATTATCACTGCACTTACACTGGTGTTATCTTTCTTAGGAGAACTGAACCCAAGAAAAGTCAAGAATTTCAACTGGATGATTTACTCCATTTAAGTGATTACAACAGAGTGAATCTCAAAATGTCAAAGAGGGAACATGGTTTGTGCTTTATTCAATACTGTAGTTGGACTTCATGCCTACTTTACTGTTGTGTTTTCATAAATCTTGTAAATGGATACTCCGTGAAGAACTGTACCATCAGAGGGTCTTTGAAATATGCAGTAAATATAAATGTGTTTTGTAACAAGAGGTCCCTGCATTTTGTACCAGGGAATATACCAGACAAAGCCACACATTTGGACGTTTCTGACAATGTCATACAGAAGATTAAAAAGGAGTATTTCTCTCAGCTGTCTAATCTGAAAAGTCTTATTGCACAACATAACAAGATCCGGGAAGTGGAGGAAGGTGCGTTCAGCAGTTTGGTGAATCTGCTGGAGTTAAATCTGGCCTGCAACAACCTGGCAGAAATCTTGGGAGGAATGTTTCTGAATCTGGGAAATCTCACTGTGTTAGATCTGAATGAGAACTTTATCACAAATATAAACTTCTCTGCATTTTCACCCCTGGTCAGTTTGAGAAAAGTAAATCTGTCCAGAAATCATCTGAATAAAATAAGCCAAATTCAGCCGCTCTTTTTATTACCACAATTACAGGAAGTGCACATTGGGATTAACGGCTTCACCTCTTTTCAGACCTCGGAGGTGTCCAACATTTCTTTGAGACTGAAAGTCCTGGATTTATTTAAAAATCCTTTGAAAGTGTTCAGTATCACTGCAGATATTTTCCCTCTCCTTGATAATTTGGTCTTGGCTTTTATTACTGAAAACATGACATGGGATGTGCAGGACAAAAGGTATCTACAAAGTGTGCAACATCTAAATCTAAGTGGACTACAATTGCCCCTGGAGAAGATCACAGATCTCTTACAAACTTTCAACTCTTCTTTGGTCAGCCTTCGGCTACATTCTCTGGGGGATGTAAAAGTGAGAACTTTGATTAGGAACGTCTGTCTGATTTCATCTTTGAAATTTCTAGGCCTGCAGTGGAACAACATAATATCCATATCAAAAGACGAGATGCAGTTCTGCACACAGTTAACTGAGCTAGATCTCTCCAACAACAGACTATACAGCGTCCCTGCTATCGTCAGCAGCCTACCAGGTCTTCATCTTTTGGACCTCAGCTTCAACCAGATAAAGAACATAAGTTGTGTTGATTTTTCCAATTTAACTCAATTACGGACCCTTCAGATTATCAGAAATGATATATCTCTTATTGAAAATTTTGCTTTTAAAGATCTGAAAAACTTAGTGACACTAACAATTGGATCTAACAGACTCTTGCTCAATGGATATTTTAAAAAAGATCTTCATAAACTTGAGAGTTTGGATATGGCAAATAACAAGTTGGACTCTGTCCATAGTGGAGATTTTGAGTCCTTAAAATCCCTGAGGAATTTGTCTCTATCAGACAATCAAATATTGTTTATTGAACCAGGGTCCTTCAATGGATTGACAAATTTAATTTTCCTGAATTTGCAATCAAACAAGCTCTCTCAGAGTTCATTAAAAGATTTAGTGTTCTCCAGTCTCCCAAACCTGAAAACACTTCTGTTGAACAATAACTATTTTTCATATGACAGTCAAGAGGCTCTAGCACAACCACCCTTTCAACATCTGAAAAAGCTAAAGACTCTGAATATTTTTAGCCAAGGTCATAAAGGAATGCGCTATTTACCCTCAAACCTTTTCAAGGGTCTGTGGTCTTTGGAAGAACTTCAAGCAGAGAATCTTAATATAAATGATTTACATCCAGACACATTTACTTACACTCCTTATCTGTGGGCACTGGATCTCAGCAGAAATGATTTTATTTCACTCACAACAAAACAATTTCTGCCACTTAAGGTCCTCAAGACACTCCACCTGTCCAAAGTTGGCTTGCAATCTTTGGACTTTCTCATTAACGCAAATTTCAGTAAACTGCATCTGTTGCATGTAAGCAAGAATGCATTATCAGTCATTAATGAAACTTTGATCCAGTCTCTTCCAACACTGATTTACCTTGATCTACAAGCAAATTACCTCTCATGTGACTGTACTAATGCCTGGTTTGTAAACTGGGCCATAAGTAGCAATGATACAGAAGTTGAGGGTGTTTATGAACTCACATGCAATTACCCAGACAAACTCAAAGGACATAAACTCCTGGATCTTGATGTAGGTTCATGTAATGTAGATGTTGGGTTTTTCTGTTTCATTTCCACAAGCACACTAGTTTCACTGACCCTACTCGGCTCTTTTCTCTTTCACTTCCTCAAATGGCAGGTTATGTATGCGTACTACCTTCTACTTGCTTTTCTTCAAGATAACAAACAGCAGAGAAAGCGCAATGGTTTGCAATATGATGCTTTTATTTCCTACAATGTGCATGATGAATTTTGGGTTATGAGGGAGCTGTTACCTCAGTTGGAAGGCGAGCAAGGCTGGAAGCTGTGTCTGCATCACAGGGACTTTGAACCAGGCAAACCTATCATGGATAATATTGTTGATAGCATTTACAACAGTCGTAAAACTATCTGTGTGATTAGCCGTCACTACCTGGAAAGTGAGTGGTGTTCCAGAGAGATCCAAGTTGCTAGTTTCCGTCTCTTTGATGAGAAAAAAGATGTTCTTATCCTGGTATTCTTGGAGAATATTCCATGTCATCAACTGTCTCCGTATTACAGAATGAAGAGACTAATCCAGAAGAAGACATACATCAGCTGGCCTAAACCAGGAGAGGACACCAGGGTCTTCTGGCAGAAACTGAGAGTAGCTCTGGAAACCAAAGGCACTTCAGAAATGGAGCATCCTATTGGTTGGGATTTAGGGGTCAACTAACTCTATCTAAATGAAAATATTCTGCAATTAGGGTGACCACCTGCTACTAAGCCCAAGGGGGGACAAGGGGTATGTTTCTGAGGGACAATGTGGGACACTGCTTGGCGCGGCGGTGCCCCCACCCCACGGGCAGACTCTGATAGTGGTTTACCCATATCTAGAATTGTTACTATTGCCTTACTGTTTGTAAATGAATAATTGTTCACAAAAAAAAAGCACATACCTTAGCACATACATTAATAATGCCCTATTCCTTAAACATGTGTAATTGCTGATATATGCTCATGAATAGGCCAACCAATGTGTATTTTTTTCTAAATAAAATGAATATTTTGAACATTCAATGAATTGACAGATGCATTTCCACTTACGATTTACTTTAGCTATTTAATTTTATTTATTTTTCATTAACAATTAATTCACTTTAAATAAATAAAAATATAAAATTATAGGATTAACAGGAATTATAGTTGCTCAACACCACAGGAACAGTTTTAAAAAAAGTCGAAAAAAAAGTCTAAACTCACAACTCCAGAGGTTCACGGAACGAGAAGGTGTGCTGTCATGACAACAATGAAAAAGTTGACAACAACCTAGTCAGCAGGTCACGTGGGAGTGGCAACCAGGGAAGTTCTCACTTTCTGAACTAGTTCAAAGTTCAGTTCACACATTTTAAAATGAACTAGTTCAGTTCAAAGTTTGCACAGAAATGTAAGATTTTCCCCATCTTCACCGACCTCGTTATAAAATCCGTTTAAATTATCATACGACGCCTTTGTCGACGGCGGCCGCGGTGCGACACTGGTGGCTTGTGTTGCCAGATTGGGTGTTTTTTTCGCCACATATTAAGCCCTGTTTACGGCGAGTTTTAGCCAGGTTTTCGCCTGGAAGGCTCTATAGAAATCTGGCACCCCATCAGGACAGGCAGTAAAACAATACGTTCAGTTCACCCAAAATATGAACGAGTTCATGAACGTGAACCTGTTCAGGCACAATGTTTGGCTGCCTGGGTCTCGAGGATATAGACTGACCGACTTTTCTTTTTTTTTTTTGAGCAAGCATTGATTATGCGTGACACAATTTGCGGGACTCATGAATTGGGCTTCAAACGCTGTGCGCGCATGCGCTACGCGGGACGGGTGGTCACCCTATCTGCAATATGCAGGATGTTTGCAGTAAAATATCCAAAAACCACAAGGGCAATGTTAAATATTTTGTTTAGTTGATTACTTTCAATATCCCAAATGTTTTCTACTATTGAGAAAATTGCAATTTTAACCAAGGAAACGGGGCGTGTGGGCAGGGGTGAGGAGTCGCCAGTCAATGGCGTCATTTCCGCGTTACCCCTGGTTTCCGCCAGGTTTGACCTCGCACTGCAATAGTAACCATGGCGACAGACGTTGACAATTGGGTCAGTTATGCCGGTTATGCCTAGAAGGACGCTCACGCTGTTGTTGTTTTGTTCGAACATTATGGACCATGGCAAGCAGACTTTGAGACAAGAAGAGAACTTCGAAAGAAGAAGAAGATTTCGAAATGCCGAACGTCCACGTCCGCAACTAACTTTGTCTTGACGGAGACGCGAGTGTTGCATGTTACTTTATTAAACAGGTGAGCAAATGTTAAGCATAGTGAGCAAACTAATCAATGTTATTTAGTTCAACACGATAAAAAAGTTAGAATATGATCTGTATGTTATTCTCTAATGTTAATCTGGCTTAGTCTCATACAGCCAAAAAACAACCTAACTTAACTAACAACATACAACACTCAAAAATCCCATTTAGTGTGATAGTTTAACTGTTAGAGCAAGAGAAGCAGCGCTGCGTTACCTCAAGTTTCATTTTTTTAACGTAAAAAACAACTGACCTGTGTGAGTAATTCAGCATCAGCACTTGTGTGTAGTTCAGTAGAATGAAATGTCCTTATTCCTTTATATCCGCTAGACTCGCGTTGTGTGTGGCGCTGGTATACGTCTAGCAATCGCGCCCTGCTTCATACCACAGTCATGTTAAAAACATCACTGTATTCACTCATCCATAAAAGATCCATCAGCTTGACGACAAGATCCATAATTTCGCTTAATGCAGAATATATGCCACCAATATACGCCTTTGTTATTGTAATAATTAATTCATTACATTTATATAGTGCTTTTCTGGACACTCAAAGCGCTTTACATAGAGAGGGGAATCTCCTCAACCACCACCAATGTGCAGCATCCACCTGGATGATGCGGCGGCAGCCATAGTGCGCCAGAACGCTCACCACACACCAGCTTACTGGTCGAGAGGAGACAGTGATGAAGCCAAATCCAAGCCAAGATGAAATCTAGCATATTGTACCTTTAACTGCTTTTTTCCCTTCCTTCCTACACTGTACACAATATGGGTCACCTTAAGTAATATCATGACTAATGAATTGTTAAAAGTGTATATATGGAAAAAGTCTTAGATGCAAAAAAGCATGTTTTATCACAATACTCAAATAAAAACACCTTGCATTAACATGCCTTTATTATGGATAGCTGCAGTTTAATTTGATTGTATATTTAAGCACTTGATATTTAAACATCTCACACATGATTTTGTCTTTAATTTAGTCATTTTCTATACACTTAACTGTGTATATACAGATTAGAACAACTTTCAACGTTGTTAGTGTTTATGCAAAAAAGCTGAATCAGCAGTGTTCATATATATCTATGTTGTGGCTGAATAAAGTGGATATGTCACCGGTGCAGGCTGGGGTGGGCACCAGATGACCGGTCGCACCCCTAACTGCACCCCTAGCACCCCACCGTGAGGAGCCGACACCACAGGTACAAACAGGCAGACAGAAAACAGTGCAGCCAGAGCCGGCTCTCCTTATTGAGGGAATGCGCGTGACGTCACCGTCAGCCGGAGTACCTGCAGTTCCTCACAGTAAGTGGAAAAAAGACTGAGCGGCTGTATATGTGTTTATACCTTAAAGGCCATGGTGCAGTTTTTTTCATGGTGCATGGTGCAATTTTCTAGTTGGTAATAAACATTTATACAGTTATCCTTTGTATCTGATGTTGTAGGGAATTCAAAAATTAAAATATAATACGGAAAAGTGGGTGAAATGCTAGCTTTTAGCTACAGCTAAGCGAGGATTCTTATTTCTCCCACAATGCATTCCATGACGTCACATGAGGTACTCGCTGACTGTTGGACGACAGACGAAAGCCCGCGGCCCGCCTTACCATTGAGGGAGAGTGATACGAGGAGTAGCTAGCTAGTGAATGAGTGACAGTGACAGATTTATAAGTAAAGATAGATAGATAGATAAGCATAGCATATATAGTGAGAGATAGCATAGCATAACAGATAGCAATAGCTAAGAGATTTCTTCCCCAAGGACAAAGGGATTTTCCGAAGCTGGGTGCAGTTTGTGAAGATTAGGCGAGCTAGCTCTGTTACCGCCTACTCGAGAATATGCAGCGCGCATTTCAAAGAGGAGGATTACAACTCAGGGGACGCCAAGATGGTCTCACTTGGTTTAAAGAGTGAGAGGAGTGTTAAATTACTTCCTACCGCCGTGCCGTCGGTGAACGCAAACCTCTCTGCTTGCCCTGTCCCGAGGTCGAGAGACACCGTCTGCCGCAAGCGAGAAATTGCCACGGTACCCAGATAGCAAACTGACATTGAATCAACGTGGAAATATGACATCGAAACAACGTTGATCTGACATTGTTTTGCCCATCGAATTAACGTTGAACCAACGTCAGATGCGTCATTCTTTCAAAACTAACGGAAAATCAACTTGAAATCAAAGCGTTGTTTCAACGTTATGAAAGCAAACCAATTTTCGATTTCATTTAGCTTTGAAGAATGCCGCGTCTGACGTTGGTTCAACGTTAATTCGATGAGCAAATCAACGTTGTTTCAATGTCATGAGAGACGTCGTTTCCACGTTGATTCAATGTCAGTTTGCTGTCTGGGGAAGCATCATGCTAACGTTAATGTTTACAAGCTGCGTGTTAGCTAGCTCTGTGTGTATTTTGTATACCGTGCTCCCTTTGACACAGCCTCCACTAATTTACAAGCACGATCACTCTGACATTAGAAGAGAATATTTCGGAATTCACGAATGAAAATTAGAATAATAACAATATTGTCCTGAGGTAAAAGTCCATATCATCATGATTGTTTGGATCAGATCAAGCGGCTTTCGCAATAGTGTTTGCGTTTTGTTTTTGACTGCTACGGTTCTCTTTCACATATATTTGACCGTGACCGTGTCGCCAGGGCTGTAGTGAAGCATTTTTCTCACCCACTCACACTGTTTTGATTTTGGTACGGCTGTGTTATTGTTTCCACTGGGAAACTAACGTTTTAGTTGTAGCACACACGTCCCATTTTATTGATGGACTTATGAAACGACTGGGAATATGTACTTATCGTCTTGGAATTTCAAAGATAAGTAAATAATTCTCAGTACTTCCAAGTTGAAAATAAATGATTAAAAGTTTCATGTGCTCCTGCAATGTGCTTGCGAATCACTTCTAAGTATTCATAGTATACCCACATCTTATTTCACCACTACACACTTGCATTTTGCTGACCCTTTTTCATATTTGTTTTTGCAAGATGTTGAAAGACGCCTCACAGCAGGAGACTGTGGACAGTATAGACACTGTGGAGAGTGTCTATACTGGGGTTCAGCCCTTGCCCTCCTCCACTTCTGACGCTGGGACACAGTGTTCTTTGAAGCCCCCCCGATGGTCTCACGGTAAAACTTGGGTATTTTAAGGGGTAGATATTATCATATAGTCTAAAACAGTATCTATGCAATCAGAACATTTCCATACACATTGATTAAATTAATACATAGCTTAGACCAAAAAACATAGCCGTTTAGATTTGCCATGATTGTCACATGTTTGGGTGTTTACTGCCTCTCCACAGCTGTGCAGGTTAACCTGAAGCCCAAGATGATCATTCTGCCCACAAACCTCCACTCCCCTCGCTAGTCCTGAACAGACAGATGATGATGATAATGCCTCTGTCATCAGTGACTCATCGTGGGTGCCCGAAGAGCCGATGCATGAGGAGCATGAGGAGGACTTGTATGATGAGCCACCTTACACGTGTGACCCCCACCACAAGTGAGATAGTTTAAAACCAACATAGACTATTTTAAATGCTCATTTTTGTGTACTGTAGCTTTGTTAGTTTGTATGATCCCCCCCCAACAATTTTTTTTGTTGTTATAGTGCCATTGACAAATTCATTGTTTGCCAAGAGGAGCTGATGTGCCTTTTTGACATCTGTCCGGTCTGTTGTGAGAGGTCAGACAGGAGCATCGTGCAGCAGGAAGGACCTTTAGTAAAGATCAAGCAAGTACGGTTTTGTATACGCAGGAGGCCATTTGATTAGCAAATCAGAATATATAATTACAATCCTATAGCTCTGACTGTCTTGCCAGTTAATTTACAATGTATGTACCAGGCTGGCTTTAGTCTATTGGTTTGTGATGGCATCATATTTGAGTGTTATACTGTATTGGTCACGTGTGTTTCATTGAAAACATGAAATCTTTGACCAGTAATGTACAGTACTTAATCTATATTAAATTCTGATGTAATATTGATTACTCATATTTTTTTTTTTTACATATCCAGGTCTGTGCATCATGTGGCTACCACCGATTCTGGCAAAACCAGCCAATGCTTCACAGGAACATGCCAACCTGCAACCTCCTGTTAAGCGGGGCCATTCATTTCACTGGATGTTTAACCACCCAGACATTAAGGATGTTGTAGGTGGAGCCCCAATGGGTCTGGCTTGAATTTCCCACTTAGGACCCACATAAGACTCTTACAGAGCCCATTTAAAGCCCATCTGGGTAACCATAGTTGGATCCCGGGTGCAAGCCCACTTAAGGCCCATTTGGCCAGGTGGGGCCCAAATGGGTCTGACATGAATTGCCCAATTAAGACCCACGCAGTACCCGTACTGGTCCCAATTTTAGTACATCTGGGCTTCCACAGCTTGCCCCAATGTGGATCCCGGGTGCAAGCCCATAATGGGGCCCACATTTGCCGCCCATCAAGCCCTCATATGGGCCCCACATGTCATTGCTGGCTGGGTCTGTTTGGCCTGCAGTGCATCAGTGCGAGCAGTTACTTTCGCCATCAGTGCCGCTACACCATCCCAGTAATCGTTCAGGCCTGGCAAAAAGATCAAGCACAGAATTTGAGTGACCTACGGGCAATGGATGGTGGGCTAGTTCTTGCAGGTGACTGCAGGTAAATCAGTGTGAGAGCTCATAGCACATTTTGATTTTGTTATTTGTTATCCTGGAGGGTGGCTTTATTTGGCATTTGCAGATGACATTAAAAACTTGAAACCTAATTCAAATTTGTAATTAATTCCAGGTCAGATACTCCTGGGCACTGCACAAAGTATGGATCCTACTCTCTGATCGAGGACAGAGTGAACAAGGTGGTGGATGTTCAGCTTGTTCAGGTAAACCTGATGTTATTAGACAAAGAAATGAAGTCTGCAATTTAGTAAACTTGATTGTATATTAATATAACATCTTTCCACTAGTACAAAGATGCTTAGAGCTTTGTGTATTGCCTAACTAGAGTACAGTGTATCGTAATGCTTGGACCAGCAACGTGTCGGTTCATTCACGCCTCCTTCAACAACACCAGCATTCCACACTTACACTGTTATGTCATGTTGCAGAGTTCAGAGGTCCCCAACAGCTCATGGTGTGAGCTTGAAGGGCTCAAGCGCAGTGTTAACCTGCTGAGGGGAAAGGACCTGCATTTGGCAACGCTGATCACGGACCGTCATCGCCAGGTATTTACAATAAAAATGCAGTATAGAATGTAAATATCTGAATTGCACTGAAGTCAGATGTTTGTGGTTTGCTGATGCACTGAGGGCCACACAGGGTAATCATCCACAAAAGCTTGTTTATTTCTCCTTAGGTTGCCAAATAAGTAAGCCAGCAGCCATATCACCCTGTAGCCCAAGAAGTTAGTACCTGGATGGGAGACCTTCTGAGAAAGCCAGGTTGCTGCTGGAAGAGGTGTTAGTGAGGCCAACAGGGGGCGCTCACCCTGTGTTCTGTGTGGGTCCTAATGCCCCAGTATAGTGATGGGGATACTATACTATCAAAGAGCACCGTCCTTCGGATGAGACGTTAAACCGAGGTCCTGACTCTCTGTGGTCATTAAAAATCCCAGGATGTCTTTCGAAAGAGTAGGGGTGTAACCCCGGCATCCTGGCCAAATTTGCCCAGTGGCCTCTGTCCATCATGGCCATATACACCAATTGGCTTCATCACTGTCTCCTCTCCACCAGTAAGCTGGTGTGTGGTGAGCGTTCTGGCGCTCTATGGCTGCCGTCGCATCATCCAGGTGGATGCTGCACACTGGTGGTGGTTGAGGAGATTCCCCTCTCTATGTAAAGCGCTTTGAGTGCTGAGAAAAGCGCTATATAAATGTAATGAATTATTATTATTATTATTATGTATTGGCAATACATACTTGGAATAGCCTTCCTCCTGCAATTAGGCAAGCTCCATCTATCTGTACTTTTAAATCTCAACCAAAGACTCATTTATTCACCCTGTAATCTGTCTTCCTGTTTTTTCTGTTCTTTTTATTTATTATTTATTTATTTATTATGTATGTCACGTGACAAATGAACGTAAGACTCGGAAGCAAGGTAAAGTGATTATTTATGTTCCCTGTAAATCATTTTTTACTGCATTATGATTTCTTAATTCAGAATATGATCAACATTCCGTAAGTGGATGTGATCGGGGAATTTGGCTGTTAAAATTATAACATTAAGCCACTTAAATAAACAAAATGATTCGAATGACTCAGAAAATCAGTAAAATGAACTTCCTATTCATGACTCGCGAGAGCAGGGGCTTTTAATAACTTAATTATATTTATTAAAATTTATTTACAGAATTATTTTTATTCATTCTTATTCAAACGAGGCGTCGGCTACGGTGAAACAACATTTTCACCGGAGAAAGAGGTAAAAGTTTAGAAATAAACACTAGAGGTTCACAGGTGGGACTGTCAAACTTGCATAGCCTTCACAGCTGCTGGAAACATCCATATACAGACCGAGCCCAGTAAGCTGTAGAGGAAGTTGGCCCAGGTCACAATGATTCGGCTGACTGTTGCTCTGTGGATGACTGTTGCGCTTTTGGGATGTGATGTTCAACACACTTGAGTGTGGATTTGCTTCATTGCATTTGTAGTGAGGGTCAATAGCCTGTGGGTGCAGTATAATGAGTGGTTAAGTTGGGTCAGGGATTTCTTTTCCCAGGGTTCTCAAGTCTCACGCATTGGCCGTGAGACACACGCAATTCAACCAGTTCACACGCTCACACACCACATTGTGTATTTCTCACGCTGAAAAGACAAAGAAAACATTGTATAGGAGGCGTAGGCACACAAAGTGAAGTTTCCTGCGGCCAACACGTATCTCTCGGATAGACTGCGTTCGTTAGGCAACATAGGGCAACGCGAACACAAGGAAGTTGACGGAACATTCTCGCCCACCATATGTTCGTTACTAGGTAACCAACAACATTGCGCGAACACACCTGATGGAGAAGGGAAGAAAGCTCGTCTAACGTTTTTAGGCTAGAACATTTAATCTACAGTATAGCCCATCATGTACATTATTAATGATGCAGTCAAAAACTCTACAACTACTTTGCAACCAAGCCAGAACTTTGGCTCAGTTTGGCTTGCTTACATTACTTAAAACTATAAGGGACATGTTAGTGGGTATGGGAAAGAATGAAGATGTATTTCATCATTTTATTTTAAATTATATATTATAATGTATTAACCCTTAAAGGGGCAAGCATACATACATTTGATGGAAAAATTATTCATTGCTATTTTTTAGGGATGTCCCGATCCGATACTCAGGATCGGTATCGACTCCGATAGTGCCATTTTTGCGGGATCGGGTATCGATCAGACGAGGCCGATCCAAATCCGATGTTGTGCGTATACTATTATGTTATTGTTAAGCCCCACAAAAGGCACAAAACATTCTAAAGTACCATAACGTGTTCGTGCACCCTAAAATAAGTGTTCTGAAGCCATTATGTGTGAGAGAAATTAATATTTAAGTCATTAAATTCAAGATCATGTAAACTTTTCCCTCCGCTGCGGATGTCAGTCATTCTCCACTCAGTGTTCAAACAGCACGTCGCGTTCGGTTACAGTCGATGATGAAACTATCTTCAAGATGATTCAATGTAATATCATTTTACTTGATCTGTAGATAAAGGTCTATGTTTTCGCATAAAACAACTGTATATTGCTGGACTTTATTGCTGTAACTCAATCGTGTTACTTTCTAGCGGGCAACTGTCGGTTAGATCACAACACTAGAGTAGAGTCAGAGCAAACTGTTCTTCACACGCACAGTAACTGAAATTTAACACTGTTAAAAGAAAAGTCTCAATAAACTATTACATAGATAGATACTGTTTAACACTGTCCATCAATATGTATTTCCTTTGTGCTTTCAACTTCTCAAAGCGGACTTGACGCGCTGCGTGCATACTGTCTATGGCTGCGTGCTGTATCTCCATGTGGCTTCAAGCGCATCATTCTGCGCTCGTAATGCGCATAAGCGCTTTGTGCCGCACTGTGTTGGAGTCTTTCATATCATAATGCAGTGACGCAATTAAAGCTTATTAACATTAATAATTATTAATGTTGCTGCCTCTTAAAATAGCTGTGATATACACTTCAAACATGTCTCAATTTATAGTAGCCTTGGCTATATCTAAAATAATTATCTTTTTCATTTTTGTTTTCTTGTTTTTCATGAATGTATTTTACAACAATATAAAGAGCAATATGTATAATTCACTAATCTAGTTTATAATAGCATTTTTGTCATAGATTATGATCATATATTTTTTGGATTTGTTGTTTATCTTTATAATAAGTAGCTTGTGTTTAACACAGACATGAGTGACAATCAGTTTAACACAGTTACAGTGGGGGAAATAAGTATTTGAACCCTTGCTGATTTTGCAGGTTTGCCCACTTACAAAGAATGCAACAATCTACAATTTTAATCATATGTACATTCTAACAGTGAAAGACAGAATCCCAAAGAAAATTCCAGAAAATCACATCATATAAATTTATAAAAATTGATAACCATCTGATGAGGAAAAACAAGTATTTGACCCCCTACCAAACAGCAAGTATTCTGGCTCCTACAAGCCAGTTAGTCTTTCTTTAAGACACAGCCTCAATCCCAACCAATTATCTACATCAAATACACCTGCCTCACTTAATTACCTGTATAAAAGACACCTGTCAACACCCAAACAACCAGCATCCAACTTCACTACCATGGGCAAGACCAAAGAGCTTTCTACGGACATCAGGGACAAGATTGTCGATCTGCACAAGGCTGGGATGGGCTACAAGAGAATCGGAAAGCAACTTGGAGAGAAAAGATCAACTGTCGGTGCAGTTATAAGGAAATGGAAGAAGCACCACACCACCGCCAACCTCCCTCGGTCTGGGCCTCCACACAAGATCTCGCCTCGTGGGGTGTCCCTGATCATGCGAACGGTGAGGAATCATCCCAAAACCACAAGGGGGGAACTGATGAATCAACTGAAGGCAGCTGGGACCACAGTTACAAAAGAAACGGTTGGTAACACACTACGCCGTCATGGATTGAAATCCTGCAGCGCACGCAAGGTCCCCCTGCTCAAGAAGAAACATGTACAGGCCCGCATGAAGTTCGCCATTCAACACCTGGACGACTCAGAAGAGGCCTGGAAGAAGGTGATGTGGTCAGATGAGACCAAAATAGAACTTTTTGGCCTCAACTCAACTCGTCGTGTTTGGAGGGCAAAGAACACCGAGTACAACCCAAAGAACACCATCCCTACCGTCAAGCATGGTGGTGGCAACATCATGCTTTGGGGGTGCTTTTCAGCCAAGGGGACGGGACAACTCCATCGTATTGAGGGAGGATGGACGGGGCCATGTATCGTGGAATTCTGGACCAACATCTCCTTCCCTCAGTGAGAGAGCTGAAGATGGGTCGAGGATGGGTGTTTCAGCACGACAACGACCCTAAGCACACCGCCAAAGCAACAAAAGAGTGGCTGAAGAAGAAGCATATCAAGGTTCTGGAGTGGCCTAGCCAGTCTCCAGACCTGAATCCAATTGAAAATCTTTGGAGGGAGCTTAAAATTCGAGTTGCCAGGCGACAACCTCGGAACCTGAAAGATTTGGAGGCTGTCTGCAGGGAGGAGTGGGCCAACATCCCTGCCAAAATGTGCACAAACCTTGTCACCAACTATAAAAAGCGTTTGACATCTGTGCTGGCCAATAATGGCTTTTCTACAAAATATTAACATGCTGTTTGGTAGGGGGTCAAATACTTGTTTTTCCTCATTAGATGGTTATCAATTTTAATAAATTCATATGATGTGATTTTCTGGAATTTTCTTTGGGATTCTGTCTTTCACTGTTAGAATGTACATATGATTAAAATTATAGATTGTTGCATTCTTTGTAAGTGGGCAAACCTGCAAAATCAGCAAGGGGTCAAATACTTATTTCCCCCACTGTATAGAAATTATACTTGGTTTAAAAAAAACTGTACTGGTATTTACAATGTAGAATGCTGCTGTTTAACTTGTTGGTAACTAGCTAGCTTTAAGTACTGAAGTAGCTGTATTTTCTTTTATTTATATATATATATATATATATATATATATATATATATATTGTAGTGTTTGAATAAAGGGTGGCAATCTTTCATAATCAACTGTTGTTGTGGACTATATACTGGAGGTATATTTTAAGGGGCTAATTGAGTAAAGCGCTATATATTTTATTAGTTAAAGAATAAAATAAAAATATTGGATTGATATCGGTATCGGCAAAAGCCAAAGCTGCGGCATCGGTCTCGGTATCGGAAGTGAAAAAGTGGTATCGGGACATCCCTACTATTTTTGTATGTATCTAGACTATAATGACACAGTTCATGCATTTTTTCCAAAATATGACCTTTATTTTCTGAGTTACACTCTGTATCTTCGGAGATACATTGCCCTTTTAGGGAAACATTAACTTTTTCTCCCAAGATGCATTGCACTTTTTGAACAATGATCATAACTTTCATAACTTTTTCATCACAGTTTCATAACTTTTTGAACATCCTTTTCCTGTTTTTTTTTTTTTAATTCTACCATCTTCCCTGCATGCCCCACACTAGATATATTCTAGAGGCAATAGAAGCTCAGAAAACAGATGTGGGTATTTTGTCCAGTGACCAGGCAAAGCCTCACTTTGCACTTTTGAAACATGATGGATGTCTGCCCATCTTGGCACATCCTGCATCAGTCTTTCACTGACAGGATAGGGAAGTGGTCAATCCTGTCATACGTACCTCATATCATCCACTGACCTGGGAACCTTTGGCTCTTTGATCACTTTTTCTGGTGTATTGTCTTTATTTCCTTTGGATGGCCGTCCCCTTTTCTGCTTTTCAAGGTAAATGAGTCCCCTGCCAGCATCCAGCCTAAAGTCCTTCAGACACTGGTGTTTCTGAGCAAGAGCTGCTGCATCATGCCGGTAGAGGAGCCATGCGTTATTGACAGCAATGTCAACTATCTGCCAAAATATGCCCATGTACCACCGATGGGACTTTGCTGGAGTGCAATACAGGGCAATCATCATATCTGCCTAATTCACTCCTCCCATATGAGTATTGTATTCAGACACAATCTTGGGGCATGGCACACTTATCTTTCTCTTCTCCTCTTTAGAGTAGCGTCTCACTTGGCCAACAGGGTTGACAGACGCACAGGAGCTCACCAAAGTGACTGTTTTGTTGTCTGCCCATTTGACCACAGCCAGCTTTGAATCATTGTCAACATGAAAGTCGAAGCTGCCTCTACCTCTTCGTAGGAGGTCTCGATCTTCTTCTACGCTGCAAACCATCAAGCGGTTCTTTCGAATAGTGCCCAAACTTCTGAGGCCCATAGAATCGTTTAGATGTGTTACCAATCTCAACGATGTGAAAAAATTGTCGAAGTAGACAACGTAGTCGGGTGGGTTTCAGGTGGTTTTGCACAACTGCAGGACAACATTTTCACCTAACCCAAACTCTTTGCCTTGAGTTTGAGTAGAACCATAAAATGTAGACCTCCCTGAATAGACCATGAAGTCATACACAAATCCAGATACACCAGCGCGGACAAAGATCTTGAAACCCCATTTTTTGGGTTTACTGGGTAGATACTGCTGCAGACTTCCAGCTTTTTTTCCTTTGTAAGGAACCATTATCTCATCAATTGAGAACTGGTTCTCACTCTCCATTTCCATGCACTTGCTCCTCGTGTGGTCCAGTACAGGCCTTATTTTCACAAGGCGATCTTCACTGGACTCAGAGCTCATGTTGTCTTGAAAGTGGAGCATCCTGGATAAACATTTGTACCTTTTGAGTGGCATAACATCTGCTACTTTGTCAAATCTTGTATCTGTTGCCCAGTAGTTTTCCATTGCAGGCATTTCACTATACCCATGATCAGCTTCATTCCAATGAAAGCCTTGATTTCAGACACATTAGTGTTGATGCTGCATCCAGTGAGCTGACAGGAATACAAGTTTGTCTGCTGAGCAATGACTTCAAAGATGTCCTTGTCAAAGAATTTGGAGAAGTACATTAGTGGAGTGGAGAGCTCGTCTGGTGCTGTGAAGCAGCTTTGTGTGGCAGCGGACTGGTGCTCAAACTCAGTTTTTCTCCAACTATTGAAAAGGAAAAATTATCAATATTTCCCCAATTTTCAACATAAACCACCTAAGTATATGCAATTTTACACAAACTCCTTTGTGTTGTTGTGTTTGTGTCTGAGTGTGTGTGTGTGTGGGCTTGGGTGCATGTGTTTGTGAGTGAGAGAGAATTTGGACCTTACTAAAATTTAATTCAGGACCCCTGCTCTAATGTATCTGTATCTAATTGATCATTTTGCTTCTTTTGTCCTGCTGTGAAGGACCACTGCAAAGAGAGTGGTGGTGATGCACCTGGGAGCCCCCCATCACCACCCAGAGAAGACGAGGTGCTCCGAGAAGAGCTTCTGTCATCCAGTGGGTCGGATGCAGATCCACTGGATAAGGACTACAGGCCATCTTCATCGCCATCATCCAGTGAAGATGAGTTGCCTGCACTAGAGTCCCAGTCATCCTGTGACACCACAGTCATGCACCATCCAGTGAAACTGACACCAGAGAAGCTAAAAACCAGAAGGCCAAAGGTACAGCAGTTCAAAGAGGTACGAAGTCAAAAGGGAAGTTTAAAGATGACAAAACAATTACTGTTAAAAGAAGCATAAAAAGGATGGTGCCAGAGTCTGGGACAAAGTCCATTACTGTGTGTTCTGTGAAAAGGCTCAATTTGAAGATAGCTAGACATCTAGAAAGAAAACATGGTATGGAACGTGATGTCGCCTATGCTTTTAGTTTCCCAGTTGGCTCAAAACAAAGGAAGACTCTGATAGAAGGCCTTCGTAATAAGGGTGACTGGCAACACAATCACATGGTCTTCAAGGAAGGAAATGGTGAGATTGTAGTATGGAAACGGCCCTCTGTGAAGGCAGACGTAGAGAGCTACCTACCATGTCAACACTGTTATGCAATGTTCAAGAGGACTGAACTCTGGAGACATGAGAAGTCATGTAGAGAACGGCAAAAAGGCAAAAGGGTACAAAAATCTTCCTCACATCTACTTCCACTCAAATCAGGCCAAGGAGTACAAAAGATCATCCAATCTATGCAACAAGATCATGTAACCTCCCACATCAGAAGTGATGAGATGATTTGTGCGTATGGAGATGTATTATTTGCAAAACATACATTGCACAAAACCTGCTGAGAGAACTAGGACGGTTTATGTTGGCTGCCAGATTGATAAGCGTGCCAAAACTCTTAAAGACGTTTGTGATCCAGCAAAATTCAAACTTGCCATTGAAGCAGCCAGACGTGTGTCAAACTATGATGTAAACAAGAACGAATATGGAAAGCCATCTACAGCTGTTAAAATTGGGTTTTCACTCAAAGGGGGCACTGAAGCCTGGATAGGCCACTGCTTGATGGAGTCTGATGTCAAAACTGAGAAGAAAGCAAAAAAGTTCAAGGAGTTGCTGGAGAACTCATGGTCCATTCATGTGTCTACTAATGCTCACAGCTCACTGGAGCAACGGCGGTGGGGCAAAGAAGACACTGTACCTCTGACAGAGGATGTTATCACTCTCCAGAACTACCTGAGGAAAGTTGAGGATGAGGCGAAGGCAGAGTTAACAGAGCGCGCGAGTACTACAGCATACAGGAAGTTAAGTGAGAGCCTTCTTGCACAAATAATTGTGTTCAATAAAAAGCGTGAAGGAGAAACATCACGTTTAACCCTTGAGACATTTCTAAAAGCAGACCCCGGTCCTGTTAATGAGGACATTTATGAGACTATCGCCTGTAGAAAAACAAATGAGTCACAGACTGACACGTTTGGTGACACGCGGAAAGAGAGGAAGAAAGGTGTTCATCCTCCTTATTGAGCACACAGAAGCTTCGCTTGACTTCCTGATTGAAAAACGGAGGGAAGTAGGCATACTTGAGGAGAACCCTTTCTGTTTGCCAGGCCTAGCACAACAACCAATCTCCGTGGGTGTAACTGCCTCAGAAGATATGCAGAAGACAGCAAGGCCAACAATCCAGAACTGCTGAGATCAACAAAGTTAAGGAAACACGTTGCTACCTTATGTCAGCTTCTCGACCACAGCAATCAGGAACTTGAGCAAGTTGCTCATTTTATGGGACATGATATCCGAGTCCACTGCGAGTATTATCGACAGACAGATAAAACATTCCAAGTGGCCAAGATTGGCAAACTTCTGTTTGCAATGGAGCATGGAGCAGACTCGCTGAAAGGGAAGAGTCTGCAAACACTGGACTCCGTTATCAGTGGTAATTAAATTATTATTATTATACAATTTTAAAGTTCTCCCCCTTCCAATTACACTGTCTTCTTTCTGTCTGTCTTTATCTCTCCTTCTGACTTTCTGTCTACTGTGTGTGCATCTTTATTTATCTCCATATTTTTGACTCTCTTTTAATATCACTGTAAAAATTGAGCAATTTCTTACTGTGATTATTTTCATAGGCAAAAGACACACAGCCCCCCCAACTAAAGATCTGAAAGGTGTCAAAAAGAGAAGGACAGACAAGAGTTCAACAGGAAGTTCATGAAGGTATGTTCTAAAAATCACACGAGTAGTCATATTTAGGGATGTAATGATTCACTCAACTCAAGATGCGATTCACGATACGATTTTCTCACGATTTTCTTGCATTTTAGAAAAATGTTGTGAATGATTGTTTCTCATGTACGCTTCATCAGATGGACGACAGCTTTTTATCTCGTCGTGGGGACCCAGCCCGTTCTCATCCTTTAACGTCATATAGAACACTATATGCAAAAACGGAGCTATACTACGCACATGGCACCCTTTATCGTTAATATAACACGCGAACCCAAGACGTCATAAATCCTTTAGCATGAATATGACACGCAGACCCTACCCCACACCTAAACTTAGCCCTCACAGCGCATGTTATATTAACGATAACGGGTGCCATGTGTGTAGTATAGCGCCGTTTTTGCATATAGCATTCTATATGACGTTAAAGGATGAGAATGTGTTGGAGGACCGCAACATGACAGCACACTCACGGTGTGGGGCCATTTTGCTGGACCCCACAAGGATTCTCATTGGAATGAATAGAAAATGCTTTGCTGATAAGTCTAGTGCAGAAATCTGAGTTTGGCCCACAAGTGATGAAAAAATAATAATATGTGTTAGGGTGTGCTATGATTTTGCTCAGTACTGCCCCCTAACTCGCTTAATGGTAGTGCACTCTCACAAACGTGCGCACACTGTAAACCAATGAAATGTTTGACCCATGTTTGTCACCTGGGTCAGTACCAAGGTAACTACACAGTACATCTTTTGTAATGACGTGAAGTGTCGTGATGACGACGTTGGATGGGTTGGATCCATAGATCTATATAAAGGCTAGATATCTCGTCCGCGCTGCTGGCCAATGGAGGTCGACGTCAGCAGCTGGCGGCCATCTTGTCACAGGCAGCTCGCTCACTGGTAACATTGTTTTAATGGTGCATGTACTTTTTAAATCACCGTAATTTGCTAAATTTTCTACCAATTTTCAAACGGTCTGGTTTGTTATAAACGACAGAGATGTAGTTATGATACTGCATACTTATGAATAATAAGTGTATAAATAAATAATCATCCAGAATTATAGCCACGTTAATAAAGTTTGTAAGAAACCAAACCGTTTGTAAATCCGTCAAGATTTCAACGAGATAAGAGTATTTCTTACATCAGATACCACAGAGCCCGCCAGAAAGTCTGTCTGTGACAAGATGGCCGCCGGTGATGACGATAAATACTCCACCATGAGACATCTAGCCTTTATATAGATATCTATGGTTGGATCAACGGCTCTGGGGGTCATGTTCAGGACGTTGGATACCATGACGTTTAGTTTTGGCGGTCGAAAGCTTCCATGAGGGAAACACTTCAACGCAGGAACATAATTGGTACTCCATTGGAATATAAGGTAATTCACAGAATAACACGTTTGTGACACCTATGCTTATGAATAACGAAGAAAGCAATAACCTAGATTACGTTAAAAATATTTGCAGTAACTTTTATAGACAGTAGATAAGTAATTTAGCTAAGCTGGTTACTACTAGCTAAAATTTGCACCACCCTAAAGTCCCTTTTTCCTGGGTAACTTTAATGTTTCTGCGGTCAAAACGGGTCAATAATATTGCCTTGGCTTTCGTTAGTGTTAGTAGCCTTTAGCTAACATTTTAACTTAGTACTGGCTTTTGTTAGCGCCAGTACCCCCTTGGGCCGTTAATGGCGTCGGCGCGAGTGTTTTCTTATCAGTGCAAAAGAAAATCAAATAACTCTGTCGATTGTCGTCATACAGGCAAGTGTTATACATCATTTAAAACTGCTAAATGCCTTCTTTTATTTGTGTACACTAATAATAAAAACGTTGTTCATTCTGAAACATGACACATTATGTTAGTAACTCGGTGAATGCTTGCCACACTTAAATGAAACTTATTTCTTCACGAAGTCGGAAGTCTCCATTTTTAAATGTAAATCATATCAAAACAAATATTCTCTGTTTAAGTTATCCTTATGAAAGAAACAATGTACAATTTGAACGTATTTTTTTTGTATCTAGCATTATAACTTTAGCTTACTGTCTGCCTGCTAGTGTCATTAGATTCTCGAAATTCTGTCATTTTTCATGACAGTATGAACGACACAGATCCGATCTTTTCAAATGCGACCCAGGCCACTTGGGTATGTGGTCCAAATCCGATATGTATCCGATCGTTTGAAATGCTACTTCAATCTGAACGGCCAGGTCACATATATCCGACCCGCACGTCATTGCACGCACCTGTAGCTAGCCAATACACGCTAACTCCAACGCGTTTCTGCACTGTTATGGGCCGCTGCAGATGTGTCTCTTCCCCAGTGTTGTGCCTGAACGCGTTCAATGAACGATAGTGCATGAACGTGTTCATATACAGTATTACTGCCTGATGAACATTACCGTGAACACGTTCATTCTGGTGTCTGTGAACGTGCGCTCTCTGTCAGTTTAACTTCTTACAGTAGGGTGCCAGATTTCTATAGAGCCTTCCAGGCGAAAACCTGGCTAAAACACATGTAAACATGCCTTAAAATGTAGCGAAAAAACACCCAATCTGGCAACACCAGCCACCAGTGTCGCACCGCGGCCGCCGGTGACAGAGCAAGGAGCGCCGAGGACCCGCACTATCAATTAAACGACGAGATCGGTGAGGATCGGAATAATCTTACATTTATGTGCAAACTTTGACCGTCGATAAAATAATTGTTGTCTGTGTTTGTATATGGGCTGTGGCAATAATAATAATAAAACAAAAGCTCGCAACATATGGAAAAAAATAATTATTACTCTTCTGCGCATGCGGGTCACTTCTGGGTCATTTCACGTTCACACAGGAGATCACAAAAGGTCGCATTTAATTGGAAATGTGAACGGCCTTGCAAAAAAATCGAATTTTTTCAAAAAATCGGAATTTAGCATTAAGCCCTGCAGTGTGAACGTAGCCTAAGAGCCCGATACCGCCTACCAGAAGGAAGCAGGGAGAAGAGATTGTTTGAGGGGTGTGTCTCATCCTGCATAATATTATGTGCTCTGTGTAAGCAGCGGATCTTAAAGATATCGTCACCGCTACAGTAGCGTACATCAACCACCAGGGTGGCCTACGCTCACGTCGGTTGTCGCAGCTCGCCCGCCACCTCCTGCTATGGAGTCAGAAGCACCTGAGGTCCCTTCGTGCAGTGTACATTCCAGGAGACCGGAACTTGGCAGCCGACGAGCTGTCACGGGTCCGCCCTATCTCCGGCGAATGGCGACTCCATCCCCAGACGGTCCAGCTGATTTGGGACCAGTTCGGGGAGGCACAGATAGATCTGTTCGCCTCCCGGGACTCCCAGTGAGCCTCCTTTCCCCCAGTGAGCCTCCTTGCACGGGTGTTGTGCAAGATCAAGGAGGACGAGGAGCAGGTCTTGCTGGTAGCCCCTTATTGGCCCACCAAGACGTGGTTCTCCGAACTCATGCTCCTCGCGACAGCACCTCCTTGGCCTATTCCTCTGAGACAAGATCTACTCACTCAGAGACGGGGCACTTTACGGCCCTCGAGGCAGGTTTGAGTTCGCTGCCACCTGCGGTGGCGGCAACCATCACTTCCGCTAGAGCGTCGTCCACGAGACACCTCTACGCGTTGAAGTGGAACCTCTTTGTCAACTGGTGCTCTTCTCGCGGAGAAGACCCCCGGAGATGTTCGATCGGTGTCGTGCTTTCCTTCCTGCAGGAAGGGTTGGAGCGTAGGCTGTCGCCCTCCACCCTTAAGGTTTACGTCGCGGCCATTGCCACGTCTCATGACGCAGTGGAAGGTAAGTCCATCGGGAAGCACGACCTGGTCATCAGGTTCCTGAGGGGAGCGAGGAGGCTACATCCGCCTCGTCCTCCCCTCGTGCCCTCTTGGGACCTCTCAGTAGTTCTAAATGCTCTGCAGAGGCATCCCTTTGAGCCTTTGCAATCGGTAGAGTTAAAGTTTCTGTCCATGAAGACAGCACTCCTGGTTGCATTGGCCTCCATCAAGAGGGTAGGGGACCTGCACGCATTCTCCGTTGACGAAGCGTGCCTGGAGTTCGGGCCGGCTTACTCTCACGCGATCTTGAGACCCCGGCCTGGATATGTGCCGAAGGTTCCTACCACTCCCTTCCGGGACCAGGTGGGGAACCTGCAAGCGCTGCCCCTGGAGGAGGCAGACCCAGCCTTGGCACTGCTCTGTCCGGTACGTGCTCTTCGCACCTACGTGGACAGAACGCGGTGTTTCGGGACCTCAGACCAGCTCTTTGTCTGTCATGGGGGGAGCCAGAAGGAAAGGGCTCTCTCAAAGCAACGGCTGTCTCACTGGATAGTGGATGCCATTGCTTTGTCTTACCAGCAGCAAGGCCGTCCGTGCCCCCTTGGTGTGACGGCCCATTCCACTCGGAGTGTGGCCTCCTCTTAGGCTCTAGCGCACGGCGCCTCGCTAACAGACATTTGCAGAGCTGCAGGCTGGGCGACACCAAACACCTTCGCCAGATTCTATAATCTGAGAATTGAGCCGGTGTCCACTCACGTACTTGCTTCCGCCAGTACTGGACCCGCTTGGGTGTCTTCGCTTGCTCGCCATTCCACTCCTCGGATTGGATAAGTGCGATATTCCTCAGTGTCTTCCGTTGAAGCCTTGAGTCCTCCAGCATCGACGATGCGGGCACCACTGCTATTGCTCTGGATGCCGGCTAGGTGCCTCCATGTGCACGGTTCCCTATGGTAACTGTCTCATGTGTATTATCCACTGTAAGCCTCTCTGAGCATGTGTCTTCCCTTGGCAAGCCATCTGCCACCCCTGGAGTTAAATTCTAGGAGCCACCTGCGGTTGGTGCTCCAGTGATCTCCATATGCGTCCCTATGCGGCCATATGTGTATTCGTAAGTCCTCCCTTCGGTAGGCATTTGGTAGCATATCCCTCCCGGGATATGTTTCCCAGTGTACCTTGGTAATCCTGTGTCAAAGTAGGATCTCTGGTTATATGCCTTCAGGGGTCTAGACTTTCGCAGGGCACTGGAAGACAGCTGTAAGATGGCGTGATGGCATTGACCCCCAATCTCCGTCACTTCTGACGTAACTCGAAGTGACTACGAAAGGGAACGTCTCGGTTACGGATGTAACCCTTGTTCCCTGAGTAGGGAATGGAGACGTTACGTCTCCCTGCCACTCCTGCTGTACCGCTGGGTAGACGCCTGAGTTCAGTCTTGGCTCCTCAGCAAAGACATACTGTGGTTGCGTTCACTTCCTCCTTTTATACTCACGGAGTAGGGCGGAGTACGCTATGCAAATTTCCGCAGCCCCAAGGCATTGCATGCCATTGGCTCGTGATTAAATACTCGAAGAGGATTGGCTTTCTATGCGAAACCCCCAATCTCCATCACTTCTGACGTAACAAATACAGAAAAGAAACTAAAACAATTAAAATGGTGTGTGATCCAGAAAGTAACGTCTCGGTTACGGATGTAACCCTCGTTCCCTGAGTAGGGAACGGAGACGTTACTTTCTGGATCACACACCATTCTAATTGTTTTAGTTTCTTTTTAGTATTTGTTTTACTTGTTCCAGACAAGTGGACAAGCATTAATGTCAATCCTGGATGATTCAGATTATTGCAGAGGTCTTTAAATGGTGGCACAAAAAAAATGTTTTTAGAAAAATATTTGAGTGATTTGAGGATGGTCATTCTGTGAGTCACATCAGATTAAATGGTTCAACTGCACAAAAAAAATAATTTTTAACAACTTCTTTGTCAACAGGTTTGAAGTGATTGCCCTAGCAATGCAGGTGCCCAAGGTAAATACTGTTCAAGTAGTTGCCGTATTGAGTAGTTGAATGACAAAATACAGTATACTGTCTTTTTGTATTCTTTTCCCAGGTGAAAAATAAATATGTTAAGTATATTAAATCTTAGCATACTTAAAGCCAGACTAATCATCAGTATACTTCAACTTTGTTAATGATTATTTAACTTGAAGCATGCTATTTTGGAACAACTAATTTTGTACTTAATATATTTTAGTTGTAATTTAATTGTAGAAAAGCACAATTTGAAGTGTACTTAGTGTACTTTTACGTGCTAAAGTGGAACCACTTCAAGTATACTTTGTATACTTGAAGTATATGGCTGTATGTACTAATATACATGCTTGATTAATAAGCATTAAGTGTACCATATCTGTGTTAGAAATACATTTAAAATGCACTTTGAATGTCATACAAATATACAAGCATTATACTTTTAAAATATTAGTATTGTGATGATAGTATGCTCAGTTCTATTTTGGGTTTATTCAAATTAGTAAGAAAGTACACTTTTTAGCTACTTATCAATATCTGTTATTACTCTGCTAGGCTACTTTTTGGTTACCAGTATACTGAAGGCTGAATTAAATAAGGGACTACTCAACACACTTTCCAGGTGAAAAAAGTACTTTATTGGTCAATAAATACAGTATATTCACATTTTCAATAGTACATTGCCAATACTTACACAGAATTGTACTATGTGAAAATATTACACGTTTACTATACTAACATTATGCTGATAACAATTTTCACAATAAAACTGTACACACTTGAAAAAGAAAGTACACTTTCTAGTAACTCATTATGAAAAATATTAGGACAGAACATTGTTTTAATTCGATGTCACAGCATTCCAGTATTACAAGATAACGGACAGAAGAAGTCGCAAACCTCTGGTTGAATTTAACTTAAGTGGCCAGACATCTGCATTAGAATTGCGTTTTCTTCCTAATTTCAATTTTTCTTATAGCAGCTGTCTGAAAGACAACAAATATTAATATGAAAAAAAAGAGAGTTATATATGCATACATAAGGTTGTCAAGCTTAACTACTTTAAACACCAATCAACACACACTACCATTATTGGTCAGCTCAAGAATTGACCTCATGCGGCTGCAAATAGAAGCAGAGGGTTAGACCTGAACCAGCCCCTGAAGCAGGCCAGGAAGTCCAAGAAACTGCTGTGGGAGGATATTGCTGGCAAGCTGAGCCACCATTTCAAGCAGACCTTTGTGCCAGAAAAGGTGGCTCACAAATGGAACACATTGGTGGAGGCCTACAAAAAAATAAAGGACAACAATTCATCCACAGGGAGGGGGCCCCAAGTAAATTTCAATTTTTTAATGAGATGGATGCCCTCTTAGGAGGTCACTATCATATTGTCTTCCCTGTTGTGGGAACAACAATGGGCCTGGATGTGCGCAGACCAGATGCACCTGCAGATCTCACCGGCACAGTCCACTAGTGCTCCCTCATCTGTGCGTCTGAGCAATTCCTCCTGTCCAGCTCCATCCAGCCCACCTCCGTCACCTCCTCCATCCTCCTCTTTTCCTCATCCCACTGTTACCAGCATCCCCCCTGACACCCCAAGGAGGCCACGCAAGCGCCAGAGGGAGAATGAGCTGTTGGCATTTCTCAGGTAGTCTGAGGCCAGACTGATCTCATGAAGTAGCGTGTGTATGACACGCCAATTCGTATTTCCATTTTTGGCGTGCTGTACAGACACGCGGAATGACGCGGACGTTAATGGTGTAGACACACACGCAAACACGCGGATACACGCGGATAGCTCAAAATGCGTAGAAATAACACGCCACTTGACTCCAAAGTGGCGTGTATGTTTACGCAAAAGTCATGATGTCATGTTGCTGAGGCAGCCTCCCAAAAACGCCTCGCTGAGACCCTGGCACAAATGAAGAAATCCCAGGAGGGATTGCAGAGGTTGCTTGCCCAGATGGTGGAGAAGATGTGAAATGTTTTTTATTCACATGTTAATGTATGTTGAATTGTTTACATGCCGTTATACAGTTTATTTTTAATTGAATTAATTTTATTAATTTATTTAAATGATTATTTTTTATATTATTTTTATCCAGTTTAATTGTATTGAATATCAATATTATTTTATTATTATTATATAAGTGTTATCCTGTGTTGACATTTTTGTCATTTTAATAAAATATTGTTTTAATAATAACCAAGCCTTGTCATGTTTGAATGTTACCAGTCTTTTCAGCTACAAAATAACCGGCCAGTGAAGCACAATGAAGCATTAAGTTAAGCAATTATTGCAATATTTCAGATTAATATAAAAGCTATGCCTTTTAAATCCATTTTTTTAGTCAGATCATTTCTATCAGTCAGATAGAAAATTAAATATAACATGTTATTGCATGGGTTTACCACTAGATGCCTGTATAGGTCTCTATGGAGAGGCTTGTGAGTTCTCTTAGTTTTAAGATGTGGATTTGAATGATTTTTAGAAATTCTCAAATAATACTTTTTACCAAGGTTTAAACAATAAAATAAAAAAAATTAATGTGACGTTTACATTTGCATTATTACTACAGTCAAACCTGTATACAGAGAAAGCATTTTATTACATTATGACTAATTTTTGTACGACTACTTAGCCTGCTTGAATCATGACCCTTCATTTTTTTTGTGTTCACATACCTAATATCATAAAAGTCACCAAGTTTCATATCATTCAGATGAAGCTGTGATTTTTATGAATTCAAAACTGAATTTTTTCCAGTCAGAAATGACGGAAGAGCACCTGGAGGAGGAGAAAATTGACACTGAAACCTTAAAAGGTGTAAAAAGACTATGGAAATGTATTAGATACAACTACTCGTTGTCATCCTCCTCTCTTGGACATCCCTCTGGGTGTTCATCACAGCCATTCACAGATCCAAGGGAAAAGTTGTGCAAGAAGCATGCAGCCATGATGATCATTACTACAATGTCCATCCTGGTGTTCTGTAGATCTCTTAAGTGGCGCCACTTGCACTTCATCCCCCCGAAGGCCTGCTCAACAATGACCCTCCCGACTGATTTTGTAATTTTGCTGGTGGTCAGCATCGGTGAGGGCCCCGTTGTCACGCTTGGGTGTAACAATGAAGGGAAAGGCCTGTCCAATATAGGCACTGTCCCTGAGCAGACGATAGTCCCCCATCTTCCCCTGCCATTCGGTGTAAAAAGTGGAGCCCCGCAGCATCCTGGGATCATGCACCCTGCCTGGTGGTCCAGCAAAGATGTCAATGAAGCGGCCTTCATCATTGACAATTCCCTGGAGGAGGACAGAGTAGTAGGACTTTCTATTTATGTAATCCCCTCCTCTGATGGGTGGCCTCTGGACCCTGATGTGGCAACAATCTATTGCCCTAATGATTCCATCGAGGCCAGAGATGCGCTGGAAGACAGCAGAAGATATCCTCTACTCACAGCCCCTTGGCCAAGACACAAAATTTGTGCCGATCTCTGACATGATGGTCAGTACCTGAAGGATGGCTCTGTGTGTCACTGATTGTGAAGCATTAAATTTATCAGAAATCTCTCTGAAGCTGTTCTGGTTGGCCATATACCAGAGAAACATCAGGACCTTTTTGGGCTCAGGCAAGGGGGGAAGTCCATGGCCGTATTCGCTGTGCATGCCCTCCTCCTGAAGCAGTCCAAGGAGCTGCTCAAACCTGGACCTTCTGATCCGGAAATGACGGGAAAATATATTGTCATCCATTTCCAGCATGATCTCCCACTCGGTTCCAGACTTCAGAATGATCTGCTGTCTGGACATCAGTACAGCTGATACCACAGCCCTACGTGAATGAGAAAAGGCAAAAAAGTTAAAGGGGTCATGAACTGGCTTTTTAAATTTCATTATATTGTTGTCTGAGGTCAATTTATGACGTTCGCTTGGTTTTTGCATTCAAAAACATCAAAATGAATAAGTAATAGGCTATTTTGTACCCAAGTTGTGAGCCTTCCTGAAAAACGGTCAGTTTTTATGGGTGTGTCGCACTGAAGACTTGAAAATAAACGCCCACTGCTGTGAGTGGATAACAGTTTTGCATATTATAATGAGTTTCACTCACCCGTCGGTGTACGTGGGGGAAAACGTCCAATGTTGTCAAATGGCAACCGGATTCGCCCATACATGTTCAACCCAGAGTCCGTGTGTTGCACAATTCCTGTTAGATCCAATATAGACGGCACAGCACGTTCTTTTCTCTTAATCGGTCTGCAAATCCAGTCTTGTTTACAAACAATCCTCAGTGAAATGAAGCGAACAGACGACGATGTTTTACCCTCATCAGCTGGAACGTCATTAAAAATAAAGTATATCCATGCAGTCCTATTGGAATCCAGAGGAAGAATATGCAGCGACTGTCTTCCACAACCAGGCACTGGACAATATTCTGTATTGCTCGGTAGCTCGATCCGGTTTGTCATCACGAGGTAGGCATGTATGTTAGGCTACTTAGCTATGCGTGTAATGCGCGAATTGGTGGGCGGGGCTAAACCGGCTGTGTTGAAGTAGGTGTTGATCATCTTCTGTGGGGGTGGTGTTTTAACCCCTTCGACGTCATAGTTCCCCACTTTTAAAAACGAGTCGTTTTCAGAGGCTGTGTCAATAAAAGCTTTTATTGGACTAACAAGGATGTTTTCAGTTCTGAAACTTACAGGATATTCTTATAATATGATGACCTCTTAGATGTCAAAAGCTCATGGAAAATTTGATTTCTGAGTTCAGCACCCCTTTAATAAAACAAATGCCATTAATATATGTATTTTAACTCGTGTAACAGTGCGTCTAAGTTGCTACTTTTCGCTGCGTTCGACAGCAAAGTTTGCATCTTGCACAAGTTGTCAAAAAACATGCATAAAACATTACATTTAGCTTTTAAGTGGATCTATTTTTGTCAACATAGAGCGTTATGTAAAAGAGCAACACTGCAAGGAGTTCAATATCACCTTTAGCGACGTCGGCACTGGAGACCATTTGAGACGAAACCCCTTGAAACACTTGCACGTTCAAATCAGACTTGCACAGACATGTGAATCACTTGCAATACACATTGAAATTTGCATTCAGTGCAAAACAAAACTTAAAAATGTAGGCTAAATAGCCTTTAAAATAAACATTATTAAAATTAAAATAAATAAATATTATTCTGGCATTAATTAGTCAACAAACAATATTTATTTTAAAGCCTAAACTAATTCATTTATTTAAAGCAAAACTAAAACCGGCATTGGGCATTTATCTGTAATTTATCAATTACCATTAACTTAATAATTTAGCCTATCACCACTTATAGACAGGGGAATGGCTCTGAGTTTCGTTTGTTGGAAAATATGAACTGAATTTGGAAATGCTTTTGAAATTAAAAAAACTTTGCATTTAATAACAAAATAATATTTTTTAATGAAGATGTTGTTTGGAGTGGTAAAATATTTCCCTGTTCCCTGAATCAAAGACTTAATTTTAGGAAAACACATAACGTGTAATTCATGCAGTGCGTTCATATTCTGGGCTCATCTGCTTTTATGTACTTTATTAATAAGGTGTGTACAGAATTCAATCTTTTAATTTTTAATAATGTCTCATTAAGTCACGTTAATGTTTTTTTTTTCACAGTAAGCGTTAGAATGTCCTGCTTCTATTTGCTTCAGCGTTTTGAACGTAGAAGTATGATAAAAGAACGATAAGCTATAAATATTTATATAAAATGTGTATCGCAGAGTTTCAGTGTGTATCGCAAGTGTTTCAATGCGTTTCGTTTCATACGGCCTCTCATAATTCCCTGCTAGCTGGCGTGCTAGCTAAAATGATCTACTATAATGTTGCTCAAACTTTACCAAACATACTGAAATATAAGCATACCTTCTCCGTCTTAGAAAGAGCAATGGATCTCGAATGTACAACAAGCGACAGTACGGCCTATATTGTAGATCAGAGGTCCAAAAAATATCTAGACACTTAGAGCATGTTCACTTAAACGAGATTGAGGTTTCAAGAGCATTGAGTTTTCCAAAGGGATCCCATCAAAGAAAATTGCAGCTTGAATTTCTGAGAAACAAAGGAAACTTTGCATATAATGCTGAAGTTATAAAAACAGGGTCTGGAATTCTTGTTCCCTTTCAACAATCCCCCAAAAAGTGTGAGGGTCAAGACTTCCTTCACTGTGTCTACTGTCAAGGGTTGTTTATGAAAAGAGAGCTTTGGAGACACATGCAGAGCTGTAAATTTCAATCTAGCAGTGTTAAATCTAAACCTGGAAAAACTAGAGTCCAATCCCTTTTGCTGAACCGGCACCCTCTGCGGTTAGTGAAAGTGTTTGGAAGCTGGTGAATAACATGACACAAGATGATCTCTCTTGAAGTAAAAAAAATGATTACTTAATCATAGAGTATGGAAACCATCTATATAACAGGCTTGGAGCCGATGTCAGCCAGCATGAATATATTCGTCAAAAGTTGAGGGAGCTTGGTCGGCTGGGTTTACATGGTAGAGAGGTCACACCACTGCAAACTATCAAAGATTATGTCACACCAGAAAACTTCATGCTTGCAGTTACTGCAGTAAGACACACAGCGGGTTTCAATGAGGAAACTAGCAAATACAAAACCGATACACTTGAAAAATGTGTCCATGCTCCTTGAAACCGATGCAATGATGAAAGGTGATAGTGATGGTGCAACAGCGGCTCGCTGCTTTCGTCAAGTGTATGATGCCAGGTGGAATGTGCTTATATCAGCCAAAGCCTTACAGGGCCTCACAGAATCCAAGTGGAATTCCCCACAGCTGTTACCTTTTACAGAAGATGTAAAAACTCTGCATTGCTACCTCGATGACAAGCAGCACCAGTTTTACAGTGACTTGAAATCAGAGTGCTCTTCTTCCAACTGGGCTAACTTGACAAAAGTGACTCTGGCACAAGTAATTTTATTCAACAGGCGTAGAGAAGGGGAAGTCTCCAGCTTGTTTCTACATTCATCCTAAGAGACCAATCAGAAACTCATGAAGATGTTAATGTAGCTCTCTCTGAGCTAGAGAAAAGTTTCTGCAAGCATTTTTTGACACTTGAAATAAGAGGTAAGAGAGGGCGGAAGGTGCCTGTGCTCTTAACCCCTGCGATGGTGGATTCCCTTCGTTTGCTGGTGGAGAAGAGAAAAGAATGTGGAGTGGCTGATACCAATTTGTACCTGTTTGCAAGGCCATATGCAGTGTCCCACTACAGAGGGTCAGATTGCATTCGCTACTTTGTGAAAGTTTGTGGAGCCAAGAACCCTCTCTCACTCACCTCTACAAAGCCAGGAAGCATGTTGCAACTCTCTCAAAGGTACTGAATCTCAATGACACCAAGCTTGACCAACTGGCAGATTTCCTTGGCCTTGACATCAGGGTCGATCGCCAGTTCTATCGTTTAACTGAGGGCACTCTCCAGCTTGCGAAGATCAGCAAGATTTTCATCGCACTTGAGCAGGGGCATTTATCAGAGTTTAAAGGAAAGTCCCTAGATGATATCAACATCGCCCCAAATGGTACCAATGCCTTTTTATTTGACAAATATGAGAAAATGCAGATATTTTTTTCCAGTACACTCTGAATAGCGCTGGGATGGCTTTGTTACATGCTTTCTTTTCATTTTAGAGACAATCCTGTGTGACAAAGAAATCCAAGAGGCCAGACTGGAGGAGAACATGCCAGGTATCTAATTCAATATCCCCTCGCCACACTTTCACAAGTCGCTTTCTCCCGGACACTCACCAAAATCACTGCAACGAGATTGGAGCTTCGCAAAGGCTTGCAGTGACTTTGTGGTATCTCAAAACAGGCAAAAAGAGTAGGTACTTTCTTGCCAAATCTCGTTGAGTATGAATCGTTCCAGACATCATTCGCCATGTTGCCATTATCATGTGACCTATGATGTTATCAAGCGTAACAATTTAAAAGTTATGAGCAACAGGTGCACCAACATCTGATTGCATTAGTACAACCTAGTTTTTTTTTAGAACCAGATTTCAGCAGAGCAGTTGGTGCAATAGACGGCTATCATATCCATATCAAACCTCCGGCAAATTACTCCCACTGTTACTTCAACAGGAAGCTGTTTCACTCCGTCCAACTCCAGGCCACTGATCACCGGGGGAAATTCCTTGATGTGTTTGTGGGATATCCTGGGTCTGTGCATGATGTCAGGATGCTGAGGAACAGCCCTGTGTATGCTGGCAGCTTTTATCCACCTGCAGGCAAGGCTATCCTTGGGGATGGAGGCTATCAGGGTGGGAAATTAGCACCTGCCACCAGCCAATGGCGGGTACTTTTTCAAAGTGGCGGGTGACTTTGCCTTGTATACCAGCCACAGTGGTGGGTAGATTGTAAAACATATTTTTATTGGTTACTGCTTAAAACATTCCTTGTAACGGATTGGGCAGCTTTTGTCCAATAATGCTGTTGCTACAGGGTAAGTAACAATAATGCACTTTTGTCGAGTAACTTATTTGATTGGTTTTCAGCGCTGTGCGTCACGGACACAGCGCACGGATACGGCGCTGAACGGACCGTGACACATATAGCTGAGCTGCCTGAGGTAAATACAGTACAGACGAAAGGAAAATTAAAAAAATGTGGCGACATATACCCGGTGTTAAGAGGCCCACCGTGGAGTCCCCAGGAGCAAAGTGTGGCAATAGCCAATAGCAAGGCATGCAATTTTTACCAAACAGCAAAGGATCCAGGTGTAGTGATGTTTAGCTGCTTTATGCACGACTGCCTGACACACCTCAGCAACCTGTATTATATTATTTATATTTGGCTAAGTCGTTTAGGAGGTAATTGCCATTTTTCAATGAATGTCTGGTGAATATCAAAAACAAAACTAACTTTACTCCGCTTAGAAGCTGCGCGGAGTGTACACAACACACACAACACAATATAACTATATTGTGCATGCTACAGAAAACATAACAGCAAACATTATTTATATTACTTACAGATTGTGATTCGGAGGAGGACGAACCTGATCCATATACACTGGATACTGAGCCCTCCTTTCAGGAACAACTGGCTTGCGAATGATTCGTCATTAAAATGATGAGAACACAAGGTTCGGGCTATACTGTTGTGGTATCGTTGCAAATATGAACTCTGACCACTGATTCTTCACATGCTTGTCCCTGGACAATGGAAACAAGTGGCTGAACTGTCTTTGAATGTAAAACACAGCGTCTTCTCGACATGATGCGATTCAGCTGAAGTATTTGAATGTGTTCTAGACGTCACTTCAAGTGAAGTCTGCGCCCGCAGTTGTTGGGAGCGGCCAATGACCTATCTACGTCACGGGGGCTGTTTACACCTGGCCACTTCATGCGTTTTCTCAGATCGGATAGCTATCGGATTTCTCAAAACGATTCCATTTACACCTGGGCACATAAATGTGTTTTTGCAAAACGGATATAAATCTGATCTTCAATTCCCGCGCTATACGCGGTTTTAATGAAGTGCACGTCACCGAAAGCAACAGATATGAGCTAAATTTTATTGATCATCGGCTAATTTCAAAATCAGCAAAGACAGCAAAAAGAGAGCGGCAACAGCCCTGGTAAGCTCATTTCGTTTCTTTACTTTTAATGAAGATGGTAGTGTTAATTGTCTGCGTCTTACTTTTACTTTGATTTGCGATAGAATGCGGCGCGTTGGCTTGATAGGCGTTCAGCTGCTCATCTGAGGTGATGCGTGTCGCATTAGCGTCGTCATATCTGACTAAAATAACATGACATATAGCCTATAACACGCTCTCACATGTTTATTTTTTAGTATTTTTGGTAGGAGTAAAATTTACATATGTGGTTTCAACAACCAGATGCATTTACACTTTTCCATTTTCGTCTGGAATGCGGCCCAGACCACCTCCTCAAGTGGTTTGAGCGATCGGATTCAAATCAGTCTCGAATGTGTTTCGGGGGGCATTTACACCTGTTCTTTTCACGATCGGATAGCTATCTGATCACAGAAAACACATGAAGTGGCCAGATGTAAATGGCCCCACGATGTAACAGCTAATGCAGGGTCTTAAAAAGTCTGAAATTCTGAACTTTAAATTTAAGGCCTTAAAAAGTCTTAAAATCGGCTAGATTTTCATCTGAGGTCTTAAATTTGATTTAGTCAGGTCTTAAAAAGATTTTACCTTCGTTCATTTGCCAAAACTCTGGCCGCAGAAAGTTATTACAAAGTAGCAAAAAGGTATTGAGTCGTAGCCTACAAAGTGGAGCTCTAGTGCAGGGGTTTATTTCACTAACCGTTTTCGTTATCATCATATTATACATTCACCTATGCTGACATTGCTGATTGTGAAAGATACACGAATAGTCAGTGAAATTGCTTATGCTAGATAACATCACATGTCGGCTAAATGCAGTTTATTGTAACATTATCATGGTACGAGCACAGAGCATTAGTTCAACGTCAAGCTGATAAAGTAGGCTATTATTGTACCTGCAGTGGGAGTTTACATTAGTTTCCAGCATGTTGTGTGATGATTTATAAAAATACATCAGTAGTTCTTCAACATAGGCAGTATATACACTCCTAGTGTAGTCATTAGAGTCCAGCAGTATGGACATGGCAACAGTCAATGTCAGGAAGTGGTGTTAGAAGCTCAGTAAGAACAGTAAGAACTTCAGTTGCTTTCCATCTGTCCAGAACAGCAAGAGACCGCGGCTGTCTGGCAAATTCCCTTAGCAATGTTTCATTGAGGGACTAAAGTTTGGATGAAATTTCACCAATTTGTCTCTGAGAAAGTTTACACTCTCTTGGACCCTGTCTGAGAAAATTCATCAAGCGTCTAACCACCCCTAGGCAGACAAGATGCATGTAGTCTAAGACAAATGACTGTATGCATGGCAAGCCTACATCTACCAGGGGTGAGTGTCCACTTTGGTGAGAAGAGTAAGACTGCCTGTTGAATTCCTCTTCTGTTCTTGATGAAACATCCTCTTGTGATTGGTGATTAAACACAACCCTGTGGTTCACATATTGTCCTTTAATAGTGCATCGCTCGCAACTATTGTATCCGGTGTGTCCCTTTATGCATTTCAAGAAGGCTCATGCTGGAGCATCACAAATACAAGCATTAACTTTCACATTTAAGGCTTCATCTTTGAATGCAATTCCATCTTGTTGGAGCCTAGTAAGCTCTTCAAGAAATTCTGGCCGTTTCTCAAAACCAAGAATGCAAAGAACGGACTTGTGTTCTTGGGAAGAAAGCTCTTGCTAGTTGTTCTTGGAAGAATGAACTCACGAGGTGACGAGCACACGGAACGCTGTTGACAGTTTGAGACGATATGTTCTTGCTGGTATTGCGCAATAGTAACGTTACCCCCGCACAGTGCCCAAACATAACGAGAATTAATGACGATAACAGCCAGGCTTTATTGCCCAAACCTAAGGGATTACTCTACATACCGTACAATGTAATGTATATTCACAACAATAAAGCAACACATGTCTCATTTTAATTCTGCTTCTGTTGTTTGTTTGTGTACATCACTAGCCAACGGCGGGAAAAAAACGCCAGTAATATTCAGGTAACTTTTGACCTGCCTCTCTCTGCTTCCCGCTCCTTCCGCGAAAGCCGAAATGAATTATGGGATATTTCTGCCATCAAGTTCACACAAGTTACCAACCGATGCATCCTCGGTAAAATGGGAGTGTCAAGAACACATCCGGGATTTTTAACCGTTCTTGCCTAAATGCAAACTTGTGTATTGGGACAGTACTTGGGCCGCGACTGATGACGTTTTAAAAGTCCACAAGAACACAAATACAGACAAGAAGGCATATTGAGAAACGGCCACTGACATGAAATTGGGGTTTTCATTGCCATAAAATACAGCTACAATAAAAGGCTGAAACATTTTGACACTGCAAAGGATTGGCCAAATCTGGACATTTGATGACTTGAACAATAGCAAACCGTTGTTGTTAAAATTTAGGAGTACATGATTTTGTCTGGATAAGTCATCAGGGTATTGTGAACATATTTTCAAAATTCCTGACCCAAGACCAAAATACAGATATTGTCCACCACATAATTCCCGTTCTTCTACTTGGCGAGGCGTTCCTAACAGTGTTCTTGTTAGGAAAAAGCTATCCCAACATTAACTCGTGTTGTTTGTAATCTCCGGTCACGTTTCCTTTTACGATCTATTTTTGGACTTTTCTTGACAAGGATTTGCAATGCAGCCTTTTAAACTTACTGGGGCAGTGAACCGTCTCTCACCGCTCTGCTCCTCCGCTTCTAATACTTTCAGTCACGTCACGTTGGCTCTGAACGAAAACGCGGTGTGGAATCGAGTTGGCCTAGCACTTTATGTCCCTCTCTGCTATTATAGTTTTTTAAGATGGCGGAACTACATGGAAGCCTCCGTGGACTTACCCGTCCCTTGGATATAAAGATAATAAATTCTTTGATTACGAGGATAAGTCAGATAATTGACAGAGGTATTTGTACACCATTGAGGACATATTTATGAATAAAAATATTGATGTTAAATAATAAATTACATGAAGTTACACATGGTCCCTTTAACGGCTCTGGAGAAAACGTATCTCAAATCCCGTTGCACACCGTTTCCAGGAAACATGACGTTGAACCCGTAAACCGTAGCAAAACGTTGTGCACCGTTTTGAACTTGAACGTGCCCCTGCTCTAACGCTCTTCTCAAAGGCCTTGTTTACACTGCATGGTTCAAGTGACCAAATCCAATTTTTTCCTCTCATGTGGCACAGATCGGAAATGACCGATGAACGTGTAAGCAGGAAAAAACCGATTTTCTCCGATCGGATTCGGGCCTCATTCATATGTGGTAATAAATCGGAAATGAATCGGATACGTGTATTTGCATGTGCCATGTAAGCAGACAAATCGGATATTCCCCAGGAAATCGTACGGCATTAAAATAGTGCGCGAATCGCGATTATAGGCATGATGGAAGAAAAGGATACACACAGTGGAGCAATACAGAGGTTTCATGTCTTTTGAGTGTTTGGGGTGAAGAATGCAGGCAAAAATGCAGGGTTGTTAGAAACAAATCCATATTTTAAGACATTTCATAAGATATGGGGAGGCACGGTTTAAGCACTCGTGGCTACAGTGCCTCTCCTCTTCTTTTCTTTAGACCAATGTTTTGATGACTTTTCAAAATATTGTGGATTGAAAAACACTGGATAGGCTAATTTTATTCGCATCTGTATCCATTGCATTTCGTGCTATTTTACTTCATTTTCCGGGTCAGAATGTCTGCATTTGGTAGGTTCAGCAGTGTATAGTTGTAAATGCAAAAATCGGATATGGGTCACTTTTAAAAGATGATAAGCAGGTCGTCAAAAAAATCGGATATAGTCAGAAAATCGGATTTGGGCATCAAGACGTGCAGTGTAAATGCAGCCTAAATGGAGGATTCAATTCGCCCGAGAGCACGTTCTAGAAAGAGCAGGCTTAAAGGGGCAGTGCTCTCTTTCCACATGCATGATGTAAACAGATAAAACACTCAAAAATAAAACATACAAAATTTATTTTCATTTCTTTCTTTCCATAATTATTTCCTCTTCTTGTTGGATTTTAATAAAAACAACATAAATGAGCACTATTGTGTGTTATGTATTGTATCTCTTGTCACTATGTAGCTAAATAACCTAGATGGGTTTATAAATTGGATAAAAATTTTGTACAGTAATCCATCAGGACGGGTTTTAACAAAAAAAAAAAAAATTAAATCAGACCCCTTCTATCTTCAAAGAGGACCAGACAGGGCTGTCCCCTCCACCCCTTTTGATCACTTTGATAGTAGAACCCCTGGCACAAACCATTCGATGTAACCCATGCATACATGGCTTTAATACTTCAAACCATAGCCATTATTTAGATAGACGCCCTATTGACCGCTACTGCCTATTGGCACAGATAAGCCATGGAGCCGCCATCTTAAACCTGTCACATGTCTGTCCTGTCATGATGCACATGGGTGTTTTGTTATGTTGAGCCATGTGCTAATAGGCTTGTTCGACTTCATGCAGCTCTGCGCAGACCGATCGGCGGCTGACTTGAAACAGTGCATGCCGGTTAGAAATTTTGTCCGACTTGATACAGCGCTGACTCCACGTGACTGTGATGTATGCCATCAAAGTACCGCGAGAGCGATACGAGAGTAGCCGGAGGACTCAGCCAGCGCAGCTTCTCAAGAGCGGCTGCACGAGCTCTGATGATGTCACAGCTGTTCCACGATTCGCCGGATTCAACGCATGACAACGATCACGTGCGTTTCGTGTTTATTCTCGCACATTTAGTTCCACTAAAGCTCACAAATCAGTTTTCTATAGCAGTAAACAGTCTTTTCATGTAGTCGCGATGTTATATTGTACCATGTTTATCATGTTTATCAAAATAAAACTGATTAAAAAACGTTGACTCCACGTCATTGATTATAGGCTTATTTTGAACTTTATTCCAGTTCAAACAGATGCTGTATGAAGCAGTAAAGTGTTGAACGAAAATGTGTCTGAAATATCAGTTTATTTGGCAAAATGTTGCATTTATTTCACTTAAGCTGTGGTAAAGCATGCAAACACCACGTGAGCCGTCGGTACGGGAACCATCGACCGCAGGCGATGTCGAACACACCTCTTGTCATTGTTTGATTCCCTCCCCCTCGTTACCTGATTAGTGTTTGAGTTGTTCCACCTGTCCCCTCTTGATTTGTTCCCTTTTTAAGTCTCCTCTTGTATGCAGTCTTTGTCATATGTTTCTTGGTATGGTCAAGTCCAGGCAAAATAGCCCATTTTGGAGCCAAAAATAGAACTAATTGTAAAAGAATTTTTTTCAGCATAGATCATTTCTATAAGGTGTCCAGAACAACATACTAAAAGTCCTAAGAAATCCTAGTTGAGGAAATATATTTAATTCGCATCAATCCGAGATGTGTGCCAGTAAGGCCGGACAACAATACACCCCAATGGGGCTATTTTTTTCCTTTACTCCTATCAAAATAAAACTTTATACAATGAAAGTATCCATGAAAAGTAACAAATTTTGTATTACAAGTTTCTTTGAAAATGAATTTTATTATGCAAATGAGCTATACACTAATCGAATATGCCCAAAATACACCCAAATAGGCTTAATTTTTTCCTTTACTCCTACCACAATAAAACTTTACACAATGAAAGGCTACAAGAAAAGTAAAACATTTTTTATTAGAAGTTTCTTTGAAAATGAATTTGAATATGCAAATGAGCAATTTACCAATCGAATATGCCCAAAATACACCCTAATGGGCTTATTTTTTTTTCCTTTACTCCTATAAAACTCACAATTAAACCTCACAGAACAATGACAGTGAAAGTATACATGAAAAGTAACCTTTTTGTTTTACAAGTTATCTTGTAAAAAAAAATGTATGTAGTTAGCAGAGCCGGACCGTATCAGAGTACATTTACTTTAGTACAGTACTTAAGTACAATTTTGAGGGATCTGTACTTTACTTGAGGATCATTTTTGGGGAGTACTCTTGACTTTACTCAAGTACAATTGAGAGGGAAATATTGTACTATTTACTCCCATTACTACTTCTAAAAAAAAAAGAAAATAAGAAAAATCTCAGAAACCCTCAATTTGTTGTTTCCCTCTCAAACGTGATTGGATTGTGCAAGCGCCTAATCTGGGTTTCCCCATGCTGTCTTGCCACAGCGCGATTTTATTCACGCTGCTAGGCAGCCTGGACACCATGAACCAAATTTTCGCCTGAGCTAGGGAACCAATCATAGAACGGGGAGGGAGCGGCAAGACGATGATGATGTCTATGCAACACCGAAGCAGTTTGTGTATCTCTATGGATCCATCTTGGCAGTGGACGCGAAGTTACCTTTTGATACAGTCTTTGTGTATAAATACATACTGTAAAACTTAAAATAATAGCCTGGGCTCTTATTTTCCCAAATCATCGAACTGCACCGGCTTGTATTTGAGACAGGCGTCTATATGGAACCGGCCTTTATAATTTAGTGTTGAGATGTTGTTCATTGAATCTATAATCTCTAAAAATCTCCAAATGCTCCACCTGAAACTGCGATCTTCCAACCTTTTATTATCGTGTCAATTGATTTGATTATGCGCAAGGGAGAGAGAGCAAGACAGCGCTTGTGTTGTTTGAAGACGTGAGAGTGCGCGCGCGTGTCCGGTGACCAAGTGCAGCAGTTTCTTTTCTACATCACTCACCGATCAAAATAGGCTTTGGCGGGACAAAAATTTGCTTTGGCAGACGCCAAAAAGCAGACGATCTGACGGTTTTAGAAGATTAACAACCCGAAACAAAAAAACAGACCTGGCCTCTATTTGAGACCGGCTTTTATTTACACAAACCTGCAGCCACACCAGGCGTGTAAAAGAGACAGACTATTTGGGACTCGCTATTATTTGAAGTTTTACTTTAAATCTCCTAAATCTCTGACCCATCGTCTTTTTCCTTGTCTAATTTTCTGCTGTTCTACATACGTCATCTGGTATCATTGAACCGATTGGCTATGAGCTACGTACAGACGCATTTGATAGACATTCATAGCACCCAATAATATGGCTCCGGGCATTCATAAATCACGCCTCAAACACGAGAAAATGAACATTTGGTTTTTTTTTTTTTGACCTTTATTTTACCAGGAAAGAAGCACATTGAGATTAAAAATCTCTTTTACAAGAGCGTCCTGGCCAAAACTGACACACACAGCACATTTGAGTGTAACAAACACATATATACACACAAGCAACTCAAGTACAATTTCAAAATCAAAATACAGAACTAGCTAAAACATCTACAGCCCGATGTTTCATTCTCTAAATCATTTAGAATTGATTTAAAAGTGTCCAACGAAACCAGTTTCCTCAGTAGACTAGACTAGTTTCCTCAGGTTTCTAGACAATGTTTCATTCTCAATGAGACGTGGTCTAATATCAGCAATTACCTCCAGCTTTCCGCCAAAGTCAACTCCATGGTCAGATTTAGATAAGAGACCAAACCGAGGACGAAACAATGGATGGAGACGCAGCCGGCCCACCCCGGGAATGTGCCGACCCGTGGCCCCACCTATATTCTGAATAGTGACTGAAAAGTGACCCCGAACTCATCTCCAGTGGAACCTCAAATTCTCCCTCCAACGTCAACATCTGCGAAGTTCCATAGTCTTCGGGACTTTAAACAAATGATGGTGTGGAAAGGGGGAAGTGAACGTATGGACCCAAAAGACGGGGGGTGGCATGTTTTGGATGGGGGAGTTTTGCCAATAATGACCGATCAGCCTGCGGCACCACCAGAAATTCTAGATGTAGTCCACTGTAGTTGCAAGAAAGACTGTGGCACAAAGAGAAGAACATGCAAAAAACATGGACTCCCTTGCACTGCCATTTGCAGGGAATGTCGTGGTACTAGCTGCACAAACTCACAGTTGCCTTATCTATCAGATGAAAATGAGGGGAAGAACTAAGCAAAGAACAAACCAGGAACTGATTTGAGTATGCCAGAACCAAGAGCCACAGAGAAGGGGTCGAGGATAAAATAAAATAAGAGAAAACAAAAATTAAAAAACACCCAACCCTCCCCTGAGGCTTGTGTCCCTCTGTGACCCTGAAGACTATACCGGCGGGGGTTATACCCCTGCCAGGTACTAACAAGCCAGGCAGTTTTCAGGTTAGAGGCCAGTCTAAAAGCAGCATTGCCATCACCCATTGGCAGTAGGATGATTGGATGAAGATTGGGCCGATTTGTCATACATATGAAGGGTGTTTCTGCTAGAGTCAGTGGTTGTTTTGATAGTTCAGTTGTGTTTCATTTATTGTGTTTTCCCTCTTGAGGGGCTTTGTGTTTTGTTTTCTTTTGTAAATAAATCATCTTTATCTGCATTTGAGTTCTCCCTCCACTTTTTGTAACTGTTCCATGACAGAATGAACTGACCAAGACTGCATACAAGAGGAGACTTAGACCCTGTCCACACGGATACGGGTATTTTTATAACCGTGACTTTTTTTACGCGGTTCGGCCGTTCGTCCACACAGTATCGGAAATGCAGTATCAGGTCACTAAAACCGAACATTTTTGAAAACCCCTGCTAGGGCGAGGATTTTCAAAAACAGCGGTTACAGTGTTGTGTAGACAGTGAAACCGGTGTTTTTGCCTTGTGACGTCAGAGTGTGCGCCGTTATCCGCTGTGTTTGACGTCAGATTGTGCGCCGCTGACTGCTTTGTTGACGATGTGCATTGCTGTGCAATGGCGGACGTAGCCCAAATATTGAGTATAATAGCTGGGCTTATAACATGTATACAGATACATGCTCAGTTATTCTACTATATTGAGGAACAGAGGCATCAGAATGCAGTTCTACGCAGGGCACTGCTAATGACAACACCCCGACGACACAGACCCCGCCGCCACCGTCGCTGGTTTTGGATGAGACCCGGTCGGACAGAGAAAATTTTTGCTTGTCGAGGACATCGCTGTTGACTTTAAGTGAGCTGCTTCGGCCGCACATTGAAGGGCAGACAACTGTAATGAGATCGCCTGTCAGTGTTGTCAAAAAAAGTTGCCTGCACACTGTACTATTTAGCAGACGAGGAGAGATTAAGCAAGACGGCAAACCCCTTTGAATTGTCAAAACAGGTGGTGTCGAAAATAGTAAGACATGTATGTGAAGCAATTACTGTCCACTTGGGCCCTGTGTATATACAGTTACCCGTCACTGAGTCCAAAGTAAATGAACTTGTAGCGGGGTTTCACCAAGCCCATGGCATTCCTCAGTGCATTGGTGCCGTGAATGGGACCCATGTGGAAATAAAGCAGCCATCTACAGATGCTATGGATTGAACTTGAACAGAAAGGGGAGGGTTTCTCTTAACATACAAGCCACATGTGACTACAAATATTAATTTATTGATGTCATAGTCAAATGGCCAGGTAGTGTCCATGACGCTCGTATGTTTGCAAATTCAATGCTGAACACACATTTGAAAAATGGCACAATACCCTCCTCAAAAAAACAAATTCTGGAACATGAGGAACCCATTCCAGTTTTTCTTCTTGGGGACCCTGCATATCCTTTGCTTCCCTACCTGATGAAGGAGTATCCAAATGGGGAAGCACTGTTCAGGAACAGTATTTTGGTCATCCTGAAAAAGTGCTTGTGTGAATGAAAACTGTCTGAATCCCTGCAGAGGTAAGGCAGGTGAGGTAGAGCCAGGTGTGTGTGGTGACACACTTATGGTAGTGTTGGGTGGAAATGTGGCAGGTGTAGTGTTCGGTGGAAATATGTTTGGTGAAAATCTGGCAGGTGTAGTGTTGGGTGGTGGTGCAGATGCATACATGTGTCCATAAGGACCCCTGGTTTGGTATGGTGACATGTTGAACGGTTGTGGTGGTGGATGCATCATAACTTGTCTCAGAGTGGCAGTGAAAATCCATCTGCAATTGAGCTTTTCAGACTCTCAAGACTGGTAGATAATTTCCTGAATTTTTCAGATGCTTGCTTCTCTGACGTCTCCATCATTTCCAGAATTCTTTTTTTTTCATCTGGATGTCTTCCTCGGCTGCATGCAGCAACTGTGTCTCAGCTGGAAGCTTTCTTTTAAGTCTTTCCTGTTTGTGTCCTTTGAGTTTTGCCTGTAAAAGAGTAGATTTAAAATAATTATTTCAAACTTGCATAAGAAAGTTTCAACTACATGTGCCAAAATGCTACAACCAAGTTAGCCACATGACCATCACAACACACCATTGGTGGAATAAAGCTAAATACATTCACATTGTACTTTTTTGTGTAACTTATGTTTGGAGTATTTCCAATGTCTAGTACAGCAGTTTCAGATCATCAATACCCACCAGTGTATAGTACTTAAGTATACGTACTTAAGATGATCCGTGCCTTTACAAATTGCAACACTAACATGATTAACACATTGATAAGATATCCAGTAATAAAATATCTGTTTTCTGAAATTCTGTATTTTTTTCTTTTGGTACTTAGTATCTTTCATGCTTTTGATGAAACGTAAATGCTTATACCTACTTTTACGATTTCGGATGCAGGACTTTTACTTGTAACAGTGTATCTTTCTAACCTGAAGGGGTGGTATTCGTTAACAACCGCCTCGCTCTACATTATCCCGCTTATTACATAGCTACCTACTAAATAAATCAATAATTTGACACAAAATATTGATTTAAATAGGAGTTTGATTTAAAAACGATTATATTGCTTCCGCTAAAGAAAATAGTCCGTTTCGTCTCTGAACTGCGTCCATGGCAACGCATGGCAACATTCCACTTTTATAAACAAATGCACTTCTTAATGGTCAACGATTAAGGATACATACATTAAGTAGAGCTCTCCTCTCTTTCACCACTGAGGGGGCCAAATTGCTGCCATCAGAGTCTTGAAGTCGATCAGACACAGGAGACATTTCCGCAGCCGAGAGATCAAGAATACATGAAGATGCAGAATCTGAACTGCGATGAGAGGCCGTATCAACATCCAATGTTTCTATACCGGATGGAATGGTAGTCGTTGCAGGAGAAATAGACTGTAAAAAATGATTTTTTGGTTAAGTAAATACTAGTGAAAAAACCCAATGTAATTTACTTGAAAAAGTTAGTTCAGGCAAGAATTTAAAAAACTAAGTAAATTCCATATCAGTACTTATTTCGAGCGAGTATAAATGAAAGTGTAATATCAACTCAATAAAATTAAGTAACAATTACTCAACTTTTCTGATACTGGGGTTCCCATCATGCACTGGACCTTGAATAATTAATGAGTTTAATTTTTCACTGGTTTCCAGCTGTATTTACACTGTTTTATCATTGATTTTTGTTTTCAGTATTAGTAAATTGCCATTTTGTGACATTTCGAGTAACTTTTTTGCTTAAAACGACACATTCAAACACAAAAACGATCCATCAAATGTTACCACCATTGTGTATTGTCTACCAAGTATTGAGGTGTTTGCATTCACATAAGGCTTAAAGTCTGACATGATGTATATATAAATTACTTAGATGATCTAAGTAAAGAACATACTATAAATGACTAATAAAATTCAAGATAATTGTTTTAGTGAAGTGTAATACAAAGGCAAAGGAAATCGGTATTAATCAACCTTTTACAAGCCGAGTTAAAATTACTTATTTTGTGTAAAGTTTACTTAATTCCACATTCCAAGTAAATTTAACTTAAAGATTTCTAATTAAAGCTACTGATAAATATGTTTAGGTTTTTACTTGGCAAATCTTTGTAAATTTACTAGCATTTTTTGAGTGAGATCGTTTAGCAAGGTTTTTTCAAGTAAATCCTACTCCAAATTTTTTACAGTGTACCCCATATCTGCTCACATAGTTCAAAGTAAAGTAGAACCACTCTGCCATGGCCACTTTTCCGACCGGAATCCACCGCTTGCCTGTATTTGCCCTGTATCGCCTTAAGCTTGTTGATGATGATGGTCCTGGTTATATCCTCTTTAAGATGAGGAAACTCTTGGGACGTAGCAGAAGGGTACTGCTCTAGGAACAGCGCTAGGATCTCGGCGTACTTGGACTGGCAAGACTCCTAGTCCACGTTTTCCTGAGTTTTGCTAACTTTGTATTCACGTGTGACATTAAAGGACAACTCCGGCGCAAAATGAACCTTTGGTTTAATTACACATTGTTACCTAGTCAACCGTTATCTGAGATTTGTTTTTATGATTGCCGAATGTAAATAGTTTTATCTCTAAAAACAGTTTAGCCTATAATGCTAGTATAATGCTAGTATATAGGGCATAGAGTAATGACAAATAAAAATCGCTTGTTATTACCACTAACAAGGCTCAAAATAGCCCCACACTAACATGGTAGAATAATAAGGTTCCCTACATTCAAACCGAAGCATTGAAAACTTTGTCAGTGTCCATACAGTTTAATAAGAAGATATTTTATACACACAGTCAACTTCGAGAATACAGGAAGAAGCCATCTTTGAAAAATAGTCTCTACCAGTTGATCTACGAACGCCGATCCAAGTGCGCAGAACTGTGCAGAATCTCATATGGTCCGTTGTTTCCGGAAGAAACACAAACACGATCCATTTTCTTCTCTTCAGTATGTACACGTAGACTACTGTTCGCGCTCACCTTACCACCTTATTCACATCTCACCAGCGCACTTGGATCGGTGAGTGACATACATGCGCGAGAGATCACTTCCGGCGCTTTCCGGTGCATGCGCAGAGAGGAGCGCCCGTTGCTTCAGATCACTTGGAAGTGGCTGTGGTTACATGAGGTAAAAACAATATAAATACTGTTCGTTTTCTCACACAAACCGCTTGTTTCGTGTCTTAGGCCATCAATGTGTACTTACATGTACGAGTCATTAAATCATGTTAAAATTGGACTTCTCTGTGCATGCTCTTTGAGGTGGACCCAGGGTGAACCCCATAAAACTCCATTATATGACTGACAGAAAAGAACGGTCGACCTAAATATATCAAAATTGAAAATACTGTGGAAACAAAGACACCTACATCTTAGATGCCCTTGAGGTAAGCTAAAACATATCAAAAATGTATTTCAAAGTGAACTATCCCTTTAACAACGTTCTGATGTTCTCCTCAGTGGTCAACGCAACAACATGAGCCTCACAGAGCTTCAAGCGATCCGAGATCGAATCTCAATATCAGTTAAGTCATAAGCTATTATTATTTTTAACTATATTTGTCTGGGGTTTGAATCCCGCCACCACTGATATGCCCTTAAAAGGCACTTAACCCCAAGTTGCTCTAGGGGAGATTGGCCCTGAAGGTATTTTTGTGTGCAAGTCGCTTTGGAAAAAAGCCTCAGCCAAATGACCAAATAAATAAATAGAATTTAAAAAAATTGTAAAACAAAAATCAAAAACCTTACCTCTGTAGAAATTCCAGGGTCAATGCAAGCGTAGATGGATAATGGATGTTAAAGCAATAGTAGCTGGCAAACATGCACAAGGACGTGATGAAGAGATGTTCTCGTTCACGATGACTTGATCTTGACAGCGTCGACAATAAAAAAATTGTCAACGAATATATTTGTTGTCGAGTAGTCGATTGATCTCACGTGACCTAATGTAAGGGCGTGCAATATCGCAATTTGACCGCTACGGCGCTTTGGCGCTAGAGTGTAATGCAGCCCTTTATAAATGCAAGTGCGGTAAAAGAAAAAACAGCACGAATTATGACGGAGTGCAAACGAATCTGAACAAAAAAAAAGTAAACGAATCCGAACTAGCAAGGTTTGGCAAAGTTTTACAAAACTTAAAACCAACAATGCTGTCATGTGCAATACATGCAAGGCAGAACTTGCTTTTCACGGGAGCACAACATGCATGTTGGAGCACTTAAAGAGGAAACATCCGGGCAAAAGAGGAGCCGATGTTGTGCCGAATTTCGACTCCCTGCCAGAATCCGACTCCCCTTCGCGTACACGCACAATGACGTCATCACACTAGTCGCCGAATTTCGACTCCCTGACAGAATCTGACTCCCCCTCACTTGCACGCCCAATGAGCTTGGTGCGACTGCTTTATTTTTCGTCGGTTTGTGTTAGGCTACTTAAACTTTATTGTCTTTTTTTAAATAGGTGTTTATTGATAAATATAATTATTAGTGTTTTCCAGAAAACGTTGCAAAAACCGATCACTGGCATACAGGATAATATGTTTAAGTGCACTATACTTGCTAAGTCAAATATGAAATGTTCATATTTAACATTTATTACCATTGTGCACCGTTTACAATAGATAGTCCAATAATACCATGTGCAATAAGTTCTACTTAATTCTGCAGCACATTGATTTCTAAGCGGCCTACTCTGTCAGTACATTTTATTTAAATCAAACCCCAGAATTATTTTCGTGTCCAGAGCACGAAAAATAATCTTTACTTCCTTATTTTTTAAGGTTTGCAAAGTCAAAGACACAAGGAACTCATGTTGGTTACACCTGGATGGTAAAATAATGTAAATAATAAGTTTTACATTTGATATTGTATTGTGATAGGGACTTTCAGTTAATTTTGACTGATATTTGCCAGTATAACTGGGTGGCTAGTCATCTGAAGTGGACATAACACTTGTCCATGTTGACATTTAACTACAACTTAAAATGTATTTTGATGGTGTTTTCAGGATGATTAACTGCATTTCAGTGATACAAAAAATAAACTTGAACATTTTTGAACACTTGAAAATAAATACATTTATTTAATACAAGCTGGACAAATGTATTTGGTAACTTCCATCGATGTTTTTGCGCAGTCACAGTGGTACCACCGAGGGCACACATCGCAGCCAATCTTAACATAAGGACAAAGTGAATATTAGTATGCACCACAGTTATCTTTTAACCTCCATTATGATGAACAAATAAATGGTGTACTTAAAGACAACTCTTTTCAACAACAAAAATAATAAAATAAAAAGTACAGTTAGCGTACCCACCCAGTGAGTGCCATTGTCAGGACTTTCTTCCTCCCCACAGAGAAAGCACAAATCTTTTAGATCATCTATGACAATGCCAGGGGAGAAGAGCCAATATAAGACAAGGCCAAACCTCACAATTACTTTAAACAGGCTCCTGAATAAACTACTTTAAATAGACAGTCTGAATATTTGGATTTTTTGGCAAGAGGATAGTATTCCACACTTACCCGTGTTTTGTAGGAGGCGAGTAGCTGAATCTGATAGAATTTACATTGGTTGTGCTGGTTGAAAACAGAACTGGCTTTTTGTCCAGTATACATTCAGCAAACTAAAAATAAACAATTTACAATTTCATTGTAATAAAGGCAAACAGCTGCTGGTATCAAATATTGCTGTCAATACACTGAAATCAAAAAAGAAAAAACACTATATGTAAATCTTACTGTGTAACTGTCAGGGAGTGGTGAGGTCATATTAACGCTGGAGTTTGAACTGATTTTTATGCTATTCATTAGGGACTATTGTCCTTCTAATCAGTACTCTTAGCCAATTCCATAATTCTTACTTTTAGGACAAAGGCCCCACAGGAACTGCTGTCCTTTTGGTGTGGATGTGGCAGTGTGTCACATGCCCATGTGGACACATGGATGCCTTTTTGATTCATGAATGACCTGTGATCAATAATAAAATTAAAAAAAAAGCCTCAGAATAGCACAATTTTTTTCCAATCAACATTCAATGATAAATTGCCCCATATGACTTGTTTAAAAGGTGCAATTACCTTGTCACTTCTTGGCATCTTTTGAGGTCACGTTGCCTCTCCGTAAGAGGATCCAAATACAGAACCCGCTGTTCCTTTGGGATCATAACCTTAAGAATTGGAATATTACAAATGTTTTACAAAATCCACAAGAAACTCCCATGCACCTACTCACACATTAGATGTTATATTATAGGCAAATATAAATATATGTATATATATATATATAAAGTTACCAATTTGCTACCCACAATGGATTTTAGAACTATAAAATATTACCAACAAAGTCCAGTGATGACAGTCATTGATGATCGCAAATATATATTGGTACAGGATTGGATCCATCTAAAATTTAAACAGTAATCTTCTGAAATGTGTAAAAGTTACAATGAACATTTGAGTGTAATTTAAAAAAGATAAAAATCCACCAACCTTCACTTTTGCTGTTTCCCCTTCCCAAATGCTCATCATTTCAAATGAATCAATTGCTGCAGCCCTTTCTGTGGTCTCCATTATAAATTTTCGTACTAGATAGTACATATAGGCGTTCATGACCTTCCAGGAATCAATGGAGTAAGATCATGTGTTTCATGTAAAATAGGATAACACACAGTAAATAAATAGTAGATGTATGATCTTTGCAATATAAGTGAATTAATCAAAACTAGCTTTAGCTGGACAATAACTTCATTCTAGAGCTGCTGTAAAGCCTAAACAATCTCGGTTACTGTAATTTCCTATTATCACTGTAAAGCTGCTTTGACACAATCTATATTGTTAAATGCGCTATATGAATGAAGGTGACTTGACTAGATACATTTAACATTTAATGCTTTGGAACAATTTATGTGGATGCAATAAATGCATATGGATATGAATACCAGACCCATAAAACGGCTAAGACTAACCTCCCTTTCAATTTGTACAGAGGGAGCAGTTTTCCGAATGTCCTCGAAGAAATTTTTAAATGGCCCCAATTTTGAAAGAAGGACAAAAACATTCTTTCCTTCCCAGGCTTCTCACACCTGTAAAAAGAAAAATACAGAGAAGCATGGTACATTTCATGATATTGAATATGAAAGGCAAGAGAAAAAAAAAATGTTGATCTTACATAATTTAGTTTTTCCACTTGTGAAAGTGACATAATGACAAAAACAACAACAACAACAACAAAAAAAAACACCTATACAAAAAATTAAGATGGATCTTGTTTCACTACATACATTGGTCGATGTCAATTGTGGAGTCTGACAATCCTGGGGCTGGTGTGGAGGCTGTTGCAACAGGAGAGGGACTTGCCAGAGAGGAGCAGACAAGAGAGTCTGTGGTGACAGGAACTGCAGATGGGTTGGAAGGCTTTTGTAAGCTTTGGGGAACTTTGGGTAGTTCATCAATATGGTGCTTCAAGTGGTCAATGTTAATTTTGGGGAATGTCACACCCATCGCATTTTCAAGGTCAGCACTCTTGCCTTCCAAGCAAGTGATTTTAAATGGCCCAAGGTAGTTGGGTTCAAGTTTGCCCCCTTTCCGTTGTTCGGCTCTGATGTTTCTCCTCCACACATTGTCCCCAACTTTGAACATTGTGAGAGGTTGCTTCAGTCTTTATTCTACCGTTTCATGGCTTTTTCTAATGTTCCCCTTAACATCCATTAAAATTTTATTTAAATTAAGAGTGGACTCTGTAACCTCCTCAATGGACACTGTGTCCTCCACAGTCTTGTCAATCTGAAAAGAAAGTTTATCTTGGTTAGTATATTGAAACATGTAAGTGATAGTTAACATCGGTTTCAAAAGTGAAAAAAAAAAAGTCCACTTACCCTGTAGTGCTCTGCCATTTGAGAGGGATAGCGTGCCTCTCTCCCAAACATTAAGAAAAATGGCGAGTATTTGGTCGTGATTTGAACTTTTGTTCGTAAATCAAACATCACTGCGTCCAGGTGCCTGTCCCAGTCTTTTGGTTGGTCTTTCACCAGTTTGTAGAGAGCTCTGTATATCAAAACAGTATATTATTACATATGACAACCTTTAAATTTTAAAACATTTAACACTTGCACCATGCTCTTTGATTTTATAAATGCGTTATATTATAAATGCATTCAACATTATAAATAAATTTACTTCTTAGAATGAGTCTTAGATATGCCATTCCATGTTGAAACTAAGCTGACCTCCAGTGTGCGTCATGGGAATCAAACACATTACCTTAATAGCCTACCATTCTTTATCTGCTAAACTACAGCAGTGTACACATATGCAGCAACCAAACAAGGGCAACAACCCCATTGGCAACTTTTAATAACAATTAGAATACAATATTTCAAACCCGCCTCTGGATCGTTCCATTCATTCTTTCCACGAGTCCGTTGGTCTGCGGGTGGTACGGGGCGCAGAGGGACCTTTCGATGTTCAGCACCTTGCAGACACATATGCATTGAGCTGCAATTATAAAATAAAGATGTTGAAAGGGACAAGGACAACACTTCATGAGATCGGTGTATTTATGTAAATGTTTGCATGTAAACTAACCTCATTAACGAACTCTTTCCCTTGGTCAGTGAGTACTCTTTGAGGGGCCTCAAATTGATATACAAATTTTAATAAACAGTCTGTGACTTCTTTAGCCGTTTTTGTTTTCAGTGGGTATGCCTGGGGCCACTTTGTAAGGTAATCAATGATGACACAGATGTACTGGTTTCCATTACTGGTAACTGCGAGCTTGCCTATCAGGTCCTTGCCAATCAACTCAAAGGGTTGAGTAACCTAGTAAATTACAAAACAACCACATTAAGCCATATACCATATTTTAGTAATATTTTGAACATTATCAACATAATTAGGCCTCTTATTTATAATTTTCATATTTCAATATTCAATTTTCTGTTTAATGTGCATGTACATGTATAGAGCTTATTTCTGTAGCTTCTTTATGCTGTATTATTTATAATTCGTTATTTAGGGTTTTGATATATAAAAAACCTACCACAATAGGTGTGTACTCAGTCTCCTTTTTTATTAAGGATCTGCTGGCCTGACATGGTCCACACTGGTTCACCTGGCCAAAGCATACAACATTTAAATAGGAAATAAATAAAGAGGATACAAATAATGCACTATGTATGAATCCATTTCAACGGGACATCAGTAAATACATGATTAAACAGTCCTGCAATCAACATCATAACATCAAATATTAAAGTACTGTGAAGTAAACTTCTACAGTATAACATGCAATATTACTTTGACAATGTCAGTAGATGCCTTACCCATGTGCCAATATCATCTGACATGCCAGGCCAATAAAATCTTCTGCTGATGGCATCTCTGGTCTTCTTTTGGCCAGTGTGAGCTCCATGGCTGCTGGCATGGAAGTCTTTGAAAATTTCATCTGCCTGTTGTGCTCCACAGACAACCTTTGCTTTTATTTCAGATGGAGTACCGTTGTGGCGTTTGTAAACCAGTTCACCATCTAGGAAAAAAAAAATCTATTTGACTTTTGTAAATTACCCTCACTGACACTAATGTGACTAAAACTTCACCCATATTACTATCAATTCGATCTTACCTTCAATGTCAAATGTGTTTGCTCTTTTTCTAAAAGTGTTTTTTTCTGTCTTGGTAAATCCATCAGGATATTTTCCAGTGCTCTTGTAATTTGTGATTTGTGTATAAATGGAAGGGTCCATGTCAATAAATGAACTAAGCAAACAATCACAATAGATAAGCACACCTAGTACGTTGGATGGAAGGATGAGCTCTCCTCCGCCCTTAAAAACTTTCCTAACGAAGCAGATGCAGATGGTCTTCAATTAAAAAATAATTAAATAATTAATAAAAATCCGATTCAGTTTATTAGCCAAGTACCTTGGGTTTGCATGTACTGTACAATGAATTTGTCTTGGTATACTAATGTTTCCAATAGTAGCAGAGAATCAAGGGATGATATCAATAATAATAAGATCCCAGACAGCAAACTGACATTGAATCAACGTGGAAACGACGTCTCTCATGACATTGAAACAACGTTGATTTTGCTCATCGAATTAACATTGAACCAACGTCAGACGCGGCATTCTTCAAAGCTAAATGAAAATCGAAAATTGGTTTGCTTTCATAACGTTGAAACAACGCGTTGATTTTCCGTTAGTTTTGAAAGAATGACGCGTCTGACGTTGGTTCAACGTTAATTCGATGAGCAAAACAATGTCAGATCAACGTTGTTTCTATGTCATATTTCCACGTTGATTCAATGTCAGTTTGCTATCTGGGATTATTTCAGATGAATCACACATCTGTGAGGTAAGATAATAGAGTGAAAGATAAAGTTATGAAAAAATATATAAGTACAAATAATCATATAAACAATTTAGAAAGAATAAACAAAGACACATTTAGGCGCAGAAGTGTTCCAGTGAAAATGCTTATTTTCAATAAGGTGTAGTATAATTGTGTTTGTTAATGTAATACATTGGAGGGGGACTATGGTTTTGGCGGGTGCTGTTTAAATCTATAAAAGACTTGTGCTTTTCTGCAGATGATCCTCCATGGACAAAGGTGTCATCAGAATGAGTTCCATGTGTTTTCTATTGCATGTTAAAAAATTTGAGTTATTTTATGTGTGTTACTGCATAAATACATATAGTTATAATTTTACTTCCTATTTATATTCATTTGTTATTTATTAATTTACACACACACACACACACACACACACACACTAAATGCAGACATCCCAGATAGCAAACTGACATTGAATCAACGTGGAAATATGACATCGAAACAACGTTGATCTGACATTGTTTTGCTCATCGAATTAACGTTGAACCAACGTCAGACGCGTCATTCTTTCAAAACTAACGAAAATCAACTTGAAATCAACGCGTTGTTTCAACGTTATGAAAGCAAACCAATTGACCCTTCGCTAAGCCACGCCCGAAAACACCCACTGGCCAATCATGTCTTAGCAACCGTAACTATACGCGGGAGGTCTGGCAAGCTTTCGAACGAGGGAACATGCTGAAGCATTGTGCGTATGGATTGTGCAAATCTGATACCGGTATACTAAAAGTTTGGACGGGGGAGAGGAATTGTTTTCCTTCCAGAAAATCCAAAAGCCACGGGGAAAAATGATTGGCGTGACCTAGCATCTATGTGCGAGACCCATTCACAACTACCGGTAAATGTCGACATGCTTAACAAAAACACCTATTGCTTGGAAATATTGACGGTTCTTTGGTCATAATGATAACGTAAAATAAGACGATTAAAGAGACAAGACACCCAGATAGCAAACTGACATTGAATCAACGTGGAAATATGACATCGAAACAACGTTGATCTGACATTGTTTTGCTCATCGAATTAACGTTGAACCAACGTCAGACGCGTCATTCTTTCAAAACTAACGGAAAATCAACTTGAAATCAACGCGTTGTTTCAACGTTATGAAAGCAAACCAATTTTCGATTTCATTTAGCTTTGAAGGATGCCGCGTCTGACGTTGGTTCAACGTTAATTCGATGAGCAAAATCAACGTTGTTTCAATGTCATGAGAGACGTCGTTTCCACGTTGATTCAATGTCAGTTTGCTGTCTGGGCAAAGGCTCAATGACATACTTTAAAATATATTTTAGCATTTTGTTAATCGACGTCCTACTAACGTTACCCCTTACAAAGTAATTTAACCCAATCCGATCGCAGCTCTCCCGGTATTAGTGTTATTTCACAAGATTTATTGATAAGCTGTTTGATTTATAATTATTAAGATTATTTTCACATACCCTGCTGTGTATGAACATAGCTGTTCCTCAATTTGTGTTTCCCATTTGAACGGTAAGCGTATGAGGCGCTGCTGCTTGCGCTGGGACTATAACCTTATGTTTTATCTTCAATTTTTAAGAAATTATTCTCTAATCGGTTGCATATAATGTCGTGAATATATCCCTCGAATGCATACTGTACCGGGTGCATCCACGCTATAATAGATGGGCCAGCTGCGAAAGCTTGACAGGCGTAGCAACAGTAACTAGGGAGGGCGGGGCTTAGCGAAGGGTCAATTTTCGATTTTCATTTAGCTTTGAAGAATGCCGCGTCTGACGTTGGTTCAACGTTAATTCGATGAGCAAAATCAACGTTGTTTCAATGTCATGAGAGACTTCGTTTCCACGTTGATTCAATGTCAGTTTGCTGTCTGGGATAAATTACAGGTGTGGAAACTATAGATGAACAGAAAAGGATTTTGTTTTTTACTTTTTTTTATTAAATGCCAATCAAATTACTACCAATAAACATGACAACAATCTAACACATATAGAAATCTAGTCAGCAACAAATAGTAAAAGAACATATACAATATAAAATAATAATAGAATACAAGTAAAAGAAAGAAAAAAATCATATAAACAGAAAAAGGAACAGGTATGAGATCATCATATAAATAGCATTAAAGCTTCACATAGACCCATAGTGCGTTTTGTTTGACTATTTATTGAATCCAAGTAGGCCTAGTAACTCAATATAATTTGTCATATCTATCTGAAATTACAAAATGTAGGCATTTCCTTTAGCCCATTTTTGTTTATGTTATTTCCCTAAACAAATATTAGGCCACATGGCCACATCAGTGTCTTTTTCCCCCAGCCTCTCTCAGCGTCGATCTAGTTCAGTGACGTCATTGACGTGCACACGAGGGGAGTCAGATTCTGGCAGGGAAAAAAAAAATGTAATGAATTTTGTAATGGAGAGGGACGTTCCATGTGCAATTGTTGGGAAAAAAAAAAAAAGATTCTGTCAGGGAGTCGAAATTCGGCAACTAGTGTGTTGACGTCATTGCCCGTGCAGGCGAGGGGGAGTCAGATTCTGGCAGGGAGTCGAAATTCGGCACAACACCGGTGAGAACTGAGCGTTCTCGAGCTGGAGCTAACTAACTGTAGTGGTAACGTATCTCTTCATTAGATCATGCAATACTATTAATATTAATAATATCATCAATAATAATATAATTACAGTAATGTGATGATTTATTTTGCATAGAATAAAGCTTGATTGAGCTTAGGAGTCAGGGCTGTTTCTGTTATTGTAAAACTATTAGGTATTATAGTCTTACTTGCCTGTATTTTGTTCCATAATCATGAAGACTTACAAAAGGAGATGTTAGGAATAATATCATGGCAGTTACTTTTTCTTTTTCATTCTCTGAATTAAAAGGTGAATGAGAACATCTCTGTCTCAATTCTAATGTAAAAAAAACTATTGTAATTTTATATCTATAATAATAGTTTAATAATAGATCTTCAGATATACTCCTGTGAGCTTGTTTAAGTGTACCGTCATGCCAGTCTCATTAAACCAATATGGCCAGTTCCCTATCGAGGGAACTCGCGATGCGTCACTGTTACGCTTTTGGGAACGCCTCCAGCGTGACTGCGTCTGAAGCATCTATGTCAACTAGTCCAATAGGAAACATGACCGTCATGGGCGGATGACGTCATGACCAGGAAATGATAAAAGAGCACCCGGTGCAAACCGGCATTAGCTTCTATTGCCTCAGCAAGCGATCTGTGTCTCTGTCTGTCTTATTTACTGTTGTCTGTGATTATTATTGGAGACGGAATTATGGCGAAACAAATGTTCAGGCTTTGTGCTTCTCCCTGCCCGCGCTATTTAACGGGTGGGGATACTCACGAGCTTTGTGTCATTTGTTTGGGAGTGGAGCATGCGGTGTCAGCCTTCGAGGAGGCTGACTGCCAACACTGCGAGAATCTCTCGCTCCGCATGCTTCGCTCCCGCCTGGCGCTGTTTGATGAGAGCGGCCAGGCTCGCAATCCTCAGGGTGCAGGACCCGCGTCTGCCGAGGCAGCGCGGAGAATGCATTCCTGGGGATCGCAAAAGGATCTTTCAGAGGGGTTGGAGACGGGTCCTGTGGCCTTATCGCCTTCCTTTTCTGAACGATCCAGTGCTCTCGCTCCGGTGTCAGAAGCCCGCGCTGCGGTTCCTTCTGCCCGGGGAGAGAGCCCGATGCTTCAGTGCTCTAGCTCCGAGGAGGTAGATGTACTGAGCATCGACAGTTTAAGCACACACACGGGAGAAAAAGACTCGCCATCTGTTTCTCCCGCATATGATGAGTTGGTGGAAGTGATTACTAGAGCGGTTGAAAAATTACATATTGATTGGCCAGCTGTAAGAGAGGACGCGCGTCCTAAAAGCAAACTCGACGAGCGTTTTCTTTCATCTAGTGTTTCACTTCCACCACGAGGCCTTCCATTCTTTCCCGATTTACATAATGAGATATCAAGAACATGGAATAAGCCGTACTCTGCACGTGTTTTCAGCCCTCAAGTTCATATTTATTCGGGTATAAGGGGGCTGAAAGAGTACGGCTATGAGGCGATGCCCCGGGCTGAACAGACGCTCGCGAGCTATCTGTCACCCGGTTCGGTATCGTCTCTGAAGGCCTCAGCTTTACCCACTAAACCATTAAAAACAACATCTACGTTAGTGGGCAAAGCTTATACGGCAGCAGGTCAGGCTGGTGCATGCCTCCATTCTATGGCTATATTACAGGCATACCAGGCTGAGCTGCTGGGGGATTTGGATAAAAGTGAGGGAGTTGGACCCGATGAAATTAGAGAACTTCGTCGGGCCACAGATTTGTCTCTCAGGGCTACTAAGGAGACCGCTAGAGCAATTGGGCGGTCTATGGCAGCCCTGGTGGCCACTGAGAGACATCTGTGGTTGAATTTGACTGATTTAAAGGACCGAGATCGTTCCTTTCTTTTAGATGCCCCGGTTAATCCTGATGGTCTCTTCGGCGACGCTGTTGATGAGGTCGTCGAGAGATTTCAGGAAGCTAAAAAACAGTCAGAGGCATTTAAAAAATTTCTCCCTCGCCGTGTCCAACCCCCTGGGGCTGCTGGGCGTGAGCAGCCCCAGCCGTCAAGCTCATCATATCGTGCGCAACAAAAAGAGAGTGTTGCGTCTCGTGCACCTCCACAAAAACACTGGAGGCAGACGAAACACTCTCAGCCAAAGCCTTCGAAGTCGAAGCCGGATCTGAGGACCGTTCTTCAGGCTAAGAAGGCTTCGGCGCAAAAGAAAAGGTCCTGACGCCACGGGTGTCAGACCAGTGAGGACTGCCCCAACCGAAGTGAACCGGTGTACACCTCAGTATACGGTGCGCGGTTCATTTCGGGGTCCTCAGGGGACAATTCTGCCCACCCCGCCACCCTTGGTGCTTCGGGGCGCAGTGGTCGCCAGAGAACGTCTGGCGCAACGTCGACTCGACGTTGCGTCGGACGGGAACCTTCTGAGGGGGGTTCAAAAACAGTCAGTCCGGTTGGTTTCTGCCGTTATGTTCCAGGCCCCCGGGCTGGGTGTTTTAAATACATCAGAGGCCAGCCTCGAGAGGCTGGTTCCCCTAGTAGAATTTCTGACAGAATGGAGGAATCTGCCAAATATTTCTCGTTGGGTCCTGCAGATGATAGAGGGAGGATACAGAATCCAGTTCGGTTCTCGTCCTCCACGTTTCAACGGGGTGCTGCCCACGTTGGTACGCCCCGAGCAGGCTCTGGTGATGGAGCAAGAAGTGAAGGCTTTATTAGCGAAAGAAGCTATAGAGCAGGTGTATCCACCCGACAGGGAATCGGGTTTTTACAGCCGCTATTTCATTGTTCCAAAAAAGGATGGAGGGTTGCGTCCCATTTTAGATCTTCGTCTATTGAATCGTTCAGTTCAGAAACTCAAGTTCAAGATGCTGACACTCAAGCAGATTGTGACTCAAATCAGATCCGAGGACTGGTTCGTCACGATAGATTTGAAAGATGCGTACTTCCATATCTCCATCCTCCCTCAGCACAGGAGGTTCCTGAGGTTTTCTTTCGGGGGCAAAGAATACCAATATCGGGTACTTCCATTCGGTCTGGCTTTATCACCCCGCACGTTCACGAAGTGCGTAGATGCAGCTCTGGCCCCGCTCAGGCTGCAGGGCATACGCATTCTGAACTACATAGACGACTGGCTGATTCTAGCAGAGTCAGAACAGTTAGCGGTTCGGCACCGAGGCGTCGTTCTCGCACATATGCAGAAATTGGGGTTGAGGCTCAACGCCAAGAAGAGTGTGCTTTCTCCAGTACAGAGAACCACTTTTCTTGGTGTGGTATGGGATTCAGTCACGATGCGAGCCACGCTGTCGCCCGCTCGTGTAGCTGCTATCCTTTCCGCCACAAAGGAGCTAAAGCTAGGCCAGTCACGCACTGTGAAACAGTTCGAGAGACTGTTAGGTCTCTTGGCAGCAGCGTCCAACGTGATACCTTTTGGCCTGTTGTATATGAGACCTCTGCAGTGGTGGCTCAGGACCAGAGGGTTCTCCCCGAGGGGGAACCCACTTCGTATGATCAAGATCACGCGGCGGTGTCTCCAAGCCTTGATTATATGGAGGAAACACTGGTTCCTGTCCCAGGGTCCGGTGTTGGGAGCTCTTTGCCATCGAGTGGCTATCTCGACAGATGCTTCCCTCACCGGCTGGGGAGCGGTAATGGAAGGCCGTTCAGCTCAGGGTCTGTGGAGGAGTCATCATCTCTCCTGGCACATAAATTGCCTGGAGATGATGGCTGTCTTCAAGGCTTTGAGATATTTCCTCCCAGATCTGAGGGGCCATCATGTGCTTGTCCGGACAGACAACACATCAGTGGTCTCTTATTTAAATCGACAGGGGGGTCTGCGTTCGCGTCCACTGTGCAAACTGGCGCACCAGATCCTCCTGTGGTCCCTAGGGAAATTGCTCTCACTGAGGGCAGTATACATTCCAGGGGCCCAGAATGTAGGAGCAGACACACTGTCGAGGCAGAGGCTGAGGCCGGGGGAATGGAGGCTCCACCCCGAGGTGGTGGAGCAGATCTGGAGGGTGTATGGCCAGGCGGAAGTGGATCTGTTTGCGTCTCAGCACACGACGCACTGTCCTCTTTGGTTCTCCCTCACTCAACCAGCCCCCCTGGGGCTGGATGCTATGGTTCAGGCATGGCCGAGGCTGCGTCTGTATGCCTTTCCCCCTGTAGCTCTGCTCCCAGGAGTTCTGGAGAGAATCCGCCAGGATGGGATAAGTCTATTGCTAGTAGCACCACGCTGGCCAAGTCGTATTTGGTTTGCGGACCTCATTCATCTTCTCGACAGGCCTCCCCTGGAGTTGCCCATCAGGAGAGACCTTCTGTCTCAGGCAGGGGGCACGATATTTCACCGCCAGCCAGAGATTTGGAAACTATGGGTGTGGCCTCTGAGGGGGCCCAACTCATGAGTAGTGGTCTGTCAGCGGAAGTGGCTGAGACCATTTTAAGCTCCAGAGCTCCGGCTACGAGGAAACTTTACGCACTTAAATGGAAAGTGTTTACTTCCTGGTGTCGCCAACGCCAGTGGGACCCGATTAATTGTTCAGTCAACACAGTTCTCGAGTTTCTACAAGAGCGTTTCTCGTCAGGTCTATGTCCTTCCACGCTCAAGGTTTACGTGGCAGCCATTGCGGCTTTCCATGCCCTAGTGGGGGGTACTTCCCTCGGTCGAGACCCCTTGATTACACGTTTCCTCCGTGGCACACTGAGGCTGAGGCCTGCAACTCGTACTAGGGTGCCGGCTTGGGATCTGGCTACTGTTCTTGAAGGCTTATCTGGGGTTATCTTTGAGCCCCTGGATTCGGTTTCAGAGAAATTTCTCACTTTTAAAACAGTGTTTCTGTTAGCTATTTCATCCCTTAAGAGAGTCGGTGACCTTCAGGCCCTTTCGGTTTCCCCTGCATGCCTTGAATTTGCACCAGGGATGGTCAAGGCATTCTTATACCCTAAACAAGGCTATGTGCCTAAGGTGCCCACCATGATTCCGAGGCCTATTGTGCTACAGGCTTTTTGTCCTCCACCGTTTTCTTCTCCGGACCAGGAAAGATTGAACCTTTTATGCCCAGTGAGAGCACTGGACAATTATGTGCATCGGACTTCTGCTTTTAGGAGATCTGATCAGTTATTTGTCTGCTTTGGATCTCCCAAGAGGGGTCTTCCTGCTTCAAAGCAGACAGTTAGCAAGTGGATAGTTGAGGCTATTTCTCTGGCTTATGAGTCTTCTGGCCTGCCTTGCCCTTTGGCGGTCAGGGCCCATTCTACTAGGAGTATGGCGGCTTCTAAAGCTCTCTTATCTGGAGTCTCTCTTCAAGATGTTTGTGATGCGGCGGGTTGGTCCTCTCCTCTCACATTTGTCAGGTTTTATAGCCTGGACCTGGAGGCTGCCCCAGGTTCACATGTGCTTAATAATGCTTAGGGTGGTGTGACAACAGGCTGACACTCAGGCATTTGAAAGTCTGGCGATTTGGGTATTCTCGTTCCCAAAAGCGTAACAGTGACGCATCGCGAGTTCCCTCGATAGGGAACGTCTCAGGTTACGTCTGTAACCATAGTTCCCTGAGAAGGGAACGAGACGATGCGTCACCCTGCCATACTTCCTGCATCCCTGTATCGGCTTGCTTCGGCAATTTCTGAAGCTAATGCCGGTTTGCACCGGGTGCTCTTTTATCATTTCCTGGTCATGACGTCATCCGCCCATGACGGTCATGTTTCCTATTGGACTAGTTGACATAGATGCTTCAGACGCAGTCACGCTGGAGGCGTTCCCAAAAGCGTAACAGTGACGCATCGTCTCGTTCCCTTCTCAGGGAACTATGGTTACAGACGTAACCTGAGACGTTTTCAATGAGGTACTTTATATCTTTCCCTTTGTTGACCTCTTGGCATTGGGTATAGAACGTCGACTTCATCAGCAATTTCAAAGAAACTAGACTTTGATCACTTTGTCTAAACAGACTTTTAAGCTTCTCCTTTTTCTGCTGCTGGCTTTCAGCTGTTTCTCCAAGGGGCAAAAACTTCACATGCCAATGGATGCACCTATAAGTGTCTTGAATTTTTGCCTGTTTTTCAGCGGGTATTTCGTCAGTGTCAGAATCGTGACAATTCTTTCTTTTTGTTATTTTTGGTGTTGAAGGCCGTTTCACATTTTCAACTCGGTTTCGAATTTGTTTCACTAGGGAATGGTACCCAGTGCCTATTATGTCACCCTCTATAGCCATGTTTCCATCCACTTGTCAATCGAATTATCTGAAGTTCGGTAAAAAAAACACATGCGAATAAAGCTGGTGAAAGTGTGTTTCCATCAAACGGCTTTAAAGCGAATAAAAACCTGTACGTAATGACGTCACATGCTGTTTTGCGATCAAATTGGTATATCGAATTGATTTGAGACATTTTAAGATGTTTCCATTCATTTTCGCATTGAATCGAACAACATTCAAGCAAACTTTTGCGAACAAAGTTTTGTTAGACAAAACGGATTGTGCCATCTACCAACAAATTCACAAGTTGAAGCCTATAATGCTTATTATGTGCCACTTGATAGCGACATATGTATGGGATAATGTATGTGAGGCGGTTGTTGAAGCGGTTGTATTCGCTAAAACAACCGCCTCGCTATATATTATCCTGCTCATCAACCAAATAAATAAATAAGTAAATTATTTGACACAAAATAGTGACTTAAAAACAAGTTTATTGATTTAAAAACGAGTATTGCTTCTGCTAAAGAAAATAGTCTGTCCCGTCTCTGAACTGCGTCCATGGCAACGGTGTGTTATAGCAACGCCGCAGTCTGTTAACAAGAAATAACAGAATGCATTATACATTAGAATTCAACCAAGCCACGTAAAAACAAGCAAAACTAACCTAAGAAAACAACGACGCTATAAACATTGCTATGATGATGACGATGCACGTAAATGCCCGACGACAGCGGAGGTGACTGTGGTTTGGGAACGAGCGCTCCATCAGTTCTGGGAGATCGTGGTTCACGGAAACCCTTTGGTTGAAGCATCTTTTTGCTTTGTCCACTTACATCTGTCTTTGTTGACATCCGCCATGTGTGCGCAAACAGACAGGCCGGAAATGAACTCGTCTTCTGGCGTGTTGCAACCATAAAAGGGCATAAAACTTAATCGCAATTCATTATTTATTCGGCAAATAACGTTTCCATCAGCTTTTATCGCATTAGCCGTATATCGATCAAGAGAAAATCCGATGAGACCGAACGCATTTCATTTTAGTCGATTTTCAGGATATTTCATCGAATTTTACTGTTTCCATAAGCCATTTTTCATTCGATATCACTTAATTCGGATAAAAAAGTGTCGATGGAAACATGGCTGTTGACATCTTGAAGTGATTTTGGATATTTTGCCACCATTGTTTTGGCCACATCAGTTGCGTTCATTTTACTTATGGACAGTGTTACTTTCATCATTTCGCGGACCACAATTCTAACCATCTCCTTCCTCAAACTTGGACGTCTACCTCTCTCCAAAGCCTGCGTCAAAGCCTCTGGGAACTCTCCCCATGGAGTCTGGAATGAGTTTGGAAAAGAGCGACCTGGGCTCTGACAGCAACTGGACGACGACATTGAAATTGGCGACAGAGACGGCACGGACGTGGAAGGTCCTGGTGAGGTAGCAAGGCTTAAAGAACCACTTTCCTTGCCCTGGCCTTTAAAAATACACATACACGAAACAGAGACATAATATAGATGTTTTTATATTTTGACTGAACTTATAAATTCTGGCCAACTATAACTTTTAATATTTTTAACTATTCAAACATGGCCAAGATCACTTTGACAAAATGCTGTGTTTCAGTGGAATGACTGTGTCCATCAATGATGTATGATGTTAATGGATAAAAATCTACCAAGTCATTAATGTTAACACACTGCATTCCTGTACTTCATGGTGTCACAGAGTACAGGTGGTATTTGGGAAGATGGTCAGATTTGTGTGTGTCCATAAGAAAATACACAGTGGCATTATCCATAACTAAAATGATGACAAGCTCCCCAAATTCCATGGACTCATCATTATTCAAGACTAGGAAATCACCCTTCTTGTATGGTGTACCTTTGTACAGAATTTCTGTGGAGACAATGGTATCATTTTCTGAAAATCCAAATTCACTAACAGCAAGATTTAGTGTGTCACTGTAAAGGTTGGGTATAAAAGCACAACCATTTTTAATTTGCAGAAGCACTGCATCCTGGTCCTGCCGAGACATATGCCTGAAACATCTGATGCCTTTCAGAAAAAGTTAGGCAACTGTTCTTAAAGTTTTTCAAATGTCTGGCACATCTATTGAAATAGCTGTGTTTACTTTCCAAACGCATCGTCCATAATCTGATAAGGGGGCCAAATTTCAGAATTAGTGAGGGATAGTGTGTCATGTAATGGTGTTTTGGTTTTAGAGTACTCTCAGGAAACAAACACTTTCTTGAATTCAGATACTCTTGGATTATGATGTCAAGATAAGCTACCTGTGACAACGAAATCTTTTGCGCACAAACCATATCGACAATATCTTTGAGCAGGAGAGTCAACTGCCCTACGTCGTCATCTGCATTTTGCACCTTGTCTCCAATTAGAACAGGTAGCCACCTCAAAAAATTCCAGTTCTGGACAGCTTGACCAGAGACCAGATTTGACAGAGCATGGCTTGGTGAAAGCATCAGAACCTTTGTACTTGAATTGTTGGATTCGTCTGTTCAATTGGTTACATGTGAACCATTTCCTTTTTTTGATGAAATAATTCAAGTACAAAGCAAGATCATAGGACAAGACACCCTCAAAAATGTCATGGCGTAAACAAGGTGGGAGACCAGGTTGGCATACATGAAAGTTTGGCAAATCATTGAAAACTGACTTCAGTTTTATTCCTTTGACTTCTCTGCTCTCCTCAGACAGTGAGGCGACAGCAGCGTTGTAGGTATCAGCTGTCCGCAAAGATTTGGTTCTTTGTGAAATTCGTCTCTGGTGACCTCACAGTACCTGCAAAAATAACGAGAATGACTAAAGTTTTCAGTAAACCCACCAATGCCGTGTGACCCTATGTTATCCCCTGCAATACAGTACAAAGCCCCTTGGACTGTTTCCCCTCCTGCAGTGACTCCATTTTCTTCAAAATCTTTTAGATCCAATAACATGTCAGCAAAAACTTTAGCACATCCAAATTGTTTTAGGTCATTCTCTCCACACAGCAAGACTAGGGACATATGATCCGTGTTAGACCGCACATGAACAGGCAAATTTGCCACAGAAAGATAAACAGCGAGAACTTTGTGTGTCTTTTTGGCTGAGCCGAGAGGATTGACTACTTCAAATGCGTCTTGGTATAAAATAAGTTGCAGGCCTCCTGGGTTTGCAATGAAGAACTGGTTGGACTTGAAGGCTTGTCCGTCACAAATGTCACTAATGGGAATACCTTTCTCTTTCTTGTTTTTATCACGCATCTATATGTGTGCACCTCTTGGCTGTTGTGGGGACAATCCATTACTTTTTTAGAAACTGTTTAGAAACATAAGCAAATAGTGAAATGTTAATCCAAATGTTAACATACAAAAAAGAAAACAAAAGTACATCATATAACTTATTGTGAAACAGTCCACAGATTAGAAGTATTTGTTGTGACCTGTAACTCAGTAAAGAGGGAGGGGTATATTTGACATAACATATATTGATATTATGCGTACAATTCACATGTAAATTAAGTATATCAATAATGTTAATGTCATAACGGAGACCTGCATAGCAAATTAAATAGCAAACGTAATGGGAATAAAGTTAAATGGCAGAATATCAGCTTTGAGTTTATTAGGTCCCTCGTTGGTGTCGGTGGCAGGGCTGGTTGGCAGAAGAGCTTCCACTAAAGTTTAGACACAGAATATACAATATGCAAGAAGGTCAGATATAGATGTGTGGCTGCTCAAGCTCATTCTACAAAAACGTAAAAGAAGGCACGAAAAGTTGAAGAGCAAATAACTAGGCTAAGCACACCAAATTTTGGTGCGATCATCGTCATTTGGTGGGACTTTGGGTTACATGTCTCAATCTGTCCCCCCTCGTTGGTGTCGGTGGCAGGGCTGGTTGGCAGAAGAGCTTCCACTAAAGTTTACACAGAGAATATACAATATGCAATATTATTATATCATCTTTTATTTTATACAGGATTGACAATGGCAATTGTTACATAGGAGGAAGGATAGAAATAAAAATCACAATAATTGGCAATATGGTAGTAGTGGGGAGTGGGGTGGTGATGGTAATGACAATGGTAATAAATAATAAATGGTTACTTTGTTTACGACTGTTAAATAAAAAATAAAAACAAAAAAAAAGAATATACAACATGTAAGAAGGTCAGATATAGACGTGTGGCTGCTCAAGCTCATTCTACAAAAACTTAAAAGAAGGCACGAAAAGTTGAAGAGCAAATAACTAGGCTAAGCACAACAAATTGATCACTTTCGATCATCGCCACTTGGTGGGACTTTGGGTTACCTTGGCGGTGCCGAGCAGTCTGTTGTCAGATATAGCATTGGCCTATGCCTTATCAATGGGGACCCTTTCCTAGATCTTTCTGTTCCGGCACCTGTTGTTCTGGGTATTTATGACTATCTTTCTGTATAACACTGGTCGGACCTTTTGGTTCGTTGAGAAGATGATTTGACTACTGAGGAGAGCTTCTCTAGAGCCATCAACCACCTATATTATGGACTATTCCACTTAAGTCTGACTCTGTACCCTGCTGTATTACAACTCTGTAATAAACCAGCTATCTGAGCCTCTGATCCAACCTGTCAAGCTGCCTTAATTTCCACTTCAACGCTTCTAAGACTAAAATACACAACGCAGAGTCAGACTCAGTGCCAATCTCTGCCCCCTCGTTGGTGGTGGTGGTGGCAGGGCTGGCTTAAAGGAGAGTCTCTGCAAAATGTGTACACACAGAATATACAATGATACTAATATTAGGGCTGGGTATTGACACAAATTTCACAATTTGATTTAGATTCACAAGCTTGCAATACGATTTCGATTTGATTAAATATTGATTATTTTGGATATAAGGTACAATACACTGCAAATTTTCTCAAGGAAAACAAATCTCTTGACTATTATTGTAAACTATGGGAGTCTATAGGCTTCATTAGCCTACTATAATATTGAAGGTAAAAATGAACTGATTTCTATACAAAAGAGAGAGGATATGAGGCACAACCCATCAAACTGACAGGTTTATTGCCCCTCATAAAAATAAGCCCCGCCCCCTTTTTTACCCCTCCCGCTCACTTCCGGTCTGACCGCGTGACCGTGGGAAATTCCTACGGTCTCCCCTCCTCTTACCACCCACCAACACCCCTCACCACCACCTCCACTTCTGGACTGGTCACGTGATCGTGGGAAAATTTTCCCACGATACGGAACCCCATCTGATCCGGTACCAGACTGTACACCTGTTACACCTGTCTTGTTCAATGTAAAAATGTTCAAAATGATGGAAAAACAATACATTTTCAAACTTTAATGATGACAGAAAACAGATATAGGTTATGTTTTTTTATTATTTATTAAACAATGGTCCTTTTACACTCATTGTTTAAAACCATTTAGTCAATTTATATCATTAAAACATAGTACAGGTCTTTTCCTTTACACGTTATTTAGTAAATTACTCCATTTTTAAATAAAACATCTGTTTTAAAAAAGTTTTCATTCACAAAAATAACATTTTGGAGCAAAAGTTGTACTTTTACACAATTACACATCGTTTAAAAGTATTAAATAATATTGATTATAATAATAATTATCGATGTTCAAACACTAAAATGTTAAATTGTTTAGACGTAAAAATAAATAATTAATAAACGTTATCAAAATGTGTATTAAAACAGCGTGTATTTAAATTACATCAAACAATTATTAAAGGATATCAAAACTTAAAAACATAAAAACTTACTTACGTTCTGTTTTGTTGGTGAAAGAAGAACAAAATTATCCCGTTTAAAGATTAATCACCTCCAAAGATATATCCAACAGCAAGGATTATCCGGCTGCAACGCTTTATCCAAAAGGTATATATCCAAAACTTTAGAGATATTCCAAAAGTCCTCCGATTCAAACTTGTGTAAATGTAATTCCGGGGAGCCCAACGAAACACGTCCGAACACTCCTGAAGCAACCCAAGAATGACATCTCGAACCTCTGTACTGTGACCAGACTCAAGCTCCGCCTCTTAGATCCCTCCCACAACACGTGATGAAGATGGGCGTGGAAATAGAAAGTTCCCACGCCTCTTCACGCAGGATTAGAGGAGGAGCGTCCTTGTAGCTCCCCCCAATTCTACAACCATTAATACCAAAAAATGTACAAAATGGTGGAAAAACAATACATTTTCAATCTTTAAGGACGACATAAAACAAATAGGTTTAGTGATTTTTTATTAAAAGAAAAATCTTTTACACAGACTTGAAGTTGTACAAACAATATTTAAAACTATAACAAATATTACAAGTTTCAAATACAATAACGTTGTAAAATCTTTTAGTGTTCTATTAAAAAAGTTTTCTAAAATACATTTGTTATATTAGTAATATCTTTTAGTGTTTCATTAAAATACACGGCTTCGTATATATATATTATGTTAAAAACCTTTAAAACAGTTTAAAGATCGCCCATTTTACAGAAAAAAGTCAAACAAGTGGGTTTTTTCATTAAAGAAAACTGTTTTCCTAAACCATTATTTTTTAAAAGACTTACGTTTTACAAAACAATATTTAAAACTATAACAAATATTACAAGTTTCAAATACAATAACGTTGTAATATCTTTTAGTGTTCTATTAAAAAAGTTTTCTAAAATACATTTGTTATATTAGTAATATCTTTTAGTGTTTCATTAAAAATACACGGCTTCATATATATTTTATGTTAAAAACCTTTAAAACAGTTAAAAATGCATTAAAAAGTCAAAAATCGGACATTTTACAGAAAAAGTCAAACAAGTGGGTTTTTCATTAAAGAAAACTGTTTTCCTAAACCATTATTTTTTAAAAGACTTACGTTTTACAATACAGTGTTTAAAACTATAACAAATATTACAAGTTTCAAATACAATAACGTTGTAATATCTTTTAGTGTTCTATTTAAAAAAAGTTTTCTAAAATACATTTGTTATATTAGTAATATCTTTTACTGTTTCATTAAAAATACACGGCTTCATATATATTTTATGTTAAAAACCTTTAAAACAGTTTAAAGATCGGCCATTTTACAGAAAAAGTCAAACAAGTGGGTTTTTTCATTAAAGAAAACTGTTTTCCTAAACCATTATTTTTTTAAAAGACTTACGTTTTACAAAACAGTGTTTAAAACTATAACAAATATTACAAGTTTCAAATACAATAACGTTGTAATATCTTTTAGTGTTCTATTAAAAAAGTTGTCTAAAATACATTTGTTATAATATCTTTTACTGTTTTATTAAAAATACACGGCTTCATATATATTTTATGTTAAAAACCTTTTAAAACAGTTTAAAGATTGGACATTTTACAGAAAAAAAGTCAAACAAATGGGTTTTTCATTAAAGAAAACTTTAGAGATATTCCAAAAGACCTCATGAGGAGCCCCAACGAAACACCTCCGTTCGGGTCAGCGGGAGAAAACGATAATGGTTGTTTTCAATGTGTGAGCGGAGCCACACGCAGACTCCTCCCACGACACTCCCACATCACATGACCCTCTGTGCATGCGGTATCCATACGTACAACACGTCCACCCCCAACGTCATACGGCGGACTGTTTTAAAAAACGTCCGTTCAGGACAGAGTATGAACTTAAATGAGAGAATTAATGCCTTGCAATGAGGCGCGCTAACCACGCCTCCTCACACGCCCCGTAGAAGACGCATGCACGACGCATTGGTCCACGCTCTATTCACGCCCCTGAGCGTTCGACAGATTGGACCACACATACACACACACACACACACACATACGTAAACTCCTCCCATACCTCGGCAGCGGCCGTTCAAACCAGAGCCGTTCAAACTAGCCACAAACGCGACGTGCCCTCATTTGGATTTTACGTTACTGCAGAACCCCAAAGACTCTCCAGAGATGTATTGATGAAGCTGATGGATTTAACTTTTTAGCTCCGCAAAAATGACGAGGATCGTGATTAGTGTGTTTTCTTCACGATGGATTATATTTTTCATTTGATTGATCATTGTGGATATAAGATTTAAAGTTACATGGAATACGACGGAGCACCCACGATTTGGTTTTCACAGAGCTTCTCTTTTCTTAAAGGAGACTTGGATTAACAAGTGGATTAACAAACGGGAAATATATTTTTCATTTGACTGATCGCAGTGGATATAAGATTTAACGTTACATGGAATATACGGCGGAGCACCCACGATTTACACACCAACCTATTTATTTAGTCACTCTAGTGATTTCAATGTTCTATCTACACCCTTGTAAAGCCATTGGATTAACTTTAAAACATAATCTTTATACAGAAATCACTAAGAAAAGCATTGTTTATAAGAAATACACAAAAGTTTGCAAATAGTCATCTTGCTCAGATAGCAGATGGCGCCGTTCACATCCTGTTTTCTCGGATTGTACGTGTTTTAGGTGAAGACTTACAACAACAATACAAATTGTTTAAGTTGACATAAACAAAACACCCCTCTGATCATCCCATAAGTTATAGTAAACATTTACAATGTGTATTTCTGTTTGAGAATCTTCTATGATGCTGAATCACACAAAGTATTAACACAAAAAGTAAGTGTTTTTACATTACCACAGAATCACTCCTGACTATTGCACTGTGAGATGTACCCATTTAAAGCTTAAAACTAAACGCATTTTCATACCTGTTGTGCAAACATAATCTCTGATTTTTATCCATATCCTTTACAAGGACAGATAAAATGCTTAAACCCATTTTAAACGAATTTCGGCACGGATATTACGCATATAATCATCCCCACAGGTCTCCTATTTATAATGGGGGATATCCCCACAATCGTATGCACACAGATTACAAAATCAAATCATTAATTTAATATCTATCTGCCATACGCGATTTCACCACAGCATGAGTGTTCACCAACTCTTCTCTCAAATTATGTTGTGGAAGGCAAGCATAAAGCACCGCTGCGATAATACACACGCGTTCAGGAATAGGGACATGACGGAATATTCGCTTGCACAATCGGGCCAGCATTGCATTGAATGAAGTTTACCATTTGTTGTACGTATTTTAGTATTACCAGTTTAACATTCAAGCGATTTTAAACTAACCAGTGCTCGCGCGCGCTCTCTGGGATGCGCACATTCAAAATCGCACCATAAACAGCTGGCCAGTAACAAAAGTTATTTTTCACGGATTTATATTGCTTTAACACACGAAACTATGTCGATTTCGGTCTTCGTGAGTATAATAATCTAAACATAGTCGGTTTTGTCTTTAATAACCATAAAATGCATGACAGTAGCCTATATAATGAACAGAGTATCCGTCCACTGGGTCTTAAAGTGACAGCAACCATATGTGTTGGTCATTAATTCTGCCATAAAAAAAAAAAGAAGAAGAAGAAGAGAGAGCTTTAAGTTAAAGGCATCAGGATTAATAGCCAATGTATTTCATTTATTCAGGACTAAAAAATACTATCCAGTATTATTTTCCATTTTCATTACTTAATTCAGTTTCTGGAATACTAGTGCTAGACCTTTTGGATGATATTTTAACTATTTTGCGGTAAAACTAGTCGATGTGGTAAGATCAGGGAGTTGTTTTTATTTAAATCAAGCTTCGTGTTGTGTAAATTCTTAACAACATTACCATTGTAAAAATGCAATGAGCGTAAACAGTCAGACAAGATAAATATTAATTTTGTTTGACAAAAATTAAGGTATTTTTTAAGTCACAGTAGTTAAATCTGTATCTGTATTGCGTGTTCAAACTTTAAAATCATTCATATTAACTACTTAATAGATTTTTTCTCTGAAAGTACGTTTGGAAATTTTAGAGAAATTATAAATTAATGTTACAACCCACCCACATATGTTTTTGTAATACTCGTTACAACCCACCCACATATGTTTTTTTATCTTGTAATGTTTAATCAAATCTTGTAATTGATCACTAAGTCACTAAACATCAGTTACACCCACTGTTTATGACGTCATGACGGTTACACCCACCTATACACGCCCCTCCAACGGTCTTATATACCAGACCTCAAGATCTCACACAGAGACACAGAGCTGCTGACCTCCTGACAGAGCTGACCTAACAGGACAGTACGAGTTCCGGCGTAGGCGCCTATACTACTACAACATCTCAGCGATCAAAGGTTGAAGGAACATTGTCTGATTGTTACATGGACAGCCAAAGAACACTTCAACATTCTTGTATATCTGAACATGACACTCATTGTGTTTCTTCGACTGACATCACTATGGAGGATCTGACCCATACCTCCAAACTTCAGAGTGTTAACGCACAAGACTTGAAGGAACGAGCTGCAAGGACTCAATCGCATGACATTCCAGCTGAACATGACACGCATTGTGTTTCTTCGACTGACATCACTATGGAGGATCTGACCCATACCTCCAAACTTCAGAGTGTTAACGCACAAGACCTGGAGGATCATTCTGCATGGACTCAATCACATGACATTCCAGGAACGATCAGAATCTTTCAGCATAGGATAGGGGGAAAAGTTTACAACATCCACGAAGTTTTGTTCTAAAAAACTTCTAACAAAAACTTTTAACTAAAAGCATGATGGAGCACGACTCCCCGTCGAGTTCTGAAGATGCTGCGCACAAACTTACGGTGTTCAACTGTGCCATGAGCAAAGAGTGCTGTTTAAGAGCTACCATAGACTCTATGTTTGAAGATTATTTTAGAGGTCAGATGGGTGACTTGATGCATAAGATCATCGATGCTGCGTGTGATCCGAATAACGACTCTGCGGGAGATACCAGACGTGTAGCACATCTCAAAAATGAAATGATTGTAAGAGGCCTAACAAATTCATGGTCTGATGTTACGATCGTGTGTCTTAATGCCAGTGAGCCGATCTGTGTAATCCTCAGAAAAGTTCTAGGAGTGGTGTTTGATTGTAGTGACGAGTTTGGAGTTCTCTGTATGTGTACGTTTGTAACAGATCTATGTACGTCACTGTTTTCAAAAAATGAGAAATTTTGTGGCGTTGACGTAATTATTGATACTCTCATCAGTTACATCCTAGAGCAAGACAGCACAAGTTGCAAAAAATTTATTTGCTGGTTAGACAATCTTTAATGTCATTACTATCGTTTTACTTTTACCTATTGTTTAACACTTCAATGTACTGTATATCAATATATATGCAGTCTCAATTGTTTAAATTGTTTTTTAAAAATTGTGGTCATGTCTGAGATCATAAAAAACCTAGGCCTATACAACGACCAACCCTAATCCACCCCATTAGGTGGGATGTTAAAAATAATAATAATAATGATAATGATAATAATAATGATAATAATTAAATGATGACAAGCTTAAATTGAGTTTAAGTAATGTGTTTACAAGTGTTTTTCTATATTCATTTTAATTGTCTCGTATTTACTTTTTTGCAAATTGACCTCTACTTTTGTGCAAACATAATCTTTGAATTTTATCCATATCCTTTACAAGGACGGGTAACGTTAACCCCCAAACGTGCATTACAATAGTGTGGTACAGATCCGTCATGTCAAACAGACAGACGGAATTACACAATGTAAATGTTTAGTATAACTTATGGGATGATAAGGGGATGCTTTGTTTATGTCAACTTAAACTATTTGTATTGTTGTTGTTTTTAATTAATTTCCTTTTTTCCATAAAGAACTGCTTCTTCACCTTTTGGATGTTAAACTCTGTATTTCTTATAAACGATGCTTTTCTTAGTAGTTTCTGTATAAAGGTGATGTTTTAAACAGTGAAGGCATTAGTCCCTCATTTTTGTTTTTGCATTCTTTTTGAATGAAAAGAATGACAGATAATTCATATGAAATGTAAGTTGGTCAGAAGAAAACATTTAAAATGTTAAATATATTTTTTTAAAAGTCTAAGTAAATACAACGTGTTTGTCACAAACACATCTAAACTGCTTTTACTAGCGTGAGGAAGCCTCTTCGCAACATTACTAATCAATTAATCACAGAAATAATGCATGTCATCAGACTGATTTAAAGAAATTAAAGCATAAGAACAAATCTTTTAATATTTAAAGAAAATAAAAAGGTAAATCTTTATTTAAAGAAAATAGACTTTCTGCTTTTGCAGCACACTATTTATAAATGTTCAAAAACTCTTAACATTTTCTGATAACGTAAAATGTATGAATATCCATTATCTGTTTATTTGGGGTTAGAGAAGATTCTTATTCTTCAGATTCTTCTTCAGTGTTGCTTCTTCAGTGTCAACATAAGTGTAAATGTAAGTTAGCTTAAAATGACTAATTTTCATCGTTAGTCCCTCAACCTGTTGTAATAAAAGGCAGCCTTAAGGTATAAAATCACAAAATTAAAATGACATAAAACACATTATGGTTAAGAAATACTGTTCATATAAAATAAATAAATATATAGTGTTTAAATGTACAGTGAATGCATTAGTCCCTCAACAAGACATTTTTGTTTTTGCATTCTTTTTGAATGAAAAGAATGACAGGTAATTCATACGAAATGTAAGTTGTTAGACCTACATGTTAAATCTTTTTTTTAAAGTCTAAGTAAATAACGGTGTTTGTCACAAAACACTTCTAAAGTGATTTTACTTGCGTGAGGAAGCCTCTTCGCAACATTACTGATCAATTAATCACAGAAATAATGCATGTCATCAGACTGATTTTAAGAAATTAAAGCATAAGAACAAATCTTTATTTAAAGAAAATAAAAAGGTAAATCTTTATTCAAAGAAAATATACTTCTGCTTTTGCAGCACACAATTTATAAATGTTCAGAAACTCTTAACATTTTCTGATAACGTACAACAACATTTACGAACAACAACCACTGTAGCCTATTTTTACTTCATACAGCTTTTTTAAAAAAAAAAGTTTTAAATGTGATAGTGAACTTTTCAAATATATGTGAAAAACGAATCTTTCTTTAAATAAAAACAACTCCCTGATCTTACCACATCGACTAGTTTTACCGCAAAATAGTTAAAATATCATCCAAAAGGTCTAGCACTAGTATTCCAGAAACTGAATTAAGTAATGAAAATGGAAAATAATACTGGATAGTATTTTTTAGTCCTGAATAAATGAAATACATTGGCTATTAATCCTGATGCCTTTAACTTAAAGCTCTCTTTTCTTCTTCTTTTTTTTTTTTTTTTTTTTTTTTTTTTTGTTTATGGCAGAATTAATGACCAACACATATGGTTGCTGTCACTTTAAGACCCAGTGGGCGGATACTCTGTTCATTATATAGGCTACTGTCATGCATTTTATGGTTATTAAAGACAAAACCGACTATGTTTAGATTATTATACTCACGAAGACCGAAATCGACATAGTTTCGTGTGTTAAAGCAATATAATCCGTGAAAAATAACTTTTGTTACTGGCCAGCTGTTTATGGTGCGATTTTGAATGTGCGCATCCCAGAGAGCGCGCGCGAGCACTGGTTAGTTTAAAATCGCTTGAATGTTAAACTGGTAATACTAAAATACGTACAACAAATGGTAAACTTCATTCAATGCAATGCTGGCCCGATTGTGCAAGCGAATATTCCGTCATGTCCCTATTCCTGAACGCGTGTGTATTATCGCAGCGGTGCTTTATGCTTGCCTTCCACAACATAATTTGAGAGAAGAGTTGGTGAACACTCATGCTGTGGTGAAATCGCGTATGGCAGATAGATATTAAATTAATGATTTGATTTTGTAATCTGTGTGCATACGATTGTGGGGATATCCCCCATTATAAATAGGAGACCTGTGGGGATGATTATATGCGTAATATCCGTGCCGAAATTCGTTTAAAATGGGTTTAAGCATTTTATCTGTCCTTGTAAAGGATATGGATAAAAATCAGAGATTATGTTTGCACAACAGGTATGAAAATGCGTTTAGTTTTAAGCTTTAAATGGGTACATCTCACAGTGCAATAGTCAGGAGTGATTCTGTGGTAATGTAAAAACACTTACTTTTTGTGTTAATACTTTGTGTGATTCAGCATCATAGAAGATTCTCAAACAGAAATACACATTGTAAATGTTTACTATAACTTATGGGATGATCAGAGGGGTGTTTTGTTTATGTCAACTTAAACAATTTGTATTGTTGTTGTAAGTCTTCACCTAAAACACGTACAATCCGAGAAAACAGGATGTGAACGGCGCCATCTGCTATCTGAGCAAGATGACTATTTGCAAACTTTTGTGTATTTCTTATAAACAATGCTTTTCTTAGTGATTTCTGTATAAAGATTATGTTTTAAAGTTAATCCAATGGCTTTACAAGAGTGTAGATAGAACATTGAAATCACTAGAGTGACTAAATAAATAGGTTGGTGTGTAAATCGTGGGTGCTCCGCCGTATATTCCATGTAACGTTAAATCTTATATCCACTGCGATCAGTCAAATGAAAAATATATTTCCCGTTTGTTAATCCACTTGTTAATCCAAGTCTCCTTTAAGAAAAGAGAAGCTCTGTGAAAACCAAATCGTGGGTGCTCCGTCGTATTCCATGTAACTTTAAATCTTATATCCACAATGATCAATCAAATGAAAAATATAATCCATCGTGAAGAAAACACACTAATCACGATCCTCGTCATTTTTGCGGAGCTAAAAAGTTAAATCCATCAGCTTCATCAATACATCTCTGGAGAGTCTTTGGGGTTCTGCAGTAACGTAAAATCCAAATGAGGGCACGTCGCGTTTGTGGCTAGTTTGAACGGCTCTGGTTTGAACGGCCGCTGCCGAGGTATGGGAGGAGTTTACGTATGTGTGTGTGTGTGTGTGTGTGTATGTGTGGTCCAATCTGTCGAACGCTCAGGGGCGTGAATAGAGCGTGGACCAATGCGTCGTGCATGCGTCTTCTACGGGGCGTGTGAGGAGGCGTGGTTAGCGCGCCTCATTGCAAGGCATTAATTCTCTCATTTAAGTTCATACTCTGTCCTGAACGGACGTTTTTTAAAACAGTCCGCCGTATGACATTGGGGGTGGACGTGTTGTACGTATGGATACCGCATGCACAGAGGGTCATGTGATGTGGGAGTGTCGTGGGAGGAGTCTGCGTGTGGCTCCGCTCACACATTGAAAACAACCATTATCGTTTTCTCCCGCTGACCCGAACGGAGGTGTTTCGTTGGGGCTCCTCATGAGGTCTTTTGGAATATCTCTAAAGTTTTCTTTAATGAAAAACCCATTTGTTTGACTTTTTTTCTGTAAAATGTCCAATCTTTAAACTGTTTTAAAGGTTTTTAACATAAAATATATATGAAGCCGTGTATTTTTAATAAAACAGTAAAAGATATTATAACAAATGTATTTTAGACAACTTTTTTAATAGAACACTAAAAGATATTACAACGTTATTGTATTTGAAACTTGTAATATTTGTTATAGTTTTAAACACTGTTTTGTAAAACGTAAGTCTTTTAAAAAATAATGGTTTAGGAAAACAGTTTTCTTTAATGAAAAAACCCACTTGTTTGACTTTTTTTCTGTAAAATGGCCGATCTTTAAACTGTTTTAAAGGTTTTTAGCATAAAATATATATGAAGCCGTGTATTTTTAATGAAACAGTAAAAGATATTACTAATATAAAAAATGTATTTTAGAAAACTTTTTTTAAATAGAACACTAAAAGATATTACAACGTTATTGTATTTGAAACTTGTAATATTTGTTATAGTTTTAAACACTGTATTGTAAAACGTAAGTCTTTTAAAAAATAATGGTTTAGGAAAACAGTTTTCTTTAATGAAAAACCCACTTGTTTGACTTTTTCTGTAAAATGTCCGATTTTTGACTTTTTAATGCATTTTTAACTGTTTTAAAGGTTTTTAACATAAAATATATATGAAGCCGTGTATTTTTAATGAAACACTAAAAGATATTACTAATATAACAAATGTATTTTAGAAAACTTTTTTAATAGAACACTAAAAGATATTACAACGTTATTGTATTTGAAACTTGTAATATTTGTTATAGTTTTAAATATTGTTTTGTAAAACGTAAGTCTTTTAAAAAATAATGGTTTAGGAAAACAGTTTTCTTTAATGAAAAAACCCACTTGTTTGACTTTTTTCTGTAAAATGGGCGATCTTTAAACTGTTTTAAAGGTTTTTAACATAATATATATATACGAAGCCGTGTATTTTAATGAAACACTAAAAGATATTACTAATATAACAAATGTATTTTAGAAAACTTTTTTAATAGAACACTAAAAGATTTTACAACGTTATTGTATTTGAAACTTGTAATATTTGTTATAGTTTTAAATATTGTTTGTACAACTTCAAGTCTGTGTAAAAGATTTTTCTTTTAATAAAAAATCACTAAACCTATTTGTTTTATGTCGTCCTTAAAGATTGAAAATGTATTGTTTTTCCACCATTTTGTACATTTTTTGGTATTAATGGTTGTAGAATTGGGGGGAGCTACAAGGACGCTCCTCCTCTAATCCTGCGTGAAGAGGCGTGGGAACTTTCTATTTCCACGCCCATCTTCATCACGTGTTGTGGGAGGGATCTAAGAGGCGGAGCTTGAGTCTGGTCACAGTACAGAGGTTCGAGATGTCATTCTTGGGTTGCTTCAGGAGTGTTCGGACGTGTTTCGTTGGGCTCCCCGGAATTACATTTACACAAGTTTGAATCGGAGGACTTTTGGAATATCTCTAAAGTTTTGGATATATACCTTTTGGATAAAGCGTTGCAGCCGGATAATCCTTGCTGTTGGATATATCTTTGGAGGTGATTAATCTTTAAACGGGATAATTTTGTTCTTCTTTCACCAACAAAACAGAACGTAAGTAAGTTTTTATGTTTTTAAGTTTTGATATCCTTTAATAATTGTTTGATGTAATTTAAATACACGCTGTTTTAATACACATTTTGATAACGTTTATTAATTATTTATTTTTACGTCTAAACAATTTAACATTTTAGTGTTTGAACATCGATAATTATTATTATAATCAATATTATTTAATACTTTTAAACGATGTGTAATTGTGTAAAAGTACAACTTTTGCTCCAAAATGTTATTTTTGTGAATGAAAACTTTTTTAAAACAGATGTTTTATTTAAAAATGGAGTAATTTACTAAATAACGTGTAAAGGAAAAGACCTGTACTATGTTTTAATGATATAAATTGACTAAATGGTTTTAAACAATGAGTGTAAAAGGACCATTGTTTAATAAATAATAAAAAAACATAACCTATATCTGTTTTCTGTCATCATTAAAGTTTGAAAATGTATTGTTTTTCCATCATTTTGAACATTTTTACATTGAACAAGACAGGTGTAACAGGTGTACAGTCTGGTACCGGATCAGATGGGGTTCCGTATCGTGGGAAAATTTTCCCACGATCACGTGACCAGTCCAGAAGTGGAGGTGGTGGTGAGGGGTGTTGGTGGGTGGTAAGAGGAGGGGAGACCGTAGGAATTTCCCACGGTCACGCGGTCAGACCGGAAGTGAGCGGGAGGGGTAAAAAAGGGGGCGGGGCTTATTTTTATGAGGGGCAATAAACCTGTCAGTTTGATGGGTTGTGCCTCATATCCTCTCTCTTACAAACACTTAAAATATAATTTTATTTATTTAATTATTTTGTAATAATAAATTTATATGAAATGATGTCAAAACTGTAATGGTGGCTATCATAAAAAACTTTCCAGATGTATTCAAACATGCATTAAATATTGAAGAACATTAACAATAACAATGAATATGTAATATGGTGTATATATTTAACAAAATTCTCCTCTCTAGAGTACATTTTTTTCTGGCTGACTAACGAGTCGCTGGTCGCTGGATATGTTTTTTCTGAGGTAAATGTGACGTTACATGAGATTGTTTAAATGACATCTTTCCACGGTTGAAACACTGATTAAGTGATTCCATGTGACATGATACGGACTTTGATAAGATGTACTCTATCTTTTTCCACACTTCCAGAAGCTCATTCATGTTTATTTCGCGCTGTAACCGGTATTATTAAGGCAGAAGAGAGGGTTATGTGCGGTCCACTCTGCTGCTCTTGAGCTGCGCCAGAGCGATCTCACGCCACAGCGCCAAAACGGTAATTGTGTTTAAATTTCGTAAGAAAATGAACGTAATTTAAAATCTAAGACTTTGTTTCATATCAATAATAACAAAGCACAGATTATTGCGATTTATTGTATGGAATGCGCAAAACAATGCCTTGTCACCATGCCCTGAAGAAGGCTCCATGCCGCTATGCGTTGGCTTTTTAAATTTGTCCATTTAGGACATGTCATTTGTTCAATAAAGACATTTTAATTAAGGAGTGCCTCGGTCATCAGAGATTTCTTTCTCTACTGTCACCTAGATGCGCAAAACAATGTTCCATTCATTCATCAACTGAGAACAGGATGACAAATCGATTCCTGGGATTTTAGAAACAATATTTTTTCTTAAAAATGAGAATCCATTAAAATTGATAAATCAATCATTTTTACCCAGGCCTAAATAACATACTACAATAATGATAATAATATGGTGGTAAAGAACACTCTCATAAAAATATGAAAGATAATGATAAAGCTATACTAAGCACAGGGGGTGGTGGGTCTTGAATGGTCTCCAAATTTAAAACAACAATGGTCTCCTCTTCTGGAACAAGTTGCAGATTTCCGGTTGCTGAAAGGTCCGCCGGCACTGTCTTTCCTGAAAGAATACAAGGAACACAAAGAATATACAAAATGTAATTAGGTCAAAATGTGAAAGGTAGGAGTGAATTTGTTATTTGATGTAATTTAGTTTTTAAAATGTCCTAAATTTTTCTGAATTTGGATTGTTTAAAGATGTTATAATGTATAGAAAATGTAGAATCACCTTTAACTATCATGCTGTAGATAGTGTTCATGTTGTTGACGCATATCTTTTCCCCTGAACTTAATTTGAGCCCTTCCGGCAGCAGCGTCTTGACTTTCTGGTTAGGGTACTCAAAAAAAAGCATGGGCCTCCAGCCCACTGCATTCAGCTTCTCAATCTGAAAAAAAAAAAAAAAATACATACTGGAAAAACAATAATAAGGGCTTTATGTCTACGATAAAACTGTGCTAGTGTTATGTGTAACAGACACCAGCTCCACAACAGTATGTTTCAGATGCAACTCAGATGCACACTTTTTAACTTATGGAAGAGCTGATGTGTATATATATATATATATATATATAACAGATGATACATTGAGGATGTGGGAAAGGGTGTGAGTATATGTGGGTGGGTTTGGTGTGCCTGTCTACATCATGTGCATGATGCATGCATGAACGTCTAAGTACAGTAGCATAGTAGGGGAACTGCAGGCTATCACCTACTGTAGGTAAACCTGGCTGTTTCTTGCCTGTTTCTTTACACTTTTCCAATTATAATAGTTTAAAGTTAAGATACAGAAACTGATCAATCAATCGCCTTTATTAAAAGTTTCATACAATGTGTAACTGAAAATATGTGCTAACCTGACGTGCTAATCAACTCATGGTCTATGTGAGTACATCTATAGCATAAGTAGAATAGAAGAATAGTCATTTATAATGTAACACACCACCTGTGTCACCACCTGGACCAAGGTCATTTTGAAGCCATATTAGTACTATGGTAATGTAGCACAAGTTACTTACCAAAATCACGGCATCATCCATTAAATGAGATGTTATTTTCTTTTTCTTTTTCTTAGACACCCAAGACTCCTTCTCCATCTTGAATTTTTCCCATTTTTTTTTCAGCCTTACATATTGCAGCTGTGCTGTCTTGCACATGGGGCAGACCTTACATCCATTAAATATTTTTTCTTGGAATGCAGGGCACGATTTCTTCAACCCTCCACCAGGCATGCTTTTGTTATTCTGTAAACAATACAAAAGTAAAGGATGATTGGAATAACCATTGTAAAAAAAATATACATTTCTCAACTGCAAGAGTTGTGAAGGTTTCCATAAAACACTTTCAGTCTTCCACTACAATTATCATGTAATAGCAATAGCTAGCAAGAAACGTTGCGTACACTGGGTACCTAGTTAATGCAACTTGAACACCTAGCAATTATGGAGAAATTAACATCGAAGCACTTAACAGGATTACAGGGCCCTGTGCAACCGACACTGGTGTAAAAAAAAAAGATAGGTAGGCTTTTGAATAGCAATTAACTTAGTCTTAACTTTGGTGCTTAGAAGGAATCAACAATTCACATAACACGCTGGAAATAGCTTTACTTACCGATCTGCTGACTGTGAACGTCGACCGCAATAATAGGAAAAAGGGCGCAATTCTGGGATGTAGCCTGCATGAGAAAGTAGACCTATGACGCGTCACAGCAATGACTAATTTTCTGGATATTAATTAATAAAAATAATACAAAGAATCCTAATAAGCCTACATTGTATGTTAAAAGGAGTAGCTAGAAATAATATCAGTTTAACAATATTTAATATTGTTACACAACAAAACTTTAAAATCCATGGTTTTGGATATTTTAATTCCAAACTTAATAGCAATGGAACACATTGACATTGTAACACAGTCGACCTGAAGTTTTCACATTTCTAAATGAGCGAACAACAAAAGCAACGCATGAACGAGACCAAGTTGGCCGTGGGTCCACCACAGATCCATTCCAGCTCCGTGGTAATGATAAGGCATTTAATTCCCTGCAATGTGGAGAATGTGATCAAATTGAATTTTACAATGACAGGGCAAATGTCTAGTTAATTAGGCTGCATTACCATTGTAGGATAACATACTTGACCTGATGAATTAATTTCATTAGCAAGTTCATTAAAACATTCAGTGAGTGATGGAACTTTGGTTAGGCTAACAGAATCAAACTGAATTTTTATAATGGCAGGACAACATAGGCCGCCAGGTTAACATGGCATATGGTGTATAAATCTAAGTGAAAAGGCTATTTCAAATGCTGCATTTCTAATTGAGAAAGCACGTCCGTTGGGTGAGATCTGTTCTCTTTCATTGAAACGGGTCTCCGTGTGTGGACCACAGTAGATGAGTGTCATTGACTTGTGCTGGAGTTATCCGTGGTCTCAGCACAGACTCACTCCGTGCCCCATCACAGATTTTAGTTCTGACCGTAGCCAAGCGAGCAATAAGTGTAAAACGCCATCAAACTGGATTTTATGATGACAGGACGAGACAAAATGTCAAGTTAATTACATGCCATTGCAACAGAGTCGACATAAAGCTTGAGTTTCTAAACAAGCCAGCCACATTACAACGTCCATGAGGTCTGGTTGTTGAGGTCCGTGGTGCCTTCACGGGACATCGGTTAGGCTAACTGAAACAAACTGAATTTGTATGATGGCAGGACAGTGCAACAATAAAAATGTCATTATGGTTTTTGATGTTGGAAAAGAAACTAACACTTCAAATGTTGCGTTTCCAATTGAGAAAGCACGTCCGTTGGGTGAGATCTGTACTCCGTCATTTAAACGGGTATCCGTGTGTGGACCACAGAAGATGAGTGTCATTGACTTGGAATTCGGGGCCATTCCGTGATGTTTCCACAGATTTTGAGTTAAGGGCCCATGGACATTTCACGGAATAGGCTAAGGTTAGGCTAACTGAAACAAACTGAATTTGTATAATTGCAATAGCTACAATAACAGAGAGGTTAACGTCATTATGCCTTTTATTGTTGGAAAAGAAACTAACACTTCAAATGCTGCATTTCCAAAATGAGAAAGCACGTCCGTTGGGTGAGATCTGTTCTCTTTCATTGAAATGGGTATCCGTGTGTGGACCACAGAAGATGAGTGTCATTGACTTGCGTTGGAGTTATATCCGTGGACGCATCACGGAATTCGGGGTGATTCCGTGATGTTTCCACGGATTTTGAGTTAAGGGCCCATGGACATTTCACGGAATAGGCTAAGGTTAGGCTAACTGAAACAAACTGAATTTGTATAATTGCAATAGCTACAATAACAGAGAGGTTAACGTCATTATGCCTTTTATTGTTGGAAAAGAAACTAACACTTCAAATGCTGCATTTCCAAAATGAGAAAGCACGTCCGTTGGGTGAGATCTGTTCTCTTTCATTGAAATGGGTATCCGTGTGTGGACCACAGAAGATGAGTGTCATTGACTTGCGTTGGAGTTATATCCGTGGACGCATCACGGAATTCGGGGTGATTCCGTGATGTTTCCACGGATTTTGAGTTAAGGGCCTGTGGACATTTCACGGAATCCTATGAGACCAGGTTGAATGATGTGTGTTATCGTTCTTCTGTGGCGGGGCATATTTGTGTGTGTGCGTGATTTTGCGCAACACTGAATTATATATAGTGCAAATTAGGGATGGGCATTCGATTAAATTTTCTTAGTCGATCGTCGGAAGAATTAACGATCGATTATCAATTAATCATTCATATTTTTTTATTCAAATTTATTATTTATTTAACTTTTTATAAATTCAAATGCAACGAAAATACAAAAATACAGCGTGTTTTTCCTCGATTAGATCTTTATTACAAGATGATCAACTTGTGGCAGTTAAACTGGCCGTTTGGTTAGGCTAAATTTGAAGATATGCGCGGCGGTGCGCTAACGCAACTGAACCTGCAGCTGCGAGTTGGCCCTTGTGACTCTATGTTGCAGCTAGGCTACAGCCAGATCAGAATTTCTAGTCTTTGCTGTTTGGAAAATGTACAAGACAACACCAAAAATTGTACAACAGATGCAGTATGCATGCAGTGAATATATGCATGTATGTGTATTTCATGGTTAAATAAATGCAACCTCACCTTTAACCATTAATTGGTCGATGGCATCCACATTGTCAAGGCATGTCTTCGCGGATGTGCTTAGCTGGGCATGCATTGGCAGCATTAGTTTAATTTGGCACTTCCCTGTCACCACCTTAGGAGGATGTGCGATTAGCAGCAGGGGCTTCATGCCAAGGGCATACAACTTCTCAATCTAGAACTGAAAGGTAGAGAGATCAATTAGATATATACACAAAACTGTAGTTTACAGCGGAATTTGTTCACAAGCTTGATCTGAATTTACATCAAAGCTAGAAAACATCTACAATCAATCAAACAATGATTTTTACATAATTTTTGGATAGATAAATGTGAGTTTCAACTTCCTAGACATAGTTTGGGGGGAAAAACAAGTACGACATTCTTCATGGACGACAACCACTGTTTCTGCTGACTTTGAAATTTGTTCAGCTTTTTTTGAAGTCTTACATGTTGGGGTTGTGAATGGTTGCAGAGTGAACAAATTTCCAAGTCCACAGTTTTTTTCCCCCTCATTTTGGGCAAGTCTTTTTTTGTGCACCTCCAGCCATTTCTGTGAGAGATAGATTGAAAGAGTGATTAAAAGAGAGACAACAACAATAAGAGATTGATCGAAAGAGACATGTGAGAAAGAGAGATAGAGAGTGGCTCTTAAAAGTGCCGTTGTTTTGATTTGTGTGTGTATATGTGTGTGTTGGTAGAGTCAAAAGTGTTGCAATAAAGCTGTAAAACAGGAAAAAGCTAAATATTACAATAGTAGTATTCTAGTAAATGAGCATTTCTTAATGCTCATTTACTAGCATTAAGGACATACCTACACAATTCACAAATCTATTTTTATTTTAGGCCTACAAATAATGGAAACAGCTGATTTTCCATCCTGTTGCATAAAATGTGTCTCATAATATCCACTGCTCTCTCTTCTCAATGTCACAAATAACTAAAGTAACAATTACACTCTTATCTCATGATGATTTCAGTGTTTTCTATAATGGCAGTCTTACAAAAGTATGGTATTAATATTAGCATCACGCCTGCCACAAGATCTCTCTGTTTACATGAACCAGACACTCCGATGAGAGCACATAAAGAGCAATCCATCTCTTATTTACCATTTTTTCATCTTATCGTATATTTTATTCGGAACAGGAACGGGAGCTTTGTGCCCTATATGTGCATCCCACAAATCTCCATCAACTGCAAGATGCTATCCTATCAATATGGGCCAACATTTCTAAAGAATGCTTTCAGCACCTTGTTGAATCAATGCCACGTAGAATTAAGGCTGTTCTGAAGGCGAAAGGGGTCAATACAAGTATTAGTATGGTGTTCCTAATAATCCTTTAGGTGAGTGTGTATCAGTTATACTGTGAGTCTGTTGTGGAACTGACGAAACATAATGCTTGATTATGATTAAATAAATGGTGGAAATTGGAAAATGTAGTGTAATTAAACTACTGTAACACTCAGTAGACTTTCCAACTCTTCGATCTGAGGGCCTTCCTAATGCACAGGATCCCTTCTTCTTCTTCTGTTCATAAACTAAGCAAAAATACTTAAAAAAAACACAATACAAGTAAGGATTATCAGTGGCATGCTCTTAAACTATCTTATATATTAGTAAGAAAATTTTTCACAAACATTGCAACACCATTTTGTCAAAGTGGTATCTCATTTTAGAATATGTGTAACCACCCAAACACTATTTAATGATTTATCTTTATTCTTAGATACAGTAATCATGTTTTAGTAAAGAACAAACCTGATCCAGGGCAGTGTGTTTCCCAACGTTTCTCACGCCTGCCTGTGACCAGTGGATTAGTGAGGGATCTCTTTCTGCTTTTCCTCGTTTTTCTTTGAGAAAATGCAGGGTTTTCCATGGTCATGGTAGCCTATATATTTGCAGAGCACTTATATCAGCAGCACTTATAATAGAGCATTCAGTAGTTGCATTAAAGGGTCTTACTAACCCTTTACATCACAACTATAAACAGCATTAGCCATTAGTATTTTTAGACCTATGTATTTGCTTATATTGACTAGCCTTACCCTGGCATTATGGAGAGGAGCATAACTAATTAATGCTGCCATGTGCATCCTGGCATCATTGGGATCATCAAAGAGCCGCACGTCAGAATTGAGGAGCATAACATACAAACAATACAGACACAATATAAAACAATACACAAAATGAAGAAAGAGAGAAAGATAGTGATAGAAAGAGATAAGTGAGAAAGAGAGATAGAGAGTGGCTCTTAAAAGTGCCGTTGTTTTGATTTGTTTGTGTACATCTGTGTGTTGGTGGAGTCAAAAGTGTTGCAATAAAGCGGCGACTGATGACAGATCAGCACCAGGTGTGGAGAGTTTGCATCGCCCTATCGCAGATCCCCATACAGACAACTAGAGCACATAAAAGGAAAGTGAAGAGACAGTTGGAGAGTGTGTTCCTCCGGGAGAAGTTGTGGGGCGGCGCTTCCTCCCGGGAGCCGTCGTTTCGTCGGCAGTGTTGCTGATATGCTGGGGCATCTGGAGAATGTTGTGGAAACTCGGCCTTATTGAGGGTGCAACGGCGAATGTGTAAACACTTGAAGACTGCAAAGGATGGAAAGTGAGTGAATGATGGAGAGTGGGTAAAGACTGGAGAACGCTATTATCATTGGAAGGAAGATAAGTAGTATGACATCAAATCTGTGTGAATGTATGCACCTGCACCGAGTTGAATGGGAGTTTGTGAAGTGTATTGCCTCGATGGGAACTGATTCAGCACGACAGTGGGAAAATCGATCATTGGGTGAGTGCTGGCCTTATTACACTGAGAGTGAGAGTGGATATGGAGTGCCCGCATCACAGTATTGGCTTGAAGTGAGGTTGTAGTGTGTGGGAAATATATATGAACTGCTGTGTATTCCCCAGTTCGTATTTCATCCACTGCTACTGAAGAAGACAGTGTTGGATGTGCATGTTCCACCCCTGCATGTGAGAAGAATGCAAGTGCTTGTTTAACTGACTTTGTCTCCTTAATAGAGGATTTCTGTGCCAACGTGTGATGCCTGCCTGGAGGAGAGACGCACACTGGCCACATCTGTCTGCTTTGCAGAAACGCCCCCCCAAAACTGTAACATTAAAGTAAAACATCCTAAATTAAATAAACTGAAAAACTGTTATTTCACAGGTATTTCCTGCATTATTATGATCAAATACCTTCATTGTAAAAAAAAAAAAAGGGGGGTCAAATGACGCAGCTACGGCTGCCAAAAACACCCCCATAAAATTAAAGTAAATATGCTAAATTTGATGTCACCATAATTGAGATCCGTGTCTACCTTAGTTGGGCTCATGACCCTTAAGTTTTTAACATTAGTTTTTCTCTGGCTACTTTAACTGTGTTTTTGATACACACTTGTTATGGCAATAAATGCAGGGGATAATATCAGATGATGTTGGTCATTTATTGATGAGGTTAGAGTCATCATTAGGTGACCAGATTAACTGATATGACAGTCAAATCTCGGAATATAGTAGCTGAGATTACATTATATATAGATGGACTTTAGTTTTATACAAAGTCTATGATTAATGACATATTTTTTCACATAAACCTTGAAATATCGTGGCATCAGTATTATAGAAATCTCAAAAAAAAATATTATAAAGAAAATGTTTTGAGCTGCTATATTTTTTGTATAGAGTATACAGCAGGGGTGCCCAACCTAGCTCCTGCCGATCGACTGTCCTACACAGTTTATCTCCAACCCTAATCAAATACACCTGAAGCAACCAATTAGGGTCTTCAGGGTCACTTGGAAATTAAAGGCAGGTGTGTTTTATTAGGGTTGGAGATGAACTGTGCAGGACAGTCGATCGGCAGGAGCAGGGTTGGCCACCCCTGGTATAGAGATATCAAGAATCAGTGTATGAATCTCAACAATGGTGACAATAAACAAAGCCTTTTTATGACTTTATAGTAGTTCAGAGTTGATCAGAATTTTTTTCATTGGTGACCATTTTTGCAATTCATACGCTGATTCTTGATGTCTGTGTGAGTGTATATGGTCCTGTCAAAACATTTGCTGTATAATGACTTCTTAAAACCTCATGGTGATATCAAACTTTATTATTTTTAACAAAACATCAACTTCTAAACCTCTGTTAATTCTCAATAAGAATGTTAGAATGAAATAAAGTCTGGTTTGTAATAAGTGAGGATGCAGAGATCTTGTGAAATCTGTTAGTGTTTAATGTTCTGTTTCTGTTTTTTTTGTCACCATTGTGTTGAAGAGTAGAGCCTGTCCTTCCGTTCAGGATGAGCAGAGAGACACTGATGAAATGCTGCATGTTGCTTTATTTAACAGACAGGAACTGTGTAGTTGCTGATGCAGTGACATATAGTCACAGTAAATCATGCATGTAAATAACTGTGTTTCTGTTAAAAAGTTTAATGAAGATTTCTGTAATAGTCTTTTGCACTTATTTAAAGCATCGGCCAATTCGTTTTTCTGAGTGACCAATGTGTTGGAAGTCTGTTGTATACAGGGAATTTAAAACCCTTGTGTCTTGTTTACAGCGTTTTGCCCCAACATCATCAACATTTTCAGCAGAGGACCAAATCCTGTTGACATTGATGAAGAACTTTGGGTTTCTCGACCATTTGTGTGCTGGAGATGAGGTGATGAGGGGCCGTGGCTTCACCATCAGGGATTTGCTTAAGGAACTGAAAGTTTGTTGGATCACGTCAGCCTTTATGCGCAAGAAATGCCAGCTGACAAATGAGCAGGTCACACACACAAGACGCATTGCTAATGTCCGCATACACATTGAGCGAGCAATCAGGCATCTTGAGGTGTACAGGATCCTCTCTCAAACTGTCAGAAAATTCATTTTGTTCCTAAAATTTACAAAATACTAAGAATCTGTGGAGTTCTTGTAAATCTGGGTGGGAAGCTTATTTCTAGAACACAGACACCATATCTTACACATTCAACATGACTAATCATATGACTAAACATAAGTGATGAGATGGAATTTTTTTATCTGAAAACCTTAAACACTAAACCAAATCTTCAAACTTCATAGACACAGCAAGTCAATATTATAAACACTACAGATCATTCATTTGACACTGCAGAGAAAAATGGATAACACAGAATCCAAAGCATGCAATGTCTGTATATTCAGTACTTGCATACTGTGAATTTAAAGCAGTGGCGGCTGCTGGTCTTTCAAAGAGGGGAAGCTCTTTTTTCGTCTTATTTTTTTAAACTCGACTGTCATGTGTGGGGATGGTGAAAAGAGTGAGGACTCGATGCAGAGTTGATGGGCTTTATTTTATTGATAAAAAAACAAATAAGGGGAATAAATTGGGAGCAAAAAAGGCAGGTAACGAGGGAGGACAGGTGGGGCAAAATAACTAATAATCAGGAAACAAGATGGGAGTCGACAATGACAGGAAAGCACATATGGCACAAGGAAAAACACATGACAAGCACAAGCCATGTGCTCATACCAAACATGACAAAAACACATGACCAATAAAACACATTAAAAAGCAATTGTGCTCACACAAAATGAGACCTGAAGAACGATGAGAACACTCACAAGACATGTGTTCACACAGAACATGACAACATGAAAGCACACAGCTAGTGTGTAAAACACAAGCTACACACCACAAGACAAAACATGACATGAAACCACGCGGCCGATGTAAACACAAAACATGTGCTACACAATACACAACACACTGAACAGAGCGAACACGACAAGACAGAACGCTAACGTTACGCATGAGTACGACCATAAAGTCATCCTGTGCACTCACAACCGAAAACAAACACGCGGAGAATGCATGTCCGAATCCCAACACAAAACTGAAACCAAACTAGACAGATGTGCCGTGATTCAAACACCACGCCCGCACATGTAACAAGACACCTGACATCGACGGAAGAAATGTGGGAATTAGGTTGAACTGTGAAATATCTGATGAAAATTGCAAATACTAAGAAATATGTTACAGCAGTTCGTCTTTCGAGTAAAATACACACAAAATCTTTCGAGTAAAATACACACAAAATCCGCGACGAGACTGAGCTCGAAGTCTTTAAACTAGCTTCCGCATCAGAGATTTTTTTTTATTGGGTGAAATCGCTGTCAATCAAAGGGAGATGCAATCCTCCAATCATCACGCGGACGCCCGGACGCCAGGCCAGCCCACTTCCCTATTCACCCCAGAGACGCCCGCCGTCCGTGGGCGGGACATAATCGCAGCATTTATCCAATGACCGTCTAGTTTAACAGCACTGAAAAAAACTTTTCAAAGCAGCCCCATTGAAGTCAATGGACGCCGAGCTTCAACGGGGAAATGCCATAGGAAAATGCATGCACGGTGACGCGCTACAGTTATGCATGAGAAGGAGATCAAGTCAGCCGACCTGCTATTTGTGGATTATTCTGAACGAACTCGTCTTCGAGATTACCGTGTTCTAACGCATTTTTACTCAATAAAATGTTAACACAATAGTACACATTTGACCATTATTTTTTTGACATTATAGGGGAAGCTGAGCTTCCCATGCAGTCTTAAAGAAATCTCCACTGAAATACAGTGAACCAACTGCAAAAGCCAAAATTAAAAGCATGTTACAGTAAATTACACTCAGAAGAGTTGTGCAACTGCAAAAACAAAAAAACAACTGAGATTTTAACACGTCACAGACTAAGTCATCTCTGCAGCCAAAGGGGAAAACCCTGAAGCCAAATCAATCCTTGACAACATTCTCCACATCTGCACTTCCTCCTCCTCTTCCTGCTTGTTCACCACCTCTTACTCTTCCACTTCCTTCTTGTTCACCACCTCTTACTCTTCCACTTCCTTCTTGTTCACCACCTCTTACTCTTCCACTTCCTTCTTGTTCACCACCTCTTACTCATCCCTTTCCTTCTCTCCCTCTTATATTGTTCCACTGTTGATATCAACATTCAGTGCTACATTTTGAGTCCATTTTGGCACTCTGAAATGACTCTGGTTTGGTCACATCACTAGAAATAAGTGTGAACAATTTTGAGTCATTGTGTGTAAACGATAACAAATGTGTTGTAGTTGTGTTTAACTTTTGCCCGCCTGTGTTTAGCTTTTTGAAACAAGTGTATCACAGAGCTAAATGTGTTTTAGTGAGCGAGAATGTGTTTAGAGTTTTGAAAAAAGAGTGCATGAGATTGGGCAGTTGTGTCTAACTGCCTGAACTTGTTTAATATTTTACACATGTTGATTTGTTTGACAATTTGGCTGTTAAGAATGAATGTAGAATGTAGTTCAGAGAATGGGATTTACCCACTAAGCAAAATGATGTTCAAAAGACGGCTTTTTAAAGTCTTTGTCACAAAAGTCGCACGTTGAAAATACGTCCACTAAGGAGCCAGAATGAAAGTTTTTATGGTTTTTTTTCCGTGTTCTGCACGTCCGATATAGACGTTCATGGACCCTTCATACAAGGTTAAAAACTAGTTCAAATGTGGTCATTGTGGACATATTTTTTTACATCATTTATGGTCTCATTTAGACATAATTACTTTGTCTATTGCTGTCAGATTATCCTAGTGAGAATTGGCAGAGGTTTAGATGTTGATATTAGTTTCATTTGAGGTGTCACCATTGTGGTGATCAGTGTTTGCTTTAGTTGGGCTCTTGTCCCCTTTATTTTTACTTTAGCTTTTCTTTGGCTGCTGTAACTGTGTGTTTGTAAAACACAGTTGATGTTGCAAAGAAAGCCAAGAATATCTAAGGTGTTATCAGCTTCATGTTGTTAATGTTGATGAAATCATCACAAAACAAGCATCTAATGTTGTCAGATACTTTGGCATTTCTAGTCGCCTATCTTGTGGAACTACAATATTGGCACCAATAGCATTTATAATATCACTTATGTAGAGGTGGATAAAACTTATGTGCATACGATATTTAGAGCAAATGTATCATGTTGTCACAAACGGAAATCAAGATGTTGCATATGAATCACAACAATGGTGACAATAATAAATAATCATGCTGCAATGCATGATGGGTAGCTTTCATAGTTAAAAACTCATGATTGACTCCCAAGAATTTTTTTTGATTGTCACCGTTGTTGTGATTCATATCCCAAATCTTGATGTCTGTGTGTGACTACATGATGCATTTGCTCAAAACAAACAAAATATTTTATTCTATTGGCACCAATATTGCAGTTCCATAAGGTTGGTGGTTATGAATGCCAAATATAAAAACAATTTCAAACTCAACATTTGATGCACATTTGAAATAGTTTTTGTATGAAGGGTCCATGAACGCCTATATCAGACGTGCAGAACAAGTCAAAAAAAAGACGTCATAAAAACTTTCATTCTGGCTCCTCATTGGACGTCTTTTCAACGTCCGACTTTTGTGACAAAGACTTTAAAAAGACGTCTTTTGGACATCATTTTGCTTAGTGGGTAGTGTTTTAGCAATTCAGAAAAAACTGTAAGTACAAGATGAGGTGATGCAACAGTATTGCACTGCATAAAAATTAACACCAGGTGCCGCTGTGTTTGTGAACACAACAATGAATACTTGAACAATAGATTTTGGCTGATTTTGGTAGTTAAGTACGTTCACAGAATGCTATTGCTATTTTTTTTACTGAAATGTTCTGAATACCATTGCTAACCAAATGTGCCAGTTAATGAATTCACATGGCACATTCATTTAAAAACTTATAAATAAACTCAAAAGCACAATTACTAAGTGTTTAATATTTTTTATTAATGTCAACTGCATATATTTTAATTGCTGTTTGTCAGCCCACACAATTGGCTATCGCCATGCCTTAAAACTGGAACTATTATATGGAATTATTTATTTATTTATTATTTATTTTCTATGAAAACTGGTGAGACAGCATGATCCATGTAATGTGTACTAAAACCGATTGTAAAGCCTTCCCCAACTACGGCAGTATGGTTGGCTAAGATTTATCTTCTTGTCCGCAAAATGATGTGTAAAAAGTAGAAATTCTTTAGCTGTTGAACTTTGCATCTGTCTAGTCCTCACTTGTTGTCCAGATGACCAGCTTGCAGCTCTGTAGGCCCAGACACATCATGGTAAGTTGTGTCTGAAATAAGAATTAAGAGTGCATATTGGTAAAAAGAATCTGTATAATTGAGCTATCTACTTTCTTGAAAAAAAAATTGTATTCACCTGGACGTAGTGTCCATTCTTTCCTTTGGGAGAATCAGGTACTGTCCATCACCTAATCTTTTAATCTCACCATTTGGATGTCTCAGAACTTCTGCCAGTGACATTGAACTCTTGAAGGGGCACTTGATCTCAAGGAGTTGTGTTGTGATGCCAACAATTACTTTAAAATACTTGAAAAACTGTTTTAGAATTCAGGAGTCCTGGATAGTGGATAACTTTTCAGTAACAAACCAGTTTTATCACCAATAATTAAATTATTGTATTTCTAGAATTTAACCGTATGCCGGAAACTGCTCAAACGAATCTGTGAAACTAACAGTAATTTTCTTTTGTGCAATAGTTGAGAGCCTATAAACAGGGATCAGAAAACTTACAGCTTGAGCTAATGTTGTTAACTCTAACTTTAACATGATTTCAACACTCAGTTGGTCAGATAAGAGGAAGTTAACAAGGAGGGGCTTACGATGTTTAAATAAAGAGTTCTAACTAGATAAAGAAAAGAAAGACCATTAGAAACAGAAAATGTCTGATAAGTGTGATCTGTGTCTGCTGGGACTCATCGTTCTCTCTTCACTTCTCACAGGTAAGGAAATCTGTATTTTCAGGATGTAAATTTATCTTTATATTAATTAGAACAGCTCTCTGATAAAGATATATATGATTTGAACTGCCTGCTTTCTGTGCGGGTATGTTTTATGTGTTCTTTTATTTATATGTAGCATAATGATCACTTAAATGTAATGTGTTTCAGGTACCAGTGGAGAAGATGACACTGAAATGTCCATCAGTTCTGGTGAAAATGTCCATCTGCCCTGTAAAAATGCTCTTCCTGGCTGCAAATCAACTACCTGGAACTATAGCACATGCAACAGTAGGTCATCAGCAGTTGAACTGGTTGCTGGAGGGAAAGTGAAGGATAATACAGGGAGACATGCGAGACTGAGTCTGGGGTCTGACTGCTCTCTGAACATCAAGAGCGTCACAGAAGAAGATTATGGGGTTTACACCTGCTGACAATATGTGAATGACATAAAAAAAGGATCTGATGCTCGTGTTTTTCTACGTGGTCAGTGTTTCTGTGAATTATATGTTCAATTTTAAAAGGACACCATTCCACATATTCACAAAACTCTCTTTAAACACACTCACAAAAGCTTCTTTGACTCTGACAGAGCAGAAACTGCTGCTGTAAATAAAAAGCAATTGAAACTTGACAGCAAAAATTGTAACTTTATATGTAATATGATGTTCCAAGTTAAAGTAGGATCGTCACAGTGGTATGATGGATCTGAAGTAAGATTCATCCATTACAGCTCAAGCTCGTTCAACGACTCCAGTCACTCACTCTCAGGATCCATCCACTATAAACACACACGCATCTAACGGTGCATCACCACTGTCTCTCTCACATCAGGGCTTTGCAGCAGCTCAGACACCATTTTCTTCTCAACCTCTCCAGACGGATAACGTCTCGTTTGTTAGCTGATTAATAAAATTGTACAGTATTATGAATCTAAACTAGCATTCCTCCCTACAGCTCAAGATTCAACGACAGCAGTGATTCCAGTCCACATCACAAACTCTATACAGACATCAGAAACTGATACAAAAGGTACATTATGATGCTGCTGCTTTATGTGACATAATTCTACATAAATTATGAATTTTATATGGCATTAGGGCTTGAAGAGTTGTTTATTTAACATGAAAATGAGACACTATACATTTTTAAATTATTTTATGTTTTAATAAATCCAAAACAATCATTTCTTTTTTTAGGTATATACATTTACATTCCATCCCATGTTAAAATATGAAGATAATTTCTAACATCTGAAAGCATACTGTGCTGAATTTTAACAGCAATATCTCTTCTTCAGTCATAGGGATTTCTGTTGCTGCAGTCGCTGTTCTCCTTCTTGCTCTTCTCTGGTTGATCTGCAGAAAAACAGCTCGTGAGTTTTCAGATTTACTCCTTTATAACAATTAAAAACAGTTCAAATGAGCAAACAACCACATCATGTTCAGATTGTATGTTTATTCCTGCTGAGAATTCCTGTAATGTCAAACTCAAACAACAATCGTTTTTTCCATATATTGTAATGCTTCAAAAACATCTCATTGTTCACTTTCTGTGTTTTGCACGTGTTTTATGATAAAACACATAGATCATAAAAGAAGGATTGTTGACTCGGAGGTGAGTTAAGTTATGCTGTGATTTGATTACTGTCTTTAAAGCTTGATAAAGTGTCATTCATGCTGTTTAACTGTTTGTTGTCGAAGGGCAAAGATGAGAACGAACATAAAGGAACGAATGAGACGAACAACATGTCCATTCCTCCTGCTGCAAGAGCCGATGTGAGTCCACTAAATCATGAATCGTTACGCTCACTGTCTCTTCTATAATGTGACTTGCTAAAAGCTTTTGTGTTATTCTAAGATACATGTCTGTTCTGTGCGTTGATTCTCTGCATGTGTGCATTGATGTTTAGGAGCAGACAGATGATCATGTGTTTTATACTGAGGTCATTTTTTCCAATAAAAAGCCAAAATCGCTCAATGTGAGTAGTTTCCAGCACATTCCCCTGTTCTTCATCACTGTCCACTGACCAGTCTTATTCAAAGCTCTCAGATAAATGAAGCTCATTCACTGATAATAATAGCAATCGCTGTAGTTCAAACATTGATGGACAGAATCTGTGCTGTTCTTACAGGATCATAATGATAAAGTGACTTATGCTGCCATCAGAGGAAGAGAAGATCAACCGCATGATGACCTTTACGCCTCTGTGAACAAGAACAAGACAGTCATAAATAAACATTAATGATGCAGATCATGCCCAGATAGCAAACTGACATTGAATCAACGTGGAAATATTAACGTTGAACCAACGTCAGACGCGTCATTCTTTCAAAACTAACGGAAAATCAACTTGAAATCAACGCGTTGTTTCAACGTTATGAAAGCAAACCAATTTTCGATTTTCATTTAGCTTTGAAGAATGCCGCGTCTGACGTTGGTTCAACGTTAATTCGATGAGCAAAATCAACGTTGTTTCAATGTCATGAGAGACGTCGTTTCCACGTTGATTCAATATCAGTTTGCTGTCTGGGTGAGCTCATCATTCCATGAGAAAATGGGAAGTTTTCATGTCTTTGGTCTTTGGAGGAATTATATATTTGTATGTAAACGAGCAGATATTTGTTGAATGTACTGTGAAAATTAAAGAGATTTATTGTGAATGATCTCCAGGGCTTGTATTTTTCAAACCTCTAAGAATTACTCACAAGAACACTTAAGAGTTAAATTAATTCTTGGCTTAAATCTGCTCTTAAAAGGTATCAAGCATCTCAGTTGTAATTTAAGTGAAGTGTAAGACTAAATCTTAAGAGTCAGTCTTAGAGATGATTCACGACACTTTGCTGTGCCAGAAACGTGATTTTGGATGACGACATTGGCGTGGACCAATCACTGAATAGATCTCCTTATTTAAGAATTTTCTCAGATAAATTCACATTGAATGGTGAAATACCTAAGAAGAGTTTACATTCAGCACACATTTGACAAATAATTTTTAAAAATGAAAGATAAACACCTTTTCCAACATGTCTTAATTACAAATTTTAAACCTGTGCACTGTTAACTGATATAGCCTAGATTTTATTATTTATAGTCATATTTCTATTTCAATAATATAAATGTTATTTTTTGTATTCCATCTATATTGATTATATAAAAAGTGAACAACATGAGAGAGATAGGATCATAAGATGGGTCAAACATGATTTTGACCACTTTATTAAATTTTGTTTTGTAGAAAGACATTTTTTAAGTGAATTTCTTTTTGAATAAATTGTATATTTGTATATGTATATGTATAATGTATATGTAAATTGGTTTCATCAACCAAATGCCTGGATTTAATAAATGAGAAGCAAATATAGCAGACAATATAATCAGGACGTAATGCGCCGGCATGATCACTTGCATTGCTTGTGAACTGGAGCTCGTCTCATAAATGAACTGAAACTTAGGGTGTATTCACACCTGCCTTGTTTGGTTCGATTGAATCGAACTCTAGTTCGTTTGCCCCCTTGGTGCGGACCTTTTGGGCAGGTGTGAATACAACAATCGAACTCGGGTGCGGACCAAACAACCGAACCGAGACCCAGCTGAAGACGTGGTCTCGGTACGGTTCCAAACGAACTCTGGTACGGTTCGTTTACGGTGTGAACATGAACCGACCCAATTGCAAGAAAGCACTGCGTCGAAAGAGAATATTGCGCGTCTTTCTGCACGTCTTTCTGCGCGTCGTGTGTGAATGTCTAATCGCGCAAAGATGCAAAAAAAAAAATCAAATATCAAGGATAGTTACAATACAAGGATGATGATGCGTTAATTTACGTTAAACTGGACAAACTTAATCGTAAGCGTTAACATTGACAGCACTTGTTAGTACACAATAAGAATCTCATTATTTGAATGAGTGAACATAGCCCCTCTCTATGAATGAAAACTTTATACCTTCTCCGTCTTTTGTGCAGTGCCACTTGTAACGCAAAGTTGAGATGTTGCCCAGAGATAAAAAAAAACAGAAGGTGGTCGAATGAAAAGATGCACGAGAGACGAGAGTTGTCGTATTTCCCCGCGTTTATAGAGCCACTCAAACGTTACACTCGTCTTCTTCTCAAAAGCCGAATTAAAACTTCGTATAGATGACATTGTATCATATGATACTCATTAGTTTCTTCATATTGCATTTGTACAGAATTAACACAAAATTAGTAAAAGAACAAATATTGCAGTATGAAATATATGGAAATATCTCCATGCTGAGCCTTTTTTTCACTTCCTGATTTCCCTTGAGAATCCTTGTCCAATGAATGGACGACCTTAGAACACGTGTGGTTTGGTTTACAAATTTTGGTTCACTTGCAAAAAGAGAAGTGTGAAAGCGAACCGTACCAAAAAAAAACCACCACCGTATCAGCACTGAAAACATGGGGATTTTTTTTATACAATAATCACACAACCTATTGGATAATCTATAATTAAATCAAGTAGATCATGACTCATCCCTATATTAACTGCTCATTGTCAAACATTTCTCTCCTGAAAGACTCGCTTGTCTCCGTCTTCTCAGTGCATCTCAAGCCCCAACTGCCAACTCCTGACCACTTGAGAGACCTCTCGAGCTGTCTTAACTGGGAGAGAAAAGAGTGAGTCTTCGCTTTAAGAAATTTGATAACTCACTTGCACACTTTCCTAATTAAACAGTTTCACACTTGATATCCAGTATCATATATACATTTAAAGAGTTTGTTCTGGTCAGTTTGATGTTCCATTCACACCATGAGGGTTCATGAAGTCAGAACAATGCGACTACTATGTACTATGAACTTTAAACAACAGTTTTTACCAAAATAAACTGAAATGATTACCGTCTCCATCTCACCACAGCTTTACACATCTAGCAGAAAGTGAGCAGCTGGAATAAAGATAAGCAATATGTTCTTGATATTTCTGTGTGATTTTGTGATGTTTATAGATGTTTTGATGTGGTGAACAATATTTGGACATATCATGTACATATAACAAGTAGATGTATTTTATTTAAATTAATTTAGATTAGTCTTTTTTCATTATTTGCCTTTTTAGTTGCAGTATTGTACTAATAAAAGCTTCTGAGGGTGTTTTGACACAGGTTGTTCCAAGGTGTTACATTATTTCTGAGTTTTGCTGATCTAAAGTTTTGTCTTTACCTTCTTTGATTATTATGAAGCAATGGAAATAAATGATTCATGCAAACACATTTCTACAGATGTTTCTACATCTGTGAACACATTGGAACAGCCTTTGTTAACACATAAATGTTGTTTTTAACTTTGGGAGTTTGCTGCTTACTTTTGTACCATTTACTGGACTTGAACTACTTATGTTACAAAAAAAACTTGTAAAATGGGGATGTTCTAAAACTTTGGACTGGTAGTGTAATTAATGCAATAACAGTTTTGTTAATAAAAAGTTTAAAGTTATAATCATTGCCATGTAGCTATTAACCCTCTGGGGACCAAATGCGCGAGTTTTTTTCACATAGCTGCAACATAGACTTAAAGTACTCCGTCATTAATGGTCATATAAATAAAATCAATACATGATTATAAACTATAGAGGGTCTTCTTTTTTGTGTACACTCTTATCAACATCAAAACCATGTGTTTTTCTAAAATAAAATAAACAGGGTGCAATTTCAGCTCACTCTGTCTCCGCAAAAATCTTTCTGAAACACGTCCGAAACATGAGCTGTAACTAATTAAATACTTGTCATGTATATAAAGATAATAAATTCTTCGTTTACAAGGATTAGTCAGATAATCAGTGGTGGAGGTAGTATTGAATCTCAGTACTAAGTAAAAGTACAAATAACCACAGACATATTTACTTCAGTAAAAGTAGAAGTACCACAATGACAACCCTACTTAAGTAAAAAGTAACAAGTCCTTGATTTTGATGACTGTACTTTAAGAGAATAAATTATGCAAGTATTTTTACTTTTAATACTTAAAGGGTTAGTTCACCCAAAAATGAAAATTAAGTCATTAATTACTCACCCCCATGCTGTACCAACCCCGTAAGACCTTCGTTCGTCTTCGGAACACAAATGAAGATATTTTTGATTAAATTTGAGAGCTGTATAACTACCACATTGGCTCCTAAGGGACTGCCTCTTTACGGCCCAGAAAGTCAATGAAGAAAATGTTTAAATATCCCAAGTGACTACCGTGGCTCAACTATATGTTTATCAAGCGACGAGAATACTTTTTGTGCGAAAAAACAAACAAAAATAACGAGTTTATTCGACTATTCCTTTTCTTCCTTGTAGGCCAGAAACGAGACTTCCTTAGATTTCCACGACGCATGCGAGAGATTTGCGATCTCCGTACACTACTTCAGTTCAGTTCTCGAGCATGCGTCGTGGAAATCTAAGGAAGTCTCGTTTCTGGCCTACAAGGAAGAAAAGGAATAGTCGAATAAACTCGTATCGCTCTCGCGGTACTTTGATGGCATACATCACAGTCACGTGGAGTCAGCGCTGCATCAAGTCGGACAAAATTTCTAACCGGCATGCACTGTTTCAAGTCAGCCGCCGATCGGTCTGCGCAGAGCTGCATTAAGTCGAACAAGCCTATAGAGTCTATCCTAACGAGGTGAGGATCTGAATCAGGTGTGTTAAATAAGGGAGACATACACAATATGCAGAGCAGTGGGTTCCAAGGACTGGCATTGAGAACCACTACACTAAGTGGTCTGAAGCCTATCCTCTAAAAACAAAAAAAGCAGAAGAGGTCACAGGGTGCATCCTAGACTTTTTTTTTTTTTTTTTTTACAAATTTGGAGCACCGCAGCGTCTGTTAACCAGGGCAGAGGGTTTGTCAGCAAGGTTGGTTTAACAAAAATCAAGTCAAAATAAATGGATATGACCATAAGAAATATCTGATTTTTTTTTCTTCTTAAAGGTCAATTTTTGCCTGTGTGAGAGACTGTGCATCACCTTGAGTCTGTATTCTCATTATCATCCCCAGACAAATGGCCTTGTTGAGAGAATGAATGGCACAATGGCACAAATGTAATTTATGTGAACATGTGTACAGGCACATGTTCTGTAGTTTTTGAACATTTCATGATTTTCTTTTTGGTCCAGAAGCCTGACAAAAATGGTTGGGGAAAATCCATCAACATGGCACCTGCATCTAAATGCAACAATGTTCACACTAAGAACAAAAAAACATTTGAACTATTAAAAACACAGTTTTCCCCATACTTTTTGATGTTTGGGAGAGAGGCATATCCATGTTAGGCACCAAAGGATTATGAGGTTAGTGGTTTGTCTTTTTTGTTTTTCTACTGACACTTGATCTTGAAAGATGTGATTAATTATTGTGAATATCTTAGATCTGTCATGAAAGATGGAAGCAATAGTTGCAAGTGAGCAGCTGGCTTAAGGGGTTGAGCGATAGGAGGGAGACAATGGAAGTTGTCAAACAGAACATCACAAAGAGTCAAGAGAAAGTACGGAAGCGAAAGATGGAAAAAGGGTAGGAGGACAACTTAATGGCTGGGGATAAAGTGTTGGTTAGGAATGTGAGACAGGAGAACAGAAAGGGTGGAAAAATGGACCCAGACATACTCGGTCCATTTACTATCATTAAGATAGAAGGCAAAAATGATGATGTGATTTCAACCAAAGGGAAGAAAAAGTTTAAAGTATGTAGATCATTTAATAAAGTATGTGGAGCCCGAGCCTCAGATTACAAAAAATGGATCCCATCAACCCCTCTCAGTCCTCCTGCTCCTCCAGCCAATCCTCACCCGCCAAACCTCAATCACCAGCAAATCCTCCTCACCCTGCCAAACCTCCATCACCAGCCAATCCTCACCCTGCAACACTTCCATCATCAGCCAAACCTCCATCACAAGCCAATCCTCACCCTCCACCAGCCAATCCTCCTCACCCTGCCAAATATCAATCACCAGCCAATACTCACCCTGCAACACCTCCATCATCAGCAAATCCTCCATCACCAGCCAATCCTCCTCACCATGCAACAATGGCACAAACACAAATCAACCCAGGCCCACCAATTACTCACTCTTGCTCCCCAGACACCTTCCCTGTGTTAAAATATCCAGAAGAACAAGGTAAAAATTAAGTGATTTGGTTATATTTCACAGTGCCATTGCTCAGAATTTTACTTTGTATTCATTGTGCTGATTTTAATGATACATGTTATATGGGAGGGCAAGAAACATAATTTACTGTGGAGCAAAATGGGCCCATACAAAACCTGATGGGTCTGGCACCAGGCAAATGGTTAGAAAGTGAGGTAGGTAGAATAGTTGCATTAACAAATTATATATGGTTACCTTTTGTTTTGGTTCCTTGTTTTATTTTGATTCTTTTTGTAAATAGGTTGTGAATGGTTATCTACACCATCTTAAAATAACGATTACTGTAAGTACAATTTGTCAGTACTCTTTCCACCACTGTGAAAAATATAGGAAAATGTGAATAAATATTGCAATATATAATATGTATAATTGAAATAGACATTATTTTATAATTTGCACCTGAATTCTACATTATTTAAATATTTAATTTAGAATTAAGCAAGGTTGAGGATACAAAGTCTGGCTTAGGGACAGAGGGAAAACAGTAAAAACCATGCATAAAAGGCCTCATATTATATAATAAAAAGAATGATAGAGCCATGATACATTTTTTATAAGTTCCCCTTAGGATGAAGTAAATGTGAAAAAAAAAACAAAAAATAAGAAATGGTTTTAGATTTTATTATTTCATCCAGGGACAAGAAAAGTACCATAGTTAAAGAATCACCCATATATATATGCAGCTGCAACATATGCCCAGAGGTCTTTTATTTTATTTTGGACTTTTATTTTGACGACTGGCGTGCATAAACGGACATCATTTCCGGCGGTGAAGGGATTTCCGTCAACAACACAAATACATTGATCAAAACACCAATGACGATCATAAACTGGCTATTCGTGACCTATTGAGCTTGCTGGAAACTTTAAAGTAACAATTTTCAGCATTCACACCTGTTCTACAAGTTTCACACGTAAGACAGAACATTATTATTGTTATTATAATTACTTCTGAATATCTCTCGCTTGTGAACTTATTTGCCAATCGCGAATTATTAACGTTACGCTTGATGTTTCTGTAAATCCCTTGTTATTAATTTCACTGTACACTAGATACACTAGAGTTTTCTGGAGAAGCTTTAATTTCTTTTTACCATAAGACTAACTGCTACTGTGTTTTACTGTGGTAACGTTACTACAGAGAGTGTGTTATGGTCATAGTATCATGGTATATTCACACACTGTGGCACTGAACAGTGGCTCGTGTTTGTATGTTTCGTTACCATGGCATTTATTGAATTGATGACTAATCAGAGTCAATCATCGCATTACACTCATCTGATCTGCTGTGAATGAATGGCAGCGTTCTGTGTCACTTAACAGCACTGACTGGGGTGTGTGTGTGTTTCTGTGATTGAGTAAGAGAGAGAGAGAGTGTGTGTTTGTCTGTCTGAGAGAGATAGAGAGAGAGAGAGAGTGTGTGTGTGTGTGTGTGTGAGTGAGTGAGTGAGTGAGAGAGATAGAGAGTGTGTGTGTTTCAGCATGAACTCTCAGGCACAAAGGGGCTTCAGTGTCCAGCAGTCGGACCTTGTGTGTATGCGTGTGAGAGAGAGAGAGTGTGAGTGTCAGAGTGTGTCTGAGAGAGAGAGTGTGTTTCAGCATGAACTCTCAGCACTGCAGGGGCTTCAGCGTCCAGCAGTCGGACCTCATATATATGTGTGTGTGTGTTTCAGCATGAACTCTCAGCACCGCAGGGGCTTCAGCGTCCAGCAGTCGGACCTCATGTGTAAGAGCGGGTGCGGTTACTATGGTAACGCCGTCTGGCAGGGCCACTGCTCCAAATGCTGGCGCGAGCAGAACCAGTGTACGAGAGCCAAGCAGATCGAGGAGGACCGGGCGCTGGCCGAGAGGTGAGGGCGTGCGTGTGTGTGTGTGTGTGTTTGGCTCTGTTGAGTTGTGCTCAGCTGCTGTGTGTGTGTGTGTGTCAGGTTACAGAGAGAGGAGGAAGCAGCAGCGTACGCCAGCAGACAGGAGGGGGCGCCAGCACAGCCCGCGTCCTCTAGGACACACACCGTTCCCATGGTGAAGAGTCTCTTCACACCCGCTCCCAAAACACCCGCGCGGAGAGGTACAACCACACACTGAATCACATCTTAAAGCGGGCCAATAATGCCCTTTTCACAAGGAGTAAAACAAGTCTGATGTCCCCAGAGTGTGTGTGAAGTTTTAGCTCAAAATACCCGACAGGTCATTCATTATAGACGAATCCGGCGAAACTAGCGGAAGTAAGCGGGGCGCCATTACTGAGCTGTTGCTGGGTAGCGTTGCGCCATTGCCTCCTATTGTTTTAGTTGCAACTTGCGTCCACTGGAATAAACAGCCCGCGATTTACGACTGTCACTAACGTTACAATTATTTAATGACATAAGTAAAAAATATATAATAAATATGTGATATAGTGATCAGCAAAATCTCCTCTCTTGATATTTTTTCTATTCAATTAACATGCTATGGTCATTAAATGGCTTTCCTGAGCTGAATGTAACGTTATGTGACATAATTGTTTTCCCGCTGTTATATTGACCTCTTTCCATGGTTTAAAAACACTAATTGGTCGATATTATGTATAGTTTCTAGCTGTAACGTTACCTTACCCTTGCCTGTTGCAATGTGAAAATGAGATAAATAATGGACACAAATGAAAAACATGAATTTGTTTATTTGATTTCATTCATTTATTTATTTATTGTTGCCAAATGGACAGATCTTTTTATAGTTTCCTCGTTAGCAAACGTTAGCCTAGCTAGCTTGCCAAGCTATTTTCATAAATAACGTTAATCTGTAAGATCGTTTGTACCTTCATCTGTGACTGGAGGCCACTGCAGTCACAGATCAAACCAACAAGTCATTCTGCCTGGCTGTAGCTGTCATCGAGGGTGAGTTCGCGTTATCACCGAGGTTTGATGGCAAGATGGCAGCCTACACAGAACGCTCGTCGGATTCGTCTATAGCACGTCACAAGCGTCACTTTTAGAGGGTGAACAAAAACAAGCTGCCCCTGTGCCGGGCACACACCGCCTCATGCGTGCTGTTCTGGAGTCAGTCAGAATGAACTGGACTGTAATGTCGTTGACAGACGCAGGAGCCTCACAGACGCCCGCGAGCCACAGCTCGTCCCTCGGCCGAGAGTCAGACCACGTCACGCAGACCTTCATCGACTTCCTCAAGCCCTTCCAGAGACCGGGATATGACATCTTCAGGCAGTGCCATACCTTCACGGAGAATATCGCACGCAAGAAGGTCAAAACATCCACAGTCATTTTTTTATTGCTACACAATACTGTCGGCTTCATCCAGACCATGTGGATGATATTACAGCGTGTAGTTGTTATTGATCTTCATGTGTGTTTGTTTTGTGTTTGCGTTGTAGGCTGTTGTCTGTGACGATCTCTCAGAATCTGTGCAGGATTTCTATCAAAACATGTCTGAATACCTACAGACCAACTTTAAAGGTGCGACATGCTAAATCCAGCATAGCATAACCTGTCACAAACCTTTTTTTTAAAAAGTTTTTAAATTTAGAGACTTTAAATAATGTTGCGGTGTGATCCTACAAACCTCCCACTCTGTGTTTGTGTGAATGCCGTAGCGCATCAGTGTGTGTCCGGATACCGAGTTAAACATTGATTATCACATTGATCGTGATGCTTGTTTATTTGAGCTGAACGTTTCTGTGGAGAGCTAAGTGGAGACGGGGCTCATTTGCATATTCATAGAACTGCGCATACTAAATGAGGCAAGGGTGTCGAGTTACTTTCAAGATATTTTAAGACAAGAAGACATATTTTCAAGAAAGCAATTTTTAAATGTGTAATTTTGGTGATCAAAGATGGGTTTTAAAGGATTAGTTCACTTTTGAAAAAACTTTTGCTGATAATTTACTCACCCCCATGTCATCCAAGATGTCCATGTCTTTCTTTCCTCAGTCGAAAAGAAATTTAGGTTTTTGATGAAAACATTTCTTGGGACTTCAATGGGAACCGGATGGTTCAAGGTCCAACAGACAGTTAATAACAGTTTCAGATGCAGCTTCAAATGTCTTTAAACGACACCAGACGATGAATAAGGGTCTTATCATGCGAAACGATCGCTTATTTCAAAGCTTATTCCAAAAATGTAACTTTTCTAAGGACAAATGCTAGCCTTGCTCTATTCTGTGAGGCGCGTTTGTAACGTCACGTAATACGTAATTACGTTCAAAAGGTCACGGGCGACGTAGCCGGAAGTACAGAATCAAAATCGTCCGACATCGTTGTTTTTCCTTTTAATTCCTTTTTTGTAAACGGCGTTCGAGTTAGTTTTCACGTTCAACCTATGCGTTCAACTTGTAAACACTCTGACTCTGTACTTCTGGCTACGTCGCCTGTGACCTTTTGAACGTAATTACGTACTACGTGACGTTGCAAACGCGCCTCACATAATGGAGAAAGGCTAGCATTTGTCCTTAGAAAAGTTACATTTTTGGAATAAGCTTTGAAATAGCCGATCGTTTCGCATGATAAGACCCTTATTCATCGTCTGGTGTCGTTTAAAGCCCTTTGAACAGTTTGCACTGAAACTGTCTTTTGGACCTGAACCATCCGGTTCCCATTGAAGTCCATTATATGGAGAAAAATCCTGGAATGTTTTCATCAAAAACCTAAATTTCTTTTCGACTGAGGAAAGAAAGACATGGACATCTTGGATGACATGGGGGTGAGTAAATTATCAGCAAAAGTTTTTTCAAAAGTGAACTACTCCTTTAAGGGATAAACTGATTGGGGATGAAGCGGGCTGTGTGATGTAGATGTGAGGGACTCTATCTTAATGAAACACGTACAGCTCTCTTGCCAATGCTGATCTCCCAACACTGCCATAGTTTACCCAGCCCTGCTCTCCATATTCACATGCACATCTCTCTGACGGCTGTGTGTGTGTGTGTGTGTGCTCAGGCTCTCCAGAAGTGATTGAGACTGTGATGGAGGAGGTGGAGCGCTATGTGATGGGCCGCCTGTATGAGCAGCTCTTCTGCCCCGAGCACTCGGACGACGAGAAGAAGGACCTGGTCATCCGCAAGAGAATCAGGTGCGCTGGAGCCGGCCCGATTTGGTTTCGCTATTTTTATTTATTTATTTATATATTTTAAACATTTACTTAGGAATAAAAAAGAGCCAGGGGTTCAGGGACAGCCAAAATGAGAAGAGTAAAGTTTAACACTGTCATGTGCGTGTGTGTGTGTATGTTTCAGGGCTTTGCACTGGGTGTCCATTGCGATGCTGTGTGTCCCATTGGACGAGCAGATCCCTAAAGTATCGGACAGTGTGGAGAGAGCCATAACAGGTACAGACGTTACACACTCACTGCTGACACCAGCAGATTTAGGAGGAAACTCGCTTTATAACACAGACTTTATAACATATAAATGGAATGCGTTTCCATTACAGATTTTATGTTAAACTAAAAAACTATTGTGAAATGACGGCGTTTCCATTAATCATTAAGTCATGGCGAAGGAGACACGGCAGGCAAAAACATTGTTGTTTTTTTCACTGGTCAATTTTGAGATTTTGGGATATTTGTCTTCAATAACATGTCTTCTTTCAGACTTGTGATGAAAAAAAGTCTGAAATACACATTTAGGTCTTTATTTTACTACACTTTGTCTGTTTGCGTCTGTAGATTTCTCATAAATTCTTCAAAAGTTGTCGTTATAAATCATCCTGCTGCTCCGAGATCGCGATTTGCACCCTGTCATCACACACACCGTTAGAAAGAAAAGCTCTCTTTCTCCTGTACAACGCTGTCAGATCCAAATATGGTAATTTCCTTTTTATTAGCAACCAATCGTGAAAGTAAAAGGGGGGATTTAACTCTAAATGCGCGATCTCATTGGCTGATGCTAAATCTTTAAAGCCAGTTTTCTCAAAATGACTTTTCTCTCATACTCCAAGTCCGAAATCTCCACTTCAGTAGCACCTATATACACACCAAACTTTACAGTCTTGTACCTAGTTATATTATGAAGACATTTACAGAGGGATTTGTAAATATATTATTCCTAGCCTGATTTATATAACATTTTATTCCAAAAAACATGGCGAATATCATTTTTTTAAGGCAATTGGCAGTATATTCTGATTTACAGGATAATAAAATCAGATATCCATAAATCCCTCTAATTTTTTTCTCATCTAATATGTGAACAGAATGAAAAAAGAATTTTGAACCTGGCTTTATCCAATACTCAGATTTAGTTTTTTTTTTATATATGCAAATTAGTCCATATTTAATTAGATAATGCCTCATTTGCATATTTAAACATTAAATTACAGAAAACTTGTAATATATATTTTTTTCTCATCTTAATGTAGGTAATCAACTGGGAAAGTTTCATGGTGATATCTGCTAGTTAAAAAAATTACCCTATTCACCTGTAGTGTCTCGCCTTATGAGTTTAATGAAGAACTCGGTCTCGTCTTCTGTCCAAACACAGCTCGCCCTCTTTAAAGAGTGAGCGACTGTTGCGTACGTCAGGTGACTATAAATGTGGAAAAATGGAGCGAAATATTCCTTTATCGAACTGCCTAAAAAAACACAAAATTCAAGCGTGAAAACATTGTGATATATGGGAGTTTTTGCGAAATTGACGTGTTTCCATTTGACGTATTTTCACCTCACAAGTTCATTTGGCGCAATTTGAAGGGTAATGGAAACACAGCTACTGACAGGCGACGCAAGGACACGGTCCGTAACATTGGTTAAAATAGCTGATTTCTGTGGATTTAAACATTTAGGAATATGTAAGTTAGAGATGTGCGGTTGGCGGTTACAGCCGTGGACTCCGAGGATAAACCGCGGATCGGGTGGATGACGTGACAAAAAAAAAATTTTAATTAAATTTGGGCGGGCGGTTGAACCAAATGATGTGCCAAAATGCGTTTTCTATTAGGCTACAATGAAAATATTGTACAGTAGCCTATCAGATAAGGTCAGTGTGAAGAGGTTCAGAGTGTGTGGAAGGAAGAAGACAGGGTCGGCGTGACTGGGACTCGCGTTTATTCAGAAAAACAAAAAGAAACGAGGCACACACTAGCGCTTTCGCCACCATAAACAAAACACGCGATCCAACACTTGCTTCTCACGTGCCGCCGTTTATATGCGGTCTCTCCATGGAAAATTACTGCAATCAGACAGGTGTTTTTTATCATCTGCACTTGACCTACTCACCGCGCGGCTCCGTCCTTTCTCTCCCGCTACAGACTTCGCAAAATCACGCCCCCCTCGCCACAGTCAGGTTTGCCGAAGTGCGTTCCCAGATAGCAAACTGAGGTTGAATCAACATGGAAATATGACATCGAAACAACGTTGATCTGACATTGTTTTGCTCATCGAATTAACGTTGAACCAACGTCAGACGCGTCATTCTTTCAAAACTAACGGAAAATCAACTTGAAATCAACGCGTTGTTTCAACGTTATGAAAGCAAACCAATTTTCGATTTTCATTTAGCTTTGAAGAATGCCGCGTCTGACGTCGGTTCAACGTTAATTCGATGAGCAAAATCAACGTTGTTTCAATGTCATGAGAGACGTCGTTTCCATGTTGATTCAATGTCAGTTTGCTGTCTGGGTTTAATTTATTTATTTTTATCCCTGCGTGCCGATCGGAGACTGAGTTCACTGCTGATATTCTGAGAGCTTTCTACAGGGCTCCACATTAAGGTTTTTCCGGGACAAGTGGACTTTTTGTAGGACAAGTAGAAGAGAAAATTAGTTGTCCGACCGGACAAGTTAACGTAAATTTCAAACAAAATAAAATGCCATGTTACTTCACGTTATGTGCCACTCGTTACGTCTATTTTACAGATTTAATTTTACCGATTTGAAACGAACACATTTTTTGCGCTGCCTGTGAATGTCCTGAATGTGACTCACAGAGAGACGCGCGCCAGTATAATGCATATGCACAGAAGTTCTCTTTCGCGCTTGAACGAACATCAACAACACACAACTAAGCCAAAATGTCATTTGTCGAGTATCTTCATAACATTAGAGCAGTCTTATGATGGACATAAAGAGTTGTGACTCGTGAGAGAATGACGTGCGTGTGAGATCCGCGTCTCCACAGCGGCTGCTCTTAAAGGGCCAGCTACCAATAAAGCGTTCAGTCAGTAAAGTTAATGAAAGAACAAAGGGAACAGGGAAAATTACTCACTGCTCTTGACTAAATAACTTGTGTAGCTTTAATAAGGAGTAGTCTATGTATAATTTATGTAGCGCAGACTGTTTGAGAACTTTATTCAATTTCTGTATATGTCCTACCTGTAAGACCAGACATCAATGGCTTATTGATCATTATAGGTGTTATCAATCATTTAGTTGTTATTGCTAATTTCAGAATCACCACTAATCTGTGTGTGCATTTGGTTTAGAACCAAACAAGTTGACTCATGAAACCATTTGTTTATTATATCGCAATCGCATATCACAAGCGCAATATTGACGTCAATAATCGCAATATGACATTTTCCCCAAATCGTGCAGCCCTAGATAAAATTATAAATCTTTACCCGGACAAGTGACTTTTGTGCATGGACAAGTGAAACAGAAATTTATTTGCCTCAAAAAGTTGATGTCAAGCCCTGTTTCTAGTCTCCGCGCCTTGTATCGCCCAATCAGCGGATGGCAGGCGGGGGCGGTTTTGAAAATTGGTCAAAAACGTTGGTGCGGATGCATGGCGGACGGGTTATGAGTTTTGTGATGCGGTTGCGGATAAAGTAATAGCCTATCCGCGCATCTCTAATGTAAGTGCACAGGTCAACAAAATAACACTGTTCTTTTGGCGTTTGAATATTTAAATCTAAAAATCGAACATATTGTGCCTTTAAGGAAATGGTGACACATTTTTGCACCCTAAAGAAAATCAGGATTCTTTGATGAGTGGAAAGTCAAAAGAACAGCATTCATTCTAAAATAGAAAGCTTTTGTACCATTACACATAAAAGAAATCCATACTTTTATTTAATCATGGTTTCTGAAGGATCATGTGACACTGAAGACTGAAGTAATGATGCTGAAATGCTGACAGTTGTATGATGTTTTTGTGAATAGACCTGATCGACTTGGACTCGAGGAAGGTTCCCAAGGAGAAGCTGGCGTGCGTCACCCGGTGTAGTAAACGCATCCTGACCGCCGTCCAGGGCAGTGTGAAAGCTGCCGCCTCCGCGGACGACTTCCTGCCCGCGCTCGTCTACATCGTGCTGAAGGCCAACCCGCCCCGACTGCACTCCAACATCCAGTACATCACCCGCTACTGCAACCCCAGCCGCATCATGAGCGGCGAGGACGGCTACTACTTCACTAACCTGGTAAGAGTTCACAGGTCACGCCACTAGAAGCACCAGTGTGTAGTGTCGCCTTGCTGTGTTTGCTCCAGAATCACGGGTGTTTCTGTGATCACGCTGCAGTGCTGTGCCGTGGCGTTCATCGAGAAGCTGGACGCGCAGTCGCTGAACCTGAGCCAGGAGGACTTTGAGCTCTACATGTCTGGTTCTGCGTCTCCAGCGGGTCCCAGGGCCTCCTCGTCTGGACACAGCTCACAGAACGGCTCCGCGAGCGGCACGGCAGGGGAACGCAGGCCGGAGGAGGCCGATCTCATCGAGTGGAGCGAGGGCCAGGAACTCTCTGTAATGGGCATTTTGGACGCGGCTCCTGTCCGGACACACGCCTCGGCCCCCTCCACCATCGACTCGGACAACATCGGCGGCGATAGCCTGCCTCCTCCGCTGCAGCCGCAGAGGTTCGCCAGCTAGCTGACGCTCACGGGCCGCTCTCTCCCCCACGGTGAGTGTCTGGATCCACTTCTGAAGGGGGTCGGCTGGCGTGTGCAGAATTTTAAGTATAGTTTTATGACCTTTGCGATTTTCTTGCGTCATTGTGTGAGAAAAATATTAGGCGACATTATAAAGTATTTATACATCAGGGTGGTTTTTGATTTGTGTAAATATAAATATCACTACTGAGAATGAGACTGTTTTATGTTGTTTAGAAAATTATGTTACAATGCCAAAAAATCTTAACAGTCCCAAACACAAGTTTAATTTCTTTATTATTTATATTTCTTCTTGTTTTGTTCATTCTGGGAATGTTTTGATTGGAGGTTCACTCTGATTTATTTATTTAGATTTATGATCACTTGTTGTTATTGAGTGTGAATTTAGACAGATGATTCATAAATGACCACCGTTTTTTTGCACTGTTTTTAATGCTTTATTGCCAGCCACTGAAGTATGAGAATACATAACTTATTAGAGTAGTATATGATTTATTTCCGTTTTTTATTTCAAGTTTTCTGGCCTTTATTATTGGCGTTATTGGTCACTTAAACTGAGAGTGGAAAACAAGGACAGAACTGGTGTGGTTCAGGATTATACATCTGCCCTGTCACTCAAACATGCTGTGATGTGATATTACTATGATCATGGTTATGCTAGGATTGGTCACTGTGATCATGTGATGTTACTATGATCATGGTTATGCTAGGATTGATTGAACAGTACTTCGCTACAGGCAAAGCTTGAGTCCCAGGTGTAATTTAATAGGCAGCGGCTTTAATTAATATAACAAATTAATCTAAACATGGTAAAAAATATATATATATAATCAAATATTTATTTTCTGCATATTTAACTTTTAAGAAATGCTGTTACAGAATAAAAACAAAAAACAAAACAAGTTTTATGATTTAGAGAGTTAAACAATTACTTATTTTAAAGCTACCTTTTGACCACTTGTTCTATGAAAAATATTGCTTATGCATGCAAAAGTTAAACATGTAATGACCCATTGTGGAGAGATTATAACCTCATTTATTTATCTAAATGATCTTGGTATGGAGCCCAAAATATGCTATTTAAAAATCACAAATAAAATGAGCTACTGAAGGAACAGAAAACACTGGTGTCTGATTTGATCTCCAGCTCTGTTTTACACCAAGTATGAGTTTTGGTCAATAAATTCAAATGAAAGAGGGTGAACATGCACCATTTCTCTCTCTTTCTGTTCTTTTGAGTGGAGTACCTGTAATGACTGAACGTTTCATATGATCTGTCACCTCATTTTCATATCTGCTTCTCCAGTCATTAGAGATGGTAATATTTAAAGGTCCCGTATTATGCCCCTTTTCACAACATGTAAAATAAGTCTCTGATGTCCCCAGAACGTGTATGTGAAGTTTCAGCTCAAAATACCCAACAGATCATTTTTTACAGCATGTTTAATTTGTTTACTTAAAGAGTTAGTTCGGTATTTGACACTTAAAGCCCTGTTTTAAGATTGTTTCTGATGAAATAGAACAGTTAAAATTGAAATTTGGACAAATGCTGCTGTCCTGAGAATTTTAGGTTTCTGTGTTGGCACCCCCAAATCTACACAATGGTTGTCTATATCCACTGGAACAATCATTCATAAAACACATTAAACTTTAGTTTACAAAGACGTGAAACCCACCGAGTGGTCTGGGGTGTTCACTGATGTGCTCACAAAAAAAATCACTGCTAAAGATGCTTTCCAACAGGTTTTATCGTAGTTACAAAAACTACGATAAAACCTGTCGCATAACTTAATCCAGAGCAGACACTTATCTCGGTACCCCATGCATACTTTTTGACCATTTTAAACTTAAAATAACAAGAAAAAACTTAGCTGCGCACTGTGATTGGTTGTGAATGTTTCCCTCGCGTTGTCACCATAGAGTTCATCATCTGACCTCGCGACAACTGTCACCTCACCTACAGTACCTGTAGTTATCGCGAGGCAAGTGACAGAGCTCAGATTGGGAATGTTTTTTTTTATCCGCTCGGGGGTATTATTATACTTTAATAACACAGGTTAAAATACGGGAGATTTACGGGTAAATACTAATAAGGGGAAGAAGGGTAAAATACGTGACTTTCCCGGCCAAAACGGGATACTTGACAGGTATGGCCACACTTGTCTAGATCTCTCATGCGTTTACTGACATGCTAAAAGCTGTATTCCTCTGTTATACTGGCTTTTTTTCTTCCAAGACGATGGGTGTTCTTCAGATACCAGCCGCACCTTCAGTAATTAAATATACTGGCGTGCGTCACAGTCAAAACCGTCCCGTTGCGACAGGGTCACTTTTATAAAGATGGATCTGAGATTCAGGATATAAGAAAACATTTCTTATATTTCACTTTTCTGTTTTTACATAATTCATAACACAAAATGACTCAATTTGTGATATTAACCATGTGTCAAATGTTTTACACACGATAATTTGAACACTCCCCAGTTGGTGATTGTGCCTGGGCAGGTTTGGCAAGTATGTAATACCCAGCTGCATGTAAAAGGGAAAGGCCTCATTATGGAATACTATTGCATGAAAAACAACACTTGATTCATTCTCCAACACATAAACTACACATTGGGAATTGAAACATGTTGGGAAAGAAGATGCTGAGCCATGCCAAACCTCTTGAGAGTTGCCTTGCTATGCATTAAATATCCCATTAGGTTTTAAACTGAGGACGTGTCAAACACAAGAATGAAGTCTTTGTGTTCAGAAAAGCATAATTTTAACTGTGGAAGTGAAGCCTTAATCAAAGTGATATTCCTTGCTTGATTTTATTATTAAGTGCTCAGAAACCCAACAACCCAAAGCCTACATTGTGATTTAAGTTTCATACAATATATTACATGTTTATGTTGTTGAATCTGTGAGTAATGAACTGTTTATGCCTCCTTTGAAAATGTTGAGTGAAATAAACAATAAACCCTGTCTTAGAGGCTCATAGATATGTAACTAATTAAAAAGAAGCTGAAATGGCACGTGATGTATAGGATTATTCAGTCAAACTTTTTGTTGTCAGGCAAAATGCCTGATCTCTGAACTGTAAATAAAGCCAAATTAATCGACTAATTATCTAATTGAAAACAATCATTTTCTCGTAAGAAAGTTTTAAGTTATACTGAATGTCCTAAACAGCCTGTAAAGAGATCCACAGCGCTCTTAAAGTACAAACTGCACAATTTGCTGGATATGTTTTTTTTTCTTCCCAAAATAAGACATTTAATTTCAAAATCAATTTAGCCTTTCTGGCGTGGTTAACACAATGGAATCAATAGTGTTGGCTTATGCTCATTTAAACAGTATACTTCTTTCTCTCTATGGTAACAACACTAAATCTAATTCCTCCCATGTCCATATCATGTAATGTTCAGTTCAAGGTCTAGCCCTGGTTTATACATGAAGAGGGTGTTAGTCAGGGTAGAGCAAGAACCCAGAGAAGGTGCTGTCATCCTCGCTGCTAGAGTAGACACCATTCCAGTCTCTTAGCGTCTCTACCCATACCTGGTCTCCGACATCTAGCTTCAGGATCACTAGATTGGATGCCTGGTCAATGTCTTGACCTTGTAGAGTGTCCCTCGAACGTACCTTACGCACGCCATTCACCACCAAAGAAGCACGAAGTGGCTTGTTTCTCACCGTGATCTGGTAGGAGAACACATAAACTCCCGAGTAGGTGCAGTTGAATTTGCTTGTGACAATGTCATAATGGTTTTCTCCGTTGTAGAAGATCTTGTCGAAGCGAACTGGAAATCCCGAAGGAGGAAAAGACTTGCTGGGATATAGGCCAACGCTGAAAGCAGAACGTACTCTTGAGTCACTTTGACCCATAGCACCCTTCATTCCCTGGAGGCCTCGGTCTCCACGTTTCCCTTGGGGGCCGCGGTCACCCTTTATTCCCCTCAGACCTCTTATACCTTTGGTTCCTGTTGGCCCACGTGCTCCTGGCTCTCCCTTTGCTCCAGGAATTCCTGGTTCTCCACGTTCTCCGGCAATGCCTGGAGTTCCGTGCATGCCATGTTGTCCAGATGGACCTGGGTCTCCACGCATACCTGGTGGTCCAGGGTCACCTTGCTCACCTTTCTGGCCCCTCTCACCTAGTAACCCGCACTCTCCTCTATCCCCTTTTTCACCCTTTTCACCAGTCATGCCTTGGGGTCCTGGTGGTCCATCTTTGCCTGGATCTCCCTGATCACCTTTTGACACATTCAGATTTGGATCTCCTTTTTCCCCTTTAGAACCTTTGAATCCTGTCAGTCCAGCTGCACCCTTCTCACCTTTAATACCCATCTCACCTGTTGAGTCAAAACATTGATTTCTTATATTCATGTTGTTTGGTCTAACATTTATATTGCCATGGATAATTATGTTCACCTTTCATTCCGGCCTTTCCCTGGTTGCCAGGAGGTCCTGTGACTCCTATGTTTCCTTGATCACCTTTCTCTCCTGTTGCATTCCAATAGGACTGCAATGTTATATCTGATGACTGAATAAGGATGATCATTTATGTAATCTACTGCTCAAGTACTTACCTTTATCCCCTTTAGATCCTGAAAGGCCCTTTGGCCCTATTTGACCTGGTAGACCTTTAGGTCCAGGTGTTCCCTTTTCCCCAGGTATGCCTACAATACACAATTAAACAAAATTACAGATAAAAGCTTCCCCCACCACATCTTTAGCAAACAACATGCTATTTAGTTTCATGTATAAAGGGATGACTTGATACATGTGTGTAGGGACGACTTGACTTAGCTGACCTGGAAGTCCTATGTCTCCTTTGAACCCTTGTGGGCCTTTCTCTGGAGGGCAGCACTCACAGAAGTTGAAGTAGCATTCATTGTAGTCTAGCGTGTAATTGTCTTTCGCTGTAGTGGGAGATACGGTGGTGTCTGTAGGGTAGTCTATATAGCTGTCGGCAGGAACTGTTGTGCTCTCTGTGATGTATGCAGGGAAGCGCTCTCTTGGTTTGGTGTGGTCCACAATCCGTGCTGTGACTGTAGTCTTGGCTGCATATACCGTAGTTTGGACCACCTCTCTAGGGGGTTTCTTGGTGTATTGGTACTTTGGCCTCTGAGTGGGCTTGAATGTGTCACACGAGGGTATAAAGGTCAGTACTATTACAATTAAGAAGGAAGTGTGTACACAGAGCATCCCCATTTTCTATCTGTAGAGAAAGAAGAGAAATGTAAATAATCACAGAATCATTTGATGGGTCTAATTGGACTAAACATCACCTTGTCATTTGCTAAACCTTATGTTCACAAGGTGGTAAAAGAAAGGTAGCACAGACAATTGATTAATTTCAATCACCATTAGATTACATGCTAAACAAGTAATGCAAGGACATCACAACTGTATGACAAGAAAGAGAGAAAGCCACTCAGTGCTCTTCCCAAAACTTGAAAACAAACCAAATCATTGATCAACTTGTATATGGAGCCAAGTCAAGTCAAGTGATGCGCTAAAACCAACAAGGTTTAATGTTACTGGCGTATCACCAAATTTGATTTTGACTTGAGTTGGTCAATGTTTTGATTCAATTTGAGAGTGAATAAGTTATTAAATTTCACTCTGTTCATTATATAATGTTATTGTATTGCTTCAGAATACTGAAGTAGTTTGGATCAACTGGAGCTGTTTGAATCCTTTTTTTACGGTACCTTTATGCCCATTTTGACTTTCACTGCATGAACAAAAGCTTAAACATTCTTCAAATTTCCTATTTAGTATTCCACATAAGAGAGAGAAAGTCATACAAGTTTGGACCAACATGAACCTGAGTTTTTTTTTTTTTTGGGTGAACTATCACTTCTATAACAAGTCATCTGAAACCAACATTAGGCCTAAACAGAAACTGTACACATAATTTTAGTTTGCAGACCATCCCTATTATACTAAATGTCTCCCTGTAGTCAATCATTTTATCCCTTAAAACTCATCTTTGATCACCAAAAAAGCATATTTAAGTGTTTTCCTTAAAAAATATTCTTCATGCCTTAAAATAGTTTGAATGTAACTCTTCACCCTCAGTGGCGGTTCTACTCTGAATTACACCCAGGGCGAGACCCCCTTTGAGCCCCCCCCAAAAAAACAAAAAAAAAAACAAACAAAAAAACAACAACAACCCAAAAATAAAATCACATACCGTTCATTTGAAAAACAATGAAATAGAATAGAGTTATAAATAGAGTTAATAGAATCCAGTTATTTTGCTAGATTAATCTAACTTTAAAGAGAGGAAGCAACCATTAGTGCATTGGTTATTGCCTTCAATTCTGAGAGATACTTACTTAGTAACACAATACTTATCTCTTATCTCTTAAATAATTTTGAACAGCTCTCATATTAAACACTATCCAAACTGTTATAGACCTAAAATAGCTTTTGTAGCCCTATGTCACTCTTAAAATGTTAGAATGTTAGAAAATAGAAAATTGTACTTTGCATATAGGCTACTGTAAAAACACAAAGTTGATCATTATGTAAATTATTTTCATTTCATGAATATAGTGACCAACATGATCACATACACAAAAAGCCTAATACACAATCAATTCACCAAGTTAATAACATTAAAGATTTGTTTTAAAGGAGTGTCTTTTATCTTACCTACTAAACTTAAAAAAAGGTTAACACAAAAAGAGATTTTATAAAAATATATACCTCATATTTCAGCATTCAATCATCTCTATAAAAAAAATGAGTCAATAAAGATACATTCCTGACATTTATAATGCACAGTAGCTTATCTTTTATTATTAATAAAATTCGGACCGATTTGCCCATGGCTGTCGTTGCTATACAACCATGCACTGCGCTCTCCACAATGACAAAGAAGTTTTAGTAGCTAATGTATTTCCACCAGAAAAACGCTTGCTGAAGCTCTGCTAAAAGATTTTTTTACGGAGAAGAGAAAAACACCCAAGTGTTTGGGTGCACGAGCACTCCCATACTGAAAAGTTTATGAGCGCGCCTCCCGCGAGCGCATAATGAGCGCGCTTCCCGTGCGCCTAATCGCCTATTTGAAATAACGACCTCGAGCGCGCAAAAGACGCGATACGTGAACTAATCAAGAGACCCCCTTGACATCGCTTCTGTGCACGGCACCTTCTCAGCAATTAGGGGCGCCATTGCCAATAATTGAATCGAAATGGTAAAAAAATAGAAAACCTTCGAGGCACAGAGGATTTTTTTAACTGCTCGTGCCGCCCCCCATGTGACATGAAGAAATGCCGCCCCGGGCAGTCGCCCGTGCCTAGAACCGCTACTGTTCACCCATTCCTAATATAGGCTGCATTTACACTTGGCATTACCATGCAATCAGCGTGATCCGATCAAGCAGATCGGATCATAAGCCAATCAGGACACGGTGCGTTTACACCTGTCCACATCAAGTGGCTTCTGTATCTGGATAACTGATCGGATATCGCATTCCTGCGGAAAAAGAAAAAAAAGGATGCAAAGGATGCTTTCCGGTACAAAGTCGACCTGAAGTGATGGATTTTCTTTTAAAAACATTTTTCAGTCGGGGGACATTTTACAAGTCTGGCAAAATGAGGCGGATGAAGAGGCTGCAAGTACAAATAATGTTGATAGTAATGGAAACGGTACAGAGAAACGTATCCGAGAACGTTGCCAGCTGTGGTGGGAAAATGTGTGTTCTGTACTGAAAATGAATGGTTCTGTAACTTTCGGGTGCGAAGACAAACATTTCAGTATATTTGTGATGTACCTGGCACTCGACTGTATCGCAAAAGCACACAGCTGGAAAAGAGTTGCTGTGGCCCTGTATTGGTTTGCTACAGGTGACTGCTTCCACACACCTGCTCATCTCTTCGGTGTCAGCCAAGCACATTTGGCAATGTGCTATAATCACTATAATTAACTATGATTATAATTAATCACTGAATAATGACAGAGAGGGGGTTTGTGTGATGTCCACCTGTAAATGAAGACACGATGGCTGGAGTGCGTTTACATTACACTGAGATCTGATCACAATGCGTCCTCGACTACCTCCGAACCTGGACACGCTGATCAGATGACATTTCCATTAGAAGCGCGTTTACACTTGTCTTTTCAATGTGTATGTGGACAACATCTAGATACAGGTCGCATGTTAATGCCAAGTGTAAATGCAGCCTTGGTGTACATGGTTCTATGAATGTGCAAATGAGCCCTGTCTCCACTCACTCACTCAGCTCAGAGATCCACTCGTTGACGATCACACGTTGATCTGATCTGGTTAGAAACACTAGCGATTTCAAACCGTGTTTTTGAGACTGTCTTTGGTTCACTGCAGTTTTCAAATTAAAAAACACTCGGCAATGCTGTCGACTTATGAATTTACATATGGTTTATCCTAAAGCATATTAAAAACACCACATAGATGCATAAACAACATTAAAAGCTGGATAGTGCACAGACCACTTTAACTAAAACTTAAAATTCCAAAACCTAACCTTGAAAAAATAGGTTAGATATCTGCGATGTAGTATGTGTGTTGTCAGGGTGACATTATGTGATCAAATGTGAGAAGAACCTTTTTCAATTTTTTTTTTTTCAGAATTTTCATTTTTGCGTGAACTATTCTGTTAAAAAAAGCTATGTTTTTATATCTTGGATATTAAAATATTCAAAATGGCTATATTTGATTTTGCATTTTTTAAATAAATAATTTGTAAAAAATATAATAATAATACATTCCATTATTTTATAATAGATAGCCACAATGTGTACACAATGTGAGCTTATCTCCCCTTGAATATTTAAAGCTGCATTCCTAGCCGAGACTCTTCTTTATGTCTACGGATGTGAGGTAATGACTCAATATTGTCTACTAGCCGAGACTCTTCTTTATGTGTACAGATGTAACGTAATGACTCAATATAGTCTACTAGCCGAGACTCTTCTTTATGTATACAGATGTGACGTAATGACTCCTTATAGTCTACTAGCCGAGACTCTTCTTTATGTGTACAGATGTGACGTAATGACTCAATATAGTCTACTAGCCGAGACTCTTCTTTATGTATACAGATGTAACGTAATGACGTATTATAGTCTACTAGCCGAGACTCTTCTTTATGTGTACAGATGTGACGTAATGACTCAATATAGTCTACTAGCCGAGACTCTTCTTTATGTATACAGATGTAACGTAATGACGTATTATAGTCTACTAGCCGAGACTCTTCTTTATGTGTACAGATGTGACGTAATGACTCAATATTGTCTACTAGCCGAGACTCTTCTTTATGTGTACAGATGTGACGTAATGACTCAATATAGTCTACTAGCCGAGACTCTTCTTTATGTGTACAGATGTAACGTAATGACTCAATATAGTCTACTAGCCGAGACTCTTCTTTATGTATACAGATGTGACGTAATGACTCCTTATAGTCTACTAGCCGAGACTCTTCTTTATGTGTACAGATGTGACGTAATGACTCAATATAGTCTACTAGCCGAGACTCTTCTTTATGTGTACAGATGTAACGTAATGACGTATTATAGTCTACTAGCCGAGACTCTTCTTTATGTGTACAGATGTGACGTAATGACTCAATATTGTCTACTAGCCGAGACTCTTCTTTATGTACATACAGATGTGACGTAATGACGTATTATAGTCTACTAGCCGAGACTCTTCTTTATGTGTACAGATGTGACGTAATGACTCAATATAGTCTACTAGCCGAGACTCTTCTTTATGTGTACAGATGTGACGTAATGACTCAATATTGTCTACTAGCCGAGACTCTTCGTTATGTACATACAGATGTGACGTAATGACTCAATATAGTCTACTAGCCAAAACTCTTCTTTATTGTGTACAGATGTAACGTAATGACTCAATATAGTCTACTAGCCGAGACTCTTCTTTATGTATACAGATGTGACGTAATGACTCCTTATAGTCTACTAGCCGAGACTCTTCTTTATGTGTACAGATGTGACGTAATGACTCAATATAGTCTACTACCCGAGACTCTTCTTTATGTGTACAGATGTGACGTAATGACTCAATATAGTCTACTAGCCAAAACTCTTCTTTATTGTGTACAGATGTGGCGTAATGACTCAATATAGTCTACTAGCCGAGACTCTTCTTTATGTGTACAGATGTGACGTAATGACTCAATATAGTCTACTAGCCAAAACTCTTCTTTATTGTGTACAGATGTGGCGTAATGACTCAATATAGTCTGCTAGCCGAGACTCTTCTTTATGTACATACAGATGTGACGTAATGACTCAATATTGTCTACTAGCCGAGACTCTTCGTTATGTACATACAGATGTGACGTAATGACTCAATATAGTCTACTAGCCAAAACTCTTCTTTATTGTGTACAGATGTGGCGTAATGACTCAATATAGTCTACTAGCCGAGACTCTTCTTTATGTGTACAGATGTGACGTAATGACTCAATATTGTCTACTAGCCGAGACTCTTCGTTATGTACATACAGATGTGACGTAATGACTCAATATAGTCTACTAGCCAAAACTCTTCTTTATTGTGTACAGATGTGGCGTAATGACTCAATATAGTCTACTAGCTGAGACACTTCTTTATGTGTACAGATGTGGCGTAATGACTCAATATAGTCTACTAGCCGAGACTCTTCTTTATGTGTACAGATGTGACGTAATGACGTATTATAGTCTACTAGCTGAGACACTTCTTTATGTGTACAGATGTGACGTAATGACTCAATATAGTCTACTAGCTGAGACACTTCTTTATGTGTACAGATGTGACGTAATGACTCAATATAGTCTACTAGCCGAGACTCTTCTTTATGTGTACAGATGTGACGTAATGACGTATTATAGTCTACTAGCCGAGACTCTTCGTTATGTACATACAGATGTGACGTAATGACTCAATATAGCCTACTAGCCGAGACTCTGCTTTATGTGTACAGATGTGACGTAATGACTCAATATAGTCTACTAGCCGAGACTCTTCTTTATGTGTACAGATGTGACGTAATGACGTATTATAGTCTACTAGCCGAGACTCTTCGTTATGTACATACAGATGTGACGTAATGACTCAATATAGCCTACTAGCCGAGACTCTGCTTTATGTGTACAGATGTGACGTAATGACTCAATATTGTCTACAATATTGTCTAATATCAAAATCCTCAAAAGTGGTGAAGAAAACTCAGAACTGAAGACCAGGAGACTCTGTTGTATCTTTATTGATATTGGCTGATTCTTTACTGAAAACACAAGCTGGAGTCATCACTTCTAAGGCTATGTGTAAAGTCCATACCTTTAAGGACTCCCCACGAAATGCCTTTAAAATGCAATGAACAGCTATTTTATTCAGACTTGATGACTGCAGCTACCAAACAGCTTGTGTTCTCAATAAAGAATTCTGCTGGAGATACAACCGAGTCTCCTGGTGTTTTGCTTCTGAGTTTTATACAGAGGGTGGATCCTTTTACTCTCTGGCTCTGGGATAGCCTTTCTAGCATTGTCCGAGACACGCTCTCTCAGTTTTAATCTAGACTCTAGACCAGAGATAGTCAACACTGATCCTGGAGAGCTTCCGTCCTAGAGTTCATCTCTAACCCCAGTCAAACAAACCTCAGCCAGATTCTACTTACAAATTCTGATTTTGTTGTTGTAACCTACTTCAATCAGTTTGATGTTACTTAAAACAAGGGAATGCTGTTATTGACCCAACATACTATTTCCATTAAAGACCTGGATGGATTAGGAGAGTACATTTAGGGATTAAGTGTTATTGTATGTGTTTTCCAGTAAAGGGAAAGATGTTGGTAGTTTTTGTAATGTTTAATGTTCAGTTGGACATTTAGAGGAGTTTGTGTTACTGAATATTGTGATTGGGACTACAATGCTTTATTTTGAATAAACTCATTTTAGTTGTGTGTAAAAATGTCTTAAATAATTAATTACCCTTATTTAATTTAATTTGTGTTGCATCAAGGTGGTAAAGGTCTTTCATCATATTAAACAAAAAAGATGATATCAAACTTGCCTTAAAAAATCTGGTTATATCGACAGTTAGTCGACTTCAGTATCACCTTGTTTTAAAGGTTGGCTGAATTCAGTTATAATCAGTAATCTTAAATCATGTATTTTATTTCAACAAAACCAGTTATTGTAGATGTTACTACATGAAGTACCTTTTCTAAGTTGAACTGACTAAACACTCTTTTGTTTAGTCAACTATACACCTACTCTCTTATTCTTCAATTCACAGTTATGCTCCGTTAGTCAGTAAGGTTTACTCAATCTCCTGCTATAACTGCTTTAAGATTAAACTGAATATAATAACCTATCACTGGCCACAACGTGTACGTGTACTTTATATACTTTTCATTCTTTGACAAATCCTTGATCAATATCATTAAATCCATTTGCAGTGTTGAGCAGGTGGCCAAGAGAAGAGAGTAAGAGTGTGAGATCTGTAGCAGTTTTTCTAAGACTATCTTGCACCTTGCTACAGAGGCCACGTTTCTTTATGTCTATAGTGTGTGGTGCTTTTGTGACATAGAATACTGGACCCCATGAATCAAGCCTTCTAACCAATTGCAAACAGGGACAGAAAAAATACTAGTCTTTCAGCTGGACGGCTGGACTCGGGGGCAACGTGACACATGATCTAGGGAGAATTTCTTCTGCAACTCTCTGGCACTAATGGATGGACAGGTGCCAAGCACACGGCTTTCATAGATATATAACAACACCTTAAAGGCGGATTTATCAAACCTGCTACTTGGATCAAAACTTGTCATGTTTTTAGTCTTTGTAACGGAATAGTTTGTGAGTATTACAGGTGGTGTTTGATTCTAGATTTCTGAAGCATTCATTGAGTCCAGAACCTGCCAGCTTAATATAACAGACTCAGTCAGGAAATCAGAGTCTCATTCCAATCTGTTTGGTGTCAATCCAAAAAAGCTTTTGTCCAAAAGAGCACCGATAATCTCAGGAGCTCACTTCAGCATCAACTGTTTTCTGATGGGAAATGGCTTATCCATTGAAGCTGCTTTTGAGGTAAAATGAAGGCTACTGGCACCCAGTGACCATGACAAGCTTAGTTCTGGGAATGTGTGTGTGATGTGTTAGGGGTCATTCACAGAGACGGCTTTTTAAAACTTAACACAGCGTCTTAAAAAAACGAGGCTCTCATACGCAAGATGCTGGGTCAAAGACGTCAGTCCAGCGGATGGTTACATATAAAAACAGAGAGTCAGTTCACGTTAAAAGTGTTTTTCTGCTACAAAGTTGTGCAATACTTAAAGTGGCTATATAAGAATAGGTTGTCTATGAAAGCCTGTAGACTGATTTTTATGTGAAGGACCTGGGCCGGTTGTTCTGAGAAAATCAAAAGGACAAGGAGATGAAACAAATGCTTATACAATGTTCAGGATGACAATGAAAGAGCCGCCCTGTACTTTAATGTCTATGTGTCATGCAAAGAAAAGGGATTAATTCAAACTATAGTCTCACATAGCCAGATCAATGTAGTCTATAGTCTCAAGTATACTTCATAATCAAATAACAGAGTAATCTGTTGATATGATGCTGATGAATCGCAGAGTTGGTGCAAACATATCCACATCACTGTGATCAGATGCTTTCTGAACTACTGCTTTCTCATCAGTGTCATTTTTGTCATGTGTTTATTTTGTTGTTGAGAAGAAAGTGTGCAGCACATATTTACATGGGATGGATGTTCATTAACCGCATAGCTGCAAATGTATTTCTTTTTACTTCTAAACGAAGAAGGAAAAGAGCCTCGCCGTGCGTATGAATCACGGTCAGCCTCTTATATGTTAAGTGTGTATGAGGAATAAGTTGCTGGCTGGCTGCATTTCACTTAACAGCCACCGGTGTCGCTAATAAGAAGGGTTTATGAACTCTACATATAGCACCTTTAATATACAGTGGTGCCAAAAAAGTCATTTCAAAATGTCCGGATGTCTTTGCACTATATAACAAGATATAAATGCTACTGTTATTTATTGTAAAGACAGAGAGCAAAAACACATTCATGTAGTTTTTGGAGCTGCTGTACACCTCTGTCATAATCAGTGTTGGGGAGTAGTTAACTACAAGTAGCGAAGCTACTAACTTAACTACATTTTTGAGTAGCTTGGCAGTAGCTCAGTTGCTTTTTAAACAGTGTAGCTTTTCCAGTAGCTAACTACTTTTTGCAGCAAGTAGCGGTGTAGCTCGAGCAAAAGCTACATTGTGTTTGTCGAGCCTGCGCGAATCAGCGCGCTGCTAGGATATTCTTCTTCTTGTTAGATTCCAAACTCATTTTTTTGCCATCACCGCCACCTGTTGTTTAATCACACATCTGCGGCTAACAGTTTACTGACGTACAGAAGTGTGTTGACACACACATGATGATGGAGCAAGATGTGACAGCAGATTTGGAGGATGGAGAAACAACTAAAGTTAATTACCCATGGCCTTATTTGTCCAAGTTTAATCGGTATTTTTGAGAAAATGTTCTACATGCAATTTACGTTGGATGTATATTTTTTTCTTGCAATGTTGTAGCCTATTGGTTACAATTTTGCACTTTTGACAAACAATCTGAGATATTTGGGTGTTGTGTGTAATAAAACAATAGTTTTTGAAATCATAATTTTATTGCATTGTTTTAGTGTTTAAAACAATGCAATAAAATTATGATTTCAAAAAGTATTGTTGTCCCCTTCTGTCCTCAGACACTTATTCAGTTATTAATAATACGTTGTTCAAAAAAGCAAAAGTAGTTTAAATGTAGCTAGCTACTTTTTGATAGTAACTTGTAGTGTAGCTAACTACTTTTCCAAAAGAGTAGCTTGACTGTAGTTTAACTACTTTAACTTACGAGTAGCTTGTAGCTTGTCAAACTACAGTTTCAGAGTAGCTTCCCCAACACTGGTCATAATTACCCAAGAACCTCTGAGACAAACAAGGCATAAAGGAAATTCAGTCTCTCTTATGTTTCAGACTGGAGCATAGGATATAGAGTAAGTTATGCAGACCACAGCAAGGCAAGAGGCCGATACCCATCGGAAACGTGAGAGGAAGGGCTGCTTCAGGAGGGTAATACTCCACCTTGACCTGCTGGTGTCACTCCACCATTCAACACAAACCCAACCATAGTGCTCACTTTACCCCAACCCATGCAAAGAGAGGCTCTGCTGAACACAGGCCCTGTGCCGCCAACCCCCACATTACTGAAAACCCTTATGGGAGCGAGACAGGGTAAACCATAGGACACGGAGCCCGTATCACAATACAACCCCAGAGCCCCTGGTGCACTACTTCACAATCAAGATCAACAGAGCGGACAGAAATAGATGGTTTTGAGTTCAAATGATCCTGAGATCGAGAGGTTTAAAATTGCAAATAAAGAGACAGACATTCATTTTATCAAGGCATCATGTCATGAATGCGTAGTATATCTGTAAAGCATGTTTGCTCCTGTTTAAGGGGATCTGAAGAGCATGGAGGATTGAGTGTCACCTGAGCTGGAGGTGTCTTTGGTAACGGTTAAGGCTGTGCTCTACTGGTAAGCCTTTAATGGAGATCACTATGACCTTGTCAGCAATAGAGAGGCTTTTGGACCATTCACCTTTTTTTTGCTTTTTTTTCTCTTCAGATTCCCAAGACAGACAAGAAGACTTTTTGATTCACAGGGTTATGTAAAAAGCAAGGTAAATTTAACAACAATGGACAAAAAGAAAGACAATAAAGAACTGAACAGGCTTTTTTTTTGCTTCTCTTTAGATCATTTTAACTAGTCCTGTGAGAAATGTTAAAAATAATAATACAAATATTGCATGTACTCTTCATTAAATATAATGTCATAAAAGCAACTACAATAATTACCTGCCTAAATATCACTAATTCCATAGAAAGAATTCAGAATGCCCTGGTTAAACACATAATAAAATGACATGTACGTAAAACACCCAAATGACATTTTGGCTACAGCTCTTGGAAATAGACATTTGCAATCTCCCTAGGTCAGAAGACTTCACGTTTTTGACATTATGCTAAAAAGTTTAGAAATGCACCTAGATCTAAATTAGGTAGATGTACAGTAGTATAATACACATTATATACAGCACAACTGCAGTACATGATCAGAGATTATCTTTTAAAATGCATTCTAATTTAAAAGTTAAATAAAAATAACTGTAGGAAGCTGAAATGTGACTTTTGCTCTACACCACCACTGCATCCTCAGACAGAGCTGAGATCAAGTCAATGAAAGGCATCAGTAAATGTGTTTACCAGACAGCAGGCTTGTCTCGTGTCCTGTTGCTTCAGTTGTCTCCTTCCGATTGAGCTCAAAACACTGAATACGCAGAGAGCATGGAGATGCAGATCTGTGTCTGTTTGTCTCTAGCTCACGTATACACACAGATTTAAGGCTCGAGTAAGAGGTGGGTACTACTGTTCTGGCCCAGTGCTTCACAGTTGCAGTCACCCAGACTGAACCTGAACAAAGTGCCGGGCAGTGGTGTTACCAGAACTGACCCAGAAACCTGACCCAGGCCCACAGAACACTGTGCACTCTATTCACCTGCTCGTCCTTCCCTTCCCTCCCATTTCCTCCCTCTTTCTCGCTTTTTCCATTCATTCTCATGTAGGGCTCAGACATTTAATCTAGTACTATGGGGGATAATAACAGTTTTGTATCCTTTCATTTGAAAAAGTTCCAACCAAACTGTGAGGAAATTATATTTTCACACATCAGACACAAAGGGCCAGTACCAACGTATGGAAGCTTGTTTCTGCCACAGAATAAACCATTTTAAAAGATAACTTTGACTTTTTATCTCACAATTGAAAGTTTATATCTAACGATTCTGACTTTATATCTCGCAATTCAGAATTACAACTTTGCACAGCCATTGAAAAGGAGTGGACTAACATTCCACAGGCCCCACACCTTGATATGCCACAACTGTGAGGTGGATGGATTATCTCAGCAAAAGAGAAGTGCTCACTAACACAAAAA
>NW_024121699.1:2350144-2390411 GCF_016745375.1 Pimephales promelas | reverse complement strand
TGTGACGGAGTAGTAAGCTATAGATTTCAGACACCAAGTTAGACTACGCCACCCATGGGAATTTCACCCGGGAAAAATATGAATGATCCTAAAAATTTAGGTCACACAGGTTTGACTCTCATAAAAAGGTAGGCAGAAACGTGGTATCATGAAATAAATACATTTATTATTAGAAAATCCTATTTAAAAGAGAGCATGAAATTCACAATAACCTCAGTTGCACCAGGATGGCTTCAGATGGATAATTATGGCATGGCAGACATGAGTGTTTAACGAAACAAAAAAACACAGGCAACAAATGACATAACACAATGTACAAAAACTAATGACCACACAACTGAAAAACAAGACTGCAACCTTACAGGGCCGGCGAAGTGATCATAAAGCTAGTCAGTCAAAAGCACACTTGCACACTCACAACACCGTGCTCTCAGCTCACACAACCAAACACTTCAAAAGTGCTGCACGGCAACCGTGGAAGGAGCACCACCACCACCACAAGAGACCCTTCACCAGTGGGACCTCGGCGACTGAAAGGAAATACAAAAAAAGAAACAAATCTCAAAACAGTACAATAAATCACAATTTGATTATGGTATAATCACAAGCACAGGCAGGAATAAAGTCCTGTCAAATCAAATCCAGGACAATACACAGTTTTTGGGCACAATAAACAAATTAACTCAATACCAATAATGATGTAAACAAACTTGAAAGGAGCAACCGCAAAATTATATTCCCCTTACAAATTATTGAATGGCAACCCAAAAATACACTAAACAATGATATAAAGAAACCAGACAGCGACAATCCATCAGATCAGCTGGAAAATACAGCGTTCTCGTAGTATGACGGAGGGAAGACAAACAGGACTGCGACTACAGCCGAAACGGATCGCTCACGAGTGAGAGAGAGAGAATCCGAAGAAATGGAAGTGAGCTCTAATATCCCTTCACCAGCACGGGTATGCGGTATTCAGGCAATTGCCGTTCAGCGGAGATACAGCGGAGATACAGGGAATACTGCACACAATGCAAAATATCAACCCCAACCCCACAGGACTAACCAATCTGCGTTCTCAAAAAACGCCTTGCACTTACCGGAGAGATTAGCAGTCTTAGCATACACTTTAAACAAGCCAAGGGTGCCAGGAGGAGAAAAGACAGGCTAGGAAGCATCAATGAATCATTACTCCCACGCATACAGAAAAAAAACGGAACTCGCTACATGCTAATGGCGCATACCTGTGTCCACTGTCAACAACAGCTACGGGGAGGAGTCGGACATGACGCATCCCATGCCACAGCCAACCAGATCTTAAATAGGGGGAACTCTTTACTGATAGGTGCTCATAAACGTCAATCACTACTCATTTCATTCGGTTACAATTACATAGGCCAATTTTTGACCTCCAGGAACATTTTTATGGCCCAGGGGTCCTTGGTCTGTGGGTTATTAAACCATACTTTGAGTCAAGTAATAAAAAAACGGTTGTTTGTGTTTGTAGCTCCGGAGAATTTCTTCACTAATCCTTGATTTTCTTCTTTACCACTTATTTATAAACAAGCACTTTCTATTTTTATATTATGTGAACTTATCCTCGATAGTATTCCTTATAAAAAACAATTGGATTGCTTTGATATCGCTACTTATATCCAACCTTCCTAATCCTGGCTACTAGCCTTTAGCCCGCTAGCATTCCACGCGTGCCCTCTCGCCTATTGATCGTCTCATTTTACACCCGTTTCACTGAATCCTGGTTATTTCCGACATTTCAATCCTAAATTAGTAGTGATAGTTGTAGTATCACTACTAATTTACTGATCATCCGTTATAATGCGAACATATCAGATGCGTGTCTAACATTACCTTTGAGTGCAGGTGAAGACACATTCGAGCTCTTCACGGTGAAGCAGGAGCTGGAATACGTCGAGAAACAGATCCGCGGTTTGCTGGCAAGCAATCCGAGCTGTTGGATCGGCGCTCAACGCTTGAAGCATCACGCGCCGACGCTCACAAATCAAATCACTCTTTGACTCCGAGTTCGTCTTCTCCGTATGTTACTCTGCCGAGGAAGATGCGATCATCTCAGGCTTCATTCACTCCGGCACCGAAACAACATGGACCATGGATCACACAGCGGAAGACACGAGCCAGGACCAGAGCTGCCTCTCCGCCCCTCCCGGTCTTCCAGATCTCCACCCGGAACCGCTTCTCCCCTCTTCGCGAGCCGGAACGCGATGACGCCGTGATCATCGGCACATCCATAGTCCGCCATGTCCGCGCTAATTCGGATAAAGGTAAGGTGCGCACTCACTGCTTTCCTGGTGCTCGTGTTCTTGATGTCGCTGCACAGGTTCCTGAGATCCTGAACGGGGACGAGCGCGTCGGAGCTGTTGTGCTGCACGCGGGAGCGAACGACATTAGGCTGCGGCAGACGGAGGTTCTGAAGAAGGACTACAGGAGCCTGATCGAGACGGTACGCAGCACAGCGCCTAAAGCAGCGATCATCGTGTCTGGACCGCTTCCCACGTACAGACAAGGACAGGAAACGTTCAGTAGACTTTTTGCATTAAATGAATGGTTAATGTCATTGTGTAATGAACAGAGGCTGCACTTTGTAAATAACTGGCATCTGTTTTGGGAAAGACCGAGGCTGTACAGCACAGATGGACTCCATCCCAGCCGAATCGGAGCGGCTGTGCTGTCGGACAACATTTCCAAGACACTACGCACCAGATGACTAATGAGTCAAAGTCCAAATTACAGCCTTTGCGGTCCAAACTTAACTAATAAGCATAGTGTGGAACATTATATAGAAACTGTGTCTATTCCTCGTTTAGTGAAGCCAAACAATAAATCTAGTGTAGGATCTAGCAAAAATCTTATTGTAATTAAACCAGAAAACCTAAATATCAGTGAACAAAAACAATTTCTAAAGCTAGGTCTCCTAAACATTAGATCGCTCACACCTAAGGCGGTTATTGTAAATGAAATCACAGACAATAACTTCGATGTTCTGTGCCTTACTGAAACCTGGCTTAAACCAAATGAGTATTTCGGTCTAAACGAATCTACTCCGCCAGGATACTGTTATAAACATGAGCCTCGTCTGATCGGTCGTGGCGGCGGTGTTGCAACAATCTATAAAGATATTTTTAATATTACTCAGAAAACAGGTCACAGGTTTAATTCATTTGAAGTACTTGTGCTAAATGTTACGCTCTTAGATGTAAGAAGGAAATCCATATTATCTCTAGCCCTGGCTACTGTATATAGACCTCCAGGGCCATATGCTGAATTCCTAAAAGAGTTTGCAGACTTTCTCTCGGATCTATTGGTAAATGTCGATAAAGCAATAATTGCTGGAGATTTTAACATACACGTAGATAATACAAATTATGCTTTAGGGGCTGCGTTTACAGACTTATTAAACTCCTTTGGGGTCAAACAAAACGTCAGTGGTCCCACTCATCGTCTAAATCATACACTAGATTTAATTATATCATATGGAACCAATCCAACTGATATAGATATTATACCGCAAAGCGATGATGTCACTGATCATTACATGGTGACTTGCATAATACGTACTTATGAAATATGTCATGTTGCACCACGTTATAGACCAGGCAGAACAATCCTTCCAACCACTATAGATGGATTTTCAAATAGCTTACCTGATCTATCTAAGCTGCAAAGTGAACCCAAACAAACAGATGAATTAGAGGAAATGACTAGCAGTTTAAGCACCATTCTTACTAGTACATTAGATATTGTTGCGCCAATTAGATTAAAAAAGGTTCGAGAGAAAATTAAAGCACCATGGTACAACAGTGCTACACATGCTATCAAGAGAGAAACTCGCAACTTAGAGCGTAAATGGAAACAAACTAATTTAGAGGTCTTTAGAATCACGTGGAAAGACAGTATGTCACGTTATAAAAAGACACTAAAAACAGCCAGGGCTGAGCATCTCCGCAAACTAATCGAAAATAACCAAAATAATCCAAGGTTTTTATTTAACACCGTGGCTAGACTAACAAATAAACAGACATCACCAGAGCAAAATATACCGTTACAGTTTAGTAGTAATGATTTTATGAATTACTTCAATGCGAAAATAGAAAGCATCCGAAACAAAATTATAAATGTACAATCCGCTATGGTGTCTTATGATTCAGCTTCAATTATGGACCCTCTAGAACAACTACACCGCTTTACAACGATAGGACAGGAGGAGCTAAATAAACTTATCATTGCATCTAAACCAACAACATGTTTATTAGATCCAATACCCACTAAACTACTGAAAGAACTATTACCTGTAGTGGAAGAGCCTCTCCTCAATATTATTAACTCGTCTTTATCTTTAGGTCATGTCCCAAAAATATACAAGCTGGCTGTAATAAAACCGCTCATTAAGAAACCGCAATACATAGTTCCCACATGACGTCACAACATACGGGCATTTGCCGACCCGGCGCCATTGCTTAGGGCAAAACATAAGAAGAAGCAATACGAGTTGAACGAAGTGAAATGAGTTTCGTGCTATAAAGTGAAAATGGTCATCTCCTGCTGAGTCAATGGATGATAAAATCGTGCCAGAGGTTCAGTTAAATCGGGATTTTACACTATACCCGTCATTAGACTCCATATGGATGTGAGAAGACTAAGCTTTGGTCCGAACAACGACGGAGATTATGGCTGGCGAGCATAAACAGGAAAGAAACTCACTCAAAACACGCAAGAATTTGTTTGACAAAAGCACAATGTTGTGTTTTATTGCGAGTGTAAATAAATATAAGTTAACACATTGCAGTTTGAATAATGTCCTGTATGAACAAAATGACGAGGTATTAAAAACATACAAAACAACATTGTTTCCACTGTTTGATCTCACATTCCAGCATTGCAATCTCAGATTATGTCCCTAAAGATCCCGCGTATAATGTAGTTCCTCATTACATTAATTAAATTGCACGCGAGTTATTTATTTTAATATTCATGCACCGAACCATGACCCCGCAAGTACATGCATATTACAGAAATCACCGGTGACTGGGGAACATAGGAATTAAGTTGTGCAGACTATGGCTTTTTAATAGACAGATTAGCATCATGCTACTTCGCTATGATGACTTAAGTTACTTTTCCATTGATTGCACTTGAGCAAAACGTCACCAAACCAACCCCACGTCAATCTGATCGTACACCTCCAGTGATTTCCAGGCTTGGAATTGCTCACATGTGTAAAAACTCCTCACCAATACCAGATAATTGTACACATGAAAATACTGTATCTGAGGCAAAGTTGCATAATCGGTGCTCAGTGCTTCTTTTGTTGCATAAGGATTACACACCATTTATGAATGAAATTTTCGCATTGTACCTCTCTATGTCTTGTTTTAATAGTCTCTTTATAATCTATTACACTTTGTCTTTTCATGATTTGCATAACAATATAAACAGACATAAATATTTATTTGTAAAACGACATTCTCTGATAAAACGTTGTAAACGCCTATGGTAAACACAGCGGTTTTGCCCTCAAAGATGGCGTCTCCGGGGAGGTCACGTGACAATTTTTTTGCCTGTGGGAACTATGTATTAGATCCAAATAACTTGGCAAATTACAGACCCATTTCAAATCTTCCATTTATGTCCAAAATACTTGAAAAAGTAGTGTCCGCTCAATTGTGCTCTTTTTTGCAAGAAAATGATATCTATGAAAAATTCCAGTCAGGATTCAGACCGCATCATAGTACTGAAACTGCGCTAGTTAAAATTACAAATGATTTACTTTTAGCTTCTGACCAAGGCTGTATCTCAATACTAGTCCTACTTGATCTTAGCGCTGCGTTCGACACTATAGATCATATAATACTCTTGGATCGACTACAAAACTTCACCGGTGTCCAGGGACAGGCATTAAGCTGGTTTAGATCGTACTTATCGGACCGTTCTCATTTTGTCTGTTTTAAATGGGAAAAAATCAAAGATAACGTCAGTAGACTATGGAGTACCGCAAGGATCGGTTTTAGGCCCTCTGCTATTCTCAATATATATGCTGCCACTTGGTAATATTATAAGAAAACATGGAATTAATTTCCACTGTTACGCTGACGACACTCAATTATATATTTCATCACGACCAGATGAAAACACTAACTCATCTAAAATGACAGAGTGTCTCAAAGATATAAAATGCTGGATGACGCGTAATTTCCTGCTATTAAATTCAGATAAAACGGAGGTATTACTTATTGGTCCAAAAAACTACTCACAAAACCTCACACAACACAACTTTAATATAGACGGATGTCCTGTTACTTTATCCACTACAGTAAAAGACCTGGGTGTTATACTAGACCGCAACTTGTCTTTCGAAGATCATATTTCATATGTTACAAGAACAGCCTTTTTCCACCTTAGAAACATTGCTAAGCTACGTAACATGCTATCTGTTTCTGATGCTGAAAAATTAGTTCATGCATTCATGACCTCGAGACTAGATTACTGTAATGCTTTATTAGCCGGTTGTCCTGCATCCTCAATAAACAAGCTACAGTTAGTACAAAATGCAGCTGCTAGAGTTCTTACTAGGTCAAGAAAATATGATCATATAACACCGATTTTATCATCTCTACACTGGTTACCTATTAAGTTCCGCATCAACTACAAAATACTACTACTGACCTATAAAGCCCTAAATGGTTTAGCACCTATGTACTTAACGGACCTTCTTTCGCCCTACAATCCACCGCGTTCCTTAAGATCACTAAATTCAAGGCTTCTGGTCATTCCTAATCGAAGTCCAGTAAAGGAGGGAGGGCGTTCTCGCATTTAGCTCCAAAACTCTGGAATGGCCTTCCCGATACGGTCCGAGCCTCTGACTCGCTGACACAGTTTAAAACTAGATTAAAGACGCTTCTCTTTAGTCAAGCATTCACATAATGCTTACCTTCTAGTCCTCTGTTATGCCATACGGAACCGTTTGCCACTGAAACTGCTTAACGCACCAGTGGGGCTCGACAGCCTTTTAGACAAACGGGTCGGCGCGTATGGTTGGGTTGCGAAGAGTTCAGGTTACGGAGAGTTTGTGAGTTATAACGGAAATCATTATGAACATCAGCTATGCTAATTATTTCCCATCTGCCTTTCTGCTGTTATCTCGGGACGCTTGTCCCGAGAAAAATGGCGTTCGTCAGGTCCAGTTTTGTGTCCAGCCTCTCACGGGGATTTCGGATGCCCCAACGCCTGTGATGAGACGACTCAACGCCTGTGAAGAGACGACTCAACGCCTGCGATATGTTATGGCGCCGTTTGATTCATAAACAATATTTATATTTAATATTTATATTTAAACAATATGAATGTAAGCCAGAGGAGAACTGGCCCCCGACTGAGCCTGGGTTCTCCCAAGGTTTTTTCTCCATCCAATCTGATGGAGTTTGGTTCCTTGCCACTGTCGCCTTGCTTTTGGCTTGCTTTGAGCTTGCTCAGTTGGGGTTATTTAGTGTTTAGCAATGTTGTTGATCTGTGTTGTGCTACTTTCATGTTATCAGTGTGAAGCTGCTTTGATACAATCTGTATTGTGAAAAGCGCTATATAAATAAATGTGACTTGACTTGACTTAAAGCCCAAAAACAAGCTACAGAAGCAAAGAGAATCAAAACTGTTCAGAATATATCATATGCTCAAGCAGTCAAACAAGTTCAAGTGACTAATGGAGATTTGATTGAAAATAACATAACCCAGTCTAAAGATAGGCTACTTGTAGTCATAAGTGTCTTGAGGACGGAAACATACTTGTGATAAGCAAAATTAATTTTGTAGCTTTTATTGCTGAAGTCATTAATTGTTCAGCTCAAACAGACAAAAGAACAGAAAAGCTGAAAATTATAATATCTGCAGCTGCCAGACATCTGGGTATTACTGAAGTGTCTGTGGAACAGATTCAAACGATACTTGGACAAACTGACGGAACAGTAGGGATGGGTGATCCCTCGGGAAGTCAAAGAGGTAAAAAATAAAATATGAAAATTTTACAATGGAATGCTAGAAGTTTGATTGCGAATGGACAAGAATTTAAAAGATTTGTATATCAGCTTGCAGGTTTAACTGATATTTTATGCATTCAGGAGACTTGGCTTCGTCCACAATTAAATTTTAGCATTCCTGGCTACAATTTGGTTAGAAAGGATAGAGTTGGTACAAACGGTGGAGGATGTGGGACATTTGTTAAAGAGGGGGTAGCTTTTAGAGAAATAATAGACGCTCCAGGGGAATGTGTGATTGTAGAAGTGTGGACACAGGGAGGGGGATTAAAGGTAGTAAACTTTTATAACCCTTGCAATCAGTTATTATTAGAGGATCTAAATAAAATAAGGAGCAAAGCTGGGGACAATGTTATATGGTGTGGGGATTTTAATGCACATAACTCACTTTGGGGAAGTTTATGCACAGATAATAATGGAAGGATTGTAGAAGAGTTTATGGAGGAATTTGGTCTAGTGTGTTTAAATAATGGGAAGGGTACTAGATACAATATTAGGGAGTCACCAACTTCTTGTATAGATGACTATATGTTGTTGATCTGCGTTGTGCTACTTACATGTTATCACTGTGAAGCTGCTTTGATACAATCTGTATTGTGAAAAGCGCTATATAAATAAATGTGACTTGACTTGACTTGACTAGATCTAACTATAGTCTCTGGAGCTATAGCTTTGGATTGTCAATGGGAAGTTCAAGATCAATCAACATTAGGAAGTGATCACTTTGCAATAACATGTGATGTGGGATTGGAAATTTATCAGCAAAATAAAATAGTGCAAAATAGATGGAGGTTTGATAAAGCTGATTGGGATAAATTTAACAGTTTTTGTAATGATGGATTTAAGAATTTTAGCTTAGAAGATGATATAGACCTGTGTACAGAACGATTAAATGCAATTATTATAAAGGCAGCTGAAGAATCCATTCCTAAATCAGAAGGTATAGGCAGGTTGAAAATTGTTCCGTGGTGGAATGATGAGTGCACTAAAGCCGTTAAAGATAGAAATAAAGCATTTAGAGAGTTAAAGACAACCTTAATACCCATAACTTTAATTATATATCAGAGGAAACGGGCTCTAGCAAGGAAGATAATAAAGCAGGCAAAAAGGAAGTATTGGCAATCATTCTGCTCCACTATAGGAAGGGAAACCCAACTAGGAGAGGTATGGTGTGTCCTTAAAAAGATGGTTGGTGTTTATAGAACTCTGAATATTCCAGTCATAGGTGATGAAGGGAAAACAGCAGTGACGGAAGAAGAAAAAGCGGAAATGTTAGCTTCCACCTTTCAAAAGGCTCACAGTTCAGATAACATAGGAATAAATTCTAGGATAAGGAGGGAAGAAATTTTAAAGCAACATTAAGATATTTATACAAAAAGAATTGACAGTCAAACAGCTTTGGATGCTGCCTTTAATATGTGGGAACTTAAAAGAGTAGTAATGAGGGTTAGAAATACTGCCCCTTGAAAAGATAGAATGTGTTATAGTATTAAACAGATGGATGAAGTAACACTTAAAGTATTATTGGATCTTTTTAACAAAATTTGGAAGGAAGGACAACTACCGTTATCCTGGAAATAAGCTATAGTAATCCCTATTCAAAAACCAGGGAAAGATTCAGCAATTGCTGGAAATTATAGGCCGATAGCTCTGACGTCTAACCTTTGTAAAGTAATGGAAAAAATGATTGTTAATCGACTTCATTACGTGTTAGAAAGCAAAGGATTAACAACTCCTTATCAGTATGGTTTTCGATCAGGTAGATCCACTTTAGACGCATTAATAAGATTAGAAACGGATGTTAAAAAGGCTTTAGCAATGAAAGAGGTGTTAGTGGCAGTATACTTTGACATTGAAAAGGCATATGATATGATGTGGAGAGAAGGACTGCTTTTAAAGTTGCAAAGAATTGGAATTGAAGAAAGATTTTATAATTGGGTTTTAAGTTTCTTATTTGGACGTTCGATTCAAGTCAAGGTAGTCAATTCATTATCTCAGATGGTGAATGTAGAAAACGGAACACCTCAGGGAAGTGCCATAAGTCCTGTATTATTTAACATAATGATCAATGATATATATGTAGGAATGCATCCAGGAATTAAAACAGCATTATATGCAGATGACGGAGCAATTTGGAAGAGGGGAAGAAATGTTAAATATATAGTGAAAAAAATACAAGAAGCAATTGAGAATGTTGAGAAATGGTCAGTGGAATGGGGATTTAGATTCTTTATTTCCAAAACGTGCTGTCAGTTTTTTACTAAAAAGAGGATTTCAGAAAATATTAAACTTTGTTTATATAAACAGCCACTAGAAAGGGTAACACATTTTAAATATTTAGGTTTATGGTTTGACTCAAAATTGACTTGGAAAATTCATATCAAATATATTGAAGAGAAATGCAGCAAAGTACTAAATCTAATGAGATGTATAGTAGGCCAAGAATGGGGGACTGATAAACAATCTTTAATCAATATATATTGTGCTCTATTACGATCCATTTTGGATTATGGATGCATTATTTATGGATCAGCATCAATTAGTATGCTAAAAAGGTTAGACGTAATTCAGGCTCGAGCTTTGAGATGCATCACTGGAGCAATTAGAACAACTCCAATCTCAGCAATGCAAGTGGAAACAGGAGAGCCCCCATTAGAAATAAGACGTCAAAAATTATCTGTTGCTTATTGGATCAATTTACTTGGGCATAAACAGGATCATTTTACAAATACAATAATAGAGGGGAGTGCAAAGGAAAGGGCTACAGAAATGTCGCTAAATTATATATCATTTTCATCAACGACTACCATTTCTCCAATATCCCCCTGGTTGTTTACCCAACCTGAAGTTGATCTACAAATTCATGAGAGTGTTAAAAAAGGACAATTTGATATTAAGAGCTATACAATTGAATATTTAAGAATAGTTTATTTCTCATTTCTTCCTGTATACACAGATGGATCAAGAAACCCAGAGATAGGTCGTACTGGATCAGCATTTTATGTTCCTGAATTTAAAATAGAGAAATATGGAAGATTAACAGATGGTACTTCTGTGTATACAGCGGAATTGGTGGCACTTCAGATGGCGCTTAGTTGGGTGGAAGAAGTGATGCCAAATAGAGTTGTTATATGTTCAGATTCAATGACTCACTTATAAGCCTACAAACATATCAAACAGTACTTTTTTACATATCAATACTGAATATGTTGTATCGATTAAGGCAAACTGGAACAATAATAAAATTTGTTTGGGTACCAGCACATGCAGATATTCCAGGTAATGAAAGAGCTGATAGAATGGCTAAAGAATCACTTAAATTGAACATTCCTACTACAGTTGCATTAAGCAGGATGGAAGGGAAGAGTATTATTAAAGCTGCCTGCAACCAGAAATGGCAAAGAAAGTGGAATGAATGTAAAACAGGAAGACATTGTTATAATCTACATAATACTGTAAGACAAAGTATATTGACACAAAATTTAAAGAGAGAAGATCAGGTTATTTTAACAAGACTAAGGATGGGACATACAAAACTTAATTCAACACTTCATATTATAGGGAAACATGGTACTGGTTTATGCAAAATATGCCAAGTAAAGGAAACAGTTGAACATGTGTTGTTATTTTGTTCCAGGTATGAACTGGAAAGAAAGGATTTAATAAGTGAACTAAAGGAAATGGGATGCAAAGAATTTACAATCAATAACATATTGAACACAAAACAAGGATCCAGGGAAATTGTAAGGTCAGTTTTAAAATTCATAAAGAATAGTGGTCTTAGGACTAGAATTTAGTCATCTTTTAACATACTTCTAGACTGAAATCACTTCACAGTCCAGCACAGGTGGTGGCGGTATGCACCACAAAGTTGGTATGCAACCCGCCAATAAATCCATAGAAGAAGAAGAAGAAGAGTGACGTATCAAGCGGATGAGGATTGAGATCTGATGTTCGTGCTGGTCATATCGTACGCTTAAAACAGATAATACTACAGGTATGTGTAAAATATAAGTATTAAATTATTTAATTAATGTTAATTTTATTCCGAGTGCAGTTATCGGGCAGGTTAGAGAGTGAAATGTTTTCGGTCATGAGTTTACGGAGGTGGAAGGATAATCGCTGATATTATGAGATCCGAGTGACTAAAATAAGGATGACATCAATTAAAAATTTTAACTTATTCTCCATAATGAACATCACAAGTTATGTATTCTTCAACTGTAATTTTATAGAGGCCTAACTGATGATTATAGCTGTGTAGCATGGTAAGTTAGCTGGCCTGCTAATAACAGAGCTCGGAGTATTTACTTGCATCACAAAATCATTTAATTCAGACAGTAGTGCATTTAATACATATTCACTATATTTACAGACTTAAATATTGATGACCATTTATAATTTAAATGTTTTAATGAGATGGAATTTGTGTTCTAAAATTTCCAGTTTCCAATTTTTCCAATTACAAAAAAATATCTAACCAGCAGATGGTAAAAATATGCATCAGACACCTAGATCAATATCCAGAAACAACTCGTATATAAATTTGATCATCATTAATGTGTTTTTTCCATAAAAATGTAATATTTCATATTTATGCTAATACTGTAGTTGAGGAATTCTCCAGTAAATAGGTACAAAAGTACTTCATATCCCCCAAAACACAGCATAAAAATATAGATGAGAAGTAACTGAAAAAAATGATATATAATTTGTATTATTAAAATGTATATTTTTTGTACAATATCTCTATGCATCTTTGGGGTCATATAGACCCCAAATGCACTAAGTGTAAACAGGAAACTAAGACCATATGAGTATTAAGTTCACTTTAGACTGTGTTTACGTGGATGCTTGTCAAAACAGACATTTTTACAAAATAGGCCTTTATCTCACTTACGTGTTTGAAAAGCAGAAGCTTCAAATAGGAGCGCAATCAATCGTTGTGCCCATAGCACAGGATTGTTGTGATTTGTTCATGTAAAATTCAGCACAGATACTTCTAAAGACACCAACCCCAGTTTACAATCATTAACTGAGTATTGTGAAACAAAGAAAAAAAGGTGTCTTAATATTCCAAGAATTTCTGATGCATATTTTGTGATTTAAACAAGGGTTCCTATAATGCTTTATCAACTTTAGTTAGTTTGTAATGTTGCTGTTTGAGCATAACAAAGATCACAAGATCTGGAAAAAAAACTCTGTAACCTTAAAGAAGTCATAAGGTTAATCATTTAAATAATCTCCGTCCTAGAGAAGATGAAAAAAGAAATGTACAAAAAAGTACCACTCTGAAACATTCTTTGAAATTAGTGCTTGCAAAGTCCATGCTTGAAATCTATTCTGCATGATCCTCTTTTTCATTTAACATTGTCAGGGTCTGAATTGATGCCATCCTTAATTATCAACACCAGAGCTGAATTCACTATTATGAAGGGGCATGACATTTCCAAATGTGGACTAAGCGGTGCCAAATCCGTTCACAACACACCGGGCCTGCTAACCAATCACAGCATATTTTGTATTTCGGAAGGAGAGGCTTCATCGAAAACGCCTTGTTCAACCAGACTGCTGAGAGAAGAGCTGTAATAATGTAAAATATGTGAAAAGTAATGTTTTTTTTTAACAATCAAGCATGAAAACATTGTAGTATGCCCCAAAAACAAGACTTTGTAAAAGGGCAAGTAGGACCCATGTTATATATAATTGAACATAATAATAAAGTGTAAAATTAGGGCATTGTCATGTCGCCGGAAATAGTCATCAACTGTTCTAATGTGTAGTTAGGGTTAAGTTTGTATGTGTCTGACAGTTCATTAAGATTTAAAGTTTAATTGACAAAATGGCAGATAGCAACAAGGTTTCTTAGCGCAGCAATTTGATTGATTTATCTGTTGTAAGGTCAATTCTAATGCCAGTATCTGTTCTTGTGATATAGCTTTCAGATGTCTGAGCATGTCTATGAGAAGTTCCTTGCTCCAGAAGAGCCTTTTCCACTGCTTTCACAGGGAGGAAACTTCAGTGAAAATGCCACACTGGATATTAGTGACTTTGGGTGTCAGTTGTCATCATGTCACCGAACAGACCCTTTACACCGCTTTCACAGCAGCAGGTAAGTGACTGGTTATTAGGCAGGAGTTTATTATGGTGCTTTTCTGTTTATTTGGCTCGCTTTTCGCTCCGTTTTCCTTTGTAGACAGTACCGCCACAAATAGTACCCTGTCATCATAGCGACACCTTTCGTTCCTCGTTGCCCCATCAAGCTCTCGCTGGATCCTCTCTTCGGAAACCAAACAAAGGAAAGTCTGCACCTCCTCGTTTGACCACGGCGTCTTCTTCCAAGTTGCCACAATTATATTAAAAGGGTGGTTGATTGCGATTTCACTTGCCCGAACGTTTCTTGTCTGATCATAATTACTCCTCAATGGATCGAGTCCAGACCGAACTTCCCGACCAAAAAATGTTGTGGGCGGAGTTCGGGCTGGCATCCAGGCTACAAGAAAGTGGTATTAAAACATGAAGCAGTTCCAACTTTAAAACCAGAGGCAGCAGTTGTTGGGCCACAATCTGTAAGTAGGCTAAGACTTAATCATTTTAAAGTCCCTGTAAAGTCAATTCTACAAAAAAGTTCTAAACACATTATAAATGTTACATATGTATTGCTAAAACATATTACAAAGTCTGTGAACTGTGAAGTACTGAAATGTGGAGTTAGACCGTTAAACAGTTTTTCACCATTGCAATTTTACGGATTAATTGGCCGGGGCTAAAACAGGGCTCCGTGACGCACTGGAACCCATGAGCTGCTGGACACCCCCCTATTTGATGACGCACTGAGTCTGATCTCCCCCTCTCCACACACACTCCCCAAACACATTCGCATTCACCGCTCAATCGCGAGTGACTGTCAGTACTATTAGTTACTACAGCTGAGCCTATAGTTTTCTAGCTAGCTATGCCTTCGACACGGACATGCATGGGTTACTACCTGGATGCGATCATGTACAAAACAGATCGGTATCTTCATTTAAATTCCCTTAAAAACGATCACATCAAGAAGAGGTTTTTAGAGAGCCTAACGTTACCTTGATGAAGAGCTGAGGATCACCCCCAACACCCGCCTCTGTAGTGATCATTTTACACTGGATCGTTTTATAAACTTTCCTCAGAGACAACTTGGATTCACTGATAATTCACTGATAATCCGCTGTTACTGGTGAACGGGGCTGAAACGACGATCTCCCGCCTCAGCTTTCATTCTCCCGTCTCCAAAAGCTAATCAGCTAATATCACCGTTAACAGCTTTCCCGTGAGTGGGCGTGGTTTCAGCACAGCCAGCGGACACGCCCCCAGCCTTTGAGAGCAGAGAATCTGCTCATTTTTTCATGATTTTGATAGCTTATTTTATGTACTTATAATTTCAGACCTAATGTTTCAGTTTTATCAAATACCTGGCTTTATATAATAAGCTGGCTTTATAGCCACTTAGTTATGCTTAATTATGATTTCGTGTCTACGACAAACGCGTACAAACATTTTGGACCTGAATTTGTATATGTACTAATTTTTTAAATATATTTTTCATATACTTTATGAAGTAATTTTTGAATTTGATCAAGAACGTAAACCAATGCCAATGCTGTTCGTGTATATAGCCAGTTAGTTTGATGCAATTTTGTGTAAGACAAACGTGTATAAAGTTAAAAAATTATATGTTTTTAACTATGTAATTGCAGCAAACTGCAGCTCTTGTTATCAGTGTACAGTATGCTTTTAACACAATTGCCACATGTAGACTACACCTAAATAAAACGATACACTCAGTAAACTGAGTTTTGTGAATAGATTTTAACTAGCGTTCTGTTTAATTTTTCCTGACCGCCAGAGATGATGCTAAAAACTAGTGGATGATTCATATCAACGTACTCATGAGGAAAGCCACCCACTTGCAAACATCAGGGTTGCACCAGAAGGACTGCAGAGCTCACATCATGGGCAGCAGCCACGTTAACCTTGTAGAGCTGCGCGAAGGTTCATAGTGAAGATCAGGTAGCAGCTTCGCAGACACTGCCAATGACACTCCCTATAAAGTGGCTTAAAGGTGCAATGTGTAAAAAAGATGAGTATCTATTAACAGAAATGCAATATGACATCCATAACTATGTTTTCAGTGGTGTATAAAGAACTTACTTAATTAACCGTAATGTTTTTATTACCTTAGAATGAGACATTAATAGCTCCATAACCGCGGGAATCCCTTTCTATTAGGGATGTCCCGATCCGATACTCAGGATCGGTATCGGCTCCGATCCAGCCATTTTTGCGGGATCGGGTATCGATCAGACGAGGCCGATCCAAATCCGATATTGTGTGTATACTATTATGTTATTGTTAAGCCCCACAGAAGGCACAAAACATTCTAAAGTACCATAACGTTTTCGTGCACTCTATTATAAGTGTTCTGAAGCCATTATGTGAGAGAGAAATTAATATTTAAGTCATTAAATTTAAGATCACGTAAACTTTTCCCTCTCGCGGCTGTCAGTCATTCTCCATTCAGCAATCAGCACTCAAAACTAGGGATCGACCGATATGGATTTTTTAGTGCCGATACCGATACCGTTTTTTTTCCCATCAGCCTTAGCCGATGACCGATACAGGCTGCCGATTTTCTTGAGCCGATATTTGGAGCCGATACATTTTGCTCCCTCAATTTACATCTTAAAAATAACATGATGTGTTAACAAATGTTACAGGTCTCAATTTAATAAAAGTAACATTTAACTAACTTCAAAAATTAATATTTAACAAATAGTAAAAACATGTGAGGTAGAACAAGAACAAGTAGATAAACAATTTAAAAAATATTAAAAACATGAAGTAGAACAAAAAAAGTTCAGTGCTGAAAATTAATATTTAAGCATAAATTAAATAATTACACTATTGCACACAGTAGCAACCAGCATAATAAAGTGCACAGTGCACACTGTTCATTTTAAAAGAAACGAACTATGTACTGCATGGTTTCAATTTTCCTACATAAAATAAAATGAGCATGTCTAGTCTCTAATATAGATACAGTCGGTTGGTCTGGGAACGCCCCCGGGAACGCCCCGTCACGTGGTGTGAATTTAGCCCGTGGGGGAAAACATTGCCTTGGCGCTCATTGAAATACATGGGACAATCATGCCGAAGAGTTGCGGTGTCGTTTTCTGTACCACCAATAAACTAACAAATTATAAATTGAAGTTCTACAGCCTTTCTTACAAACATACAGAACCGGATAGGAGGACAACATGGCAAAATTAATCATATCTTATTAGATTACTGTGTGAGTAGAGGTCCCTGTGTGATATAGTAGTAGATGTTTAACTCGTATTAGGCAGTGGGCCAGATTTGTCTGACTTTACATCCCTTACGAAAAAGAACTATAGTAATCCTATGGCTATTAGTATTCTATAGTAGTGTATAATACTTCTGTGATGTTCTTTAATACCTATACTTCTAGGCTATGTCCCAAAATACTATACTATTCCTATAGGATTAACGTTACTATAATATTTTGTCCTAAAATACTACAAGATTCCTTTAGTTGTTTTTCATAAGGGATGTCTCAGTCACATTAGCGTTATCAGCTGAAGGTTATCAGACTGCAGTCTGTGAGAATTCGGATAACTGTCAGCAAAGTCCCTCTGCAACTTCGTAGCTACTACTACTGATCACCGTTTTACAAAAGGATTAATAGTTTGGAGTGAAGCATACGTACAATTGGTAAGTGACATGGTTTTATGGACTTATAGTAACTTATACGCAAGTTGATTGAGTAATAGGCTTGTGTTGCAGCTTCCGCATTGTCTGGAGATTCAACCAGATATAATAGTCTGGAAACGACACCTCCGGCCATTTGGTTGGGTCATTGACCCAGTTTTTAATTAAATAAGGGCAATCATAACCTATTAGAGTTAATTTTGCAATGTACCGTTGCCGGTCGGCAGGCATAAATGACTCGCAATATGACATTTTTGTCATTCAAATACATAGGATGGTCGCGCTGCTCTCCCCCACGCCGACCACGCCCCCCAACAATGACGCGTTGCCGACTGTATCTATTACTGCGATTGCGAGGGAGACAAACTCCACACGCCCCAAACCTCAGCCAGGTGAGCGCTGAATAAATCTCCCACAAAAAGCACAGAATAACGTTGGCATTCCTTAATCCTATGACCAGAGTTCGTTACCGTATGCATACTAGGGCTGTCAAAATTGCTCAAATGGCGTTTGCAAATTCCCTCTAAAAAACATATTCGAACATCCCGTTGCGCGTTTTGTTGTTGACGCGCATTACATCAATAACAGGACACATTAATAAAAAGAGACATAACTACTAGTATTAGATGGTTTATTTGAGTTTAAACATATTTCATAACGTATTAAAAAGCAAGTAAATCAACTAATGGCCAAGACCGCAGAGCTCACTCTGTCTCGCCCTGGACTCGCTCAGGCACTCTCTCTCTCTCTCTCTCTCTCTCGCCCTCACGGTCTCTGCGCGTCGATTAAATGAACAACAAACAAATGTTGAGTGCTAAACAAGAGTTTTGTGCAAGCAATTTAAGGTTGCGATTCGCGACTCTTGTCCCAAATATAGCAGGCTTCAGTTCATTCAGTGATTGAAGTTTCACAGTATAGAACCGACAGTGAGCGCTCCGAGCGAGCTGTGCAGCTGTGGTAACGTTATTAGTATGCAACCGCGGGCGTGTTTTTCCACATTCAAATATTAATTTTCACCTTCAAAATTAATAGATATTCGAATGTAGAATATTCATAGACAGTCCTAATTCATACTGAACGGATAACCTACACCTTAACTATTTGCAGCTTCTTAATACAATGGCAAGCAGTTAAGTTTTATAGACGAGGCATTCGCGTTTTCCATTTGGACCCACAAACTTGCTTAGTTGCAAGCACATAACAGTTATAGGGCGACGTGTTTCCATTTTCAAAGTGTTTGACAATATTTCAGGAGTCAAACATTTAAAAGATCCTTTGAAAGTTTAAGTTACCATTCTCGTGAAGAGCAGGTTGCACTCTGCTAGTGGAGGAGGGCGGGGCACGTGAACTGCAGCATCTCCAGCAGCACGGAGCTGCCCGTGGCCGCCTGTCTATAAATAACGGCGGGAAAAAAAAAACTATCGGCGAACGCGCAGCGGTGTATCGGCCGATTCCGATACACGTAAAAACCTCAAATATCGGCCCGATATATCGGCCGGCCGATATATCGGTCGATCACTACTCAAAACAGCGCGTCGCGTTCGGTTACAGTAAATGATGAAACTATCTTCAAGATGATTCAATGTTAATACTATTATATTTTATCTGTAGATTAGGGTCTATATTTTCGCATAAAACAACATTATCTTGCTGGACTTTATTCCTGTAACTATCGTGTTACTTCCTACCAGGTGTCGGACGCTGTCAGTTAGATCACCTCACCAGAGTCAGAGCACTATTGTTCTTCACGCGCATAGTAACTGAAATTTAAAACTGTTTAAAGAAAAGGCTCAATAAACTATTGTATAGATAGATACTGTTTAATACACTGTCCATCAATATGTATTTCCTTTGTGCTTTGAACTTTTCAAAGCGGACTCGACGCGCAGCATGCATAGGGTGCATACTCGGCTGCATGTTGCTGTAACTCCACGTGGTTTCAAGCGCATCATTCTGCGTTTGGAATGCGCATAAGCGCTTTGTGCCGCACCGTGTTGGAGTCATTCATATCGTAATGCAGTGACGTAATTAAAGCTTATTAACATTAATAATTATTAATGTTGCTGCCTCATTAAATAGCTGTGCTATACATTTAATGTCTCAATTTTTTAGTATATAAAAAATATATAAAATAATTACTTGGCTATATATAAAATAATTATCTTTTTCATTTTTGTTATATTGTTTTTCATGAATGTATTTTACAACAATACAAAAGAGCAATATGTATTATTCACTAATCTAGTTTATAACAGCATTTGTTTTCATAGATTATGATCATATATTTTGGGGATTTGTTTTTTATCTTTATAATGAAGCTGTCTGTATTAAGTAGATTGTGTTTAACACACACAAGAGTGATAATCAGTTTAACACACAGTTATAGAAATTCTAATTGCTTTAAAAAAACTGTACTGGTATTTAAAATGTAGAATACTGCTGTTTAAATTGTTTTAACTTTAAACCTGTTGGTAGCTAGCTAGCTTTAAGTACTGAAGTACCTGCATTTTCTTTTATATATATAGTGTTTGAATAAAGGGTGGGTTGTGAACTATATACTGGAGGTATATTTTAAGGGGCTAATTGAGAAAATTGCTATATTTTTTATTAGTTTAAAAATAAAATAAAAATATCGGATTAATATCGGTGTCGGCAAAAGCCAAAACTGTGACATCGGTATCGGTATCGGAAGTGAAAAAGTGGTATCGGGACATCCCTACTTTCTATGAAGGTCGCCATGTTGTGACGTCATATTCCTACCGTAGCCGAACACGAACAAACAGCGCTACAGAACGCGTTTCATCACTACCTTGAAAGAGAAATAGCGGAAAGCTGGAAGCTAGCCTTACACTCCGTGAGTAGTGACTTTTCCCTTGTGAGTGGTGTAAAATATGTAGTTGGGATTGTTTCATGTAACTTAGTTCTCCCTCGCTGTGTTATGGGTTTGTTATGTTGGGGATAGATGTGCTGTTACGTTCGTGAGACAGCTGATGATTAGTATTCATGTGACCGTAAAACAGTACGTTACAGGAATCACTAACCCGTCGATAGAGACTTTTAGATCACTAAAGTCGATCACGAAGAGTTTTCAAAATCAGAGAAAAAAGCCTATTGTGTGTAGTAAATAGTATCTATGGGATGCGGAGATGACATGATTGTAACAGCGCGCGCACTTCCGACCTTTGGACTCATGCGATGCGGACGCGTCCCAGCTCAGCCACAGTAACAGCTCATATTAGCCAGCTAAACTATTACTACCCTGTTAGAAAAAATATATAGCTGCTCCCTCGCTGTATTATGGGTTTGCTGCTACTACAGTATGTGTGGAGAAATGTGCTGCTGGTTACGTTTGTGAGACAATCAGCTGATTACTATTATTATATTAAATTATATATTAAAACCCTTGATCCTCACCTGACTATGGCTTTGTAAACAGTATCCATGATGTGGTTTATAATGGACTGTGGTACAGAAACAGTGACAATGTTACACACTCTTGGCTTACTCTGGCTATTCTCTGCTGTCTCAGCCGACGAGATGTTTGTCCCGTTTTAGCAACCGTAGCTTCTTCGAAAGGGAGGGGTGAGCAGTGGGCTGAGCCCTTAGTGCAAACCTGGTGCAAACTCGCAACTGAACCACTAGATGTCGCTAAAAATCACACATTGCTCCTTTAAAGGTGCAATGTGTAACAAAGTTGAGTATCTATTAACAGAAATGCAATATGACATCCATAACTATGTTTTCAGTGGTGTATAAAGAGCTTACTTAATTAGCCGTAATGTTTTTATTACCTTAGAATGAGACATTAATAGCTCCATAACCGAGGGAATCCCCTTCTATGAAGGTCGCCATGTTGTGACGTCATATTCCTACCGTAGCCGAACGCGAACAAACAGCGCTACAGAACGCGTTTCATCACTACCTTGAAAGAGAAGTAGCGGAAAGCTGGAAGCTAGCCTTACACTCCGTGAGTAGTGACTTTTCCCTTGTGAGTGGTGTAAAATATGTAGTTGGGATTGTTTCATGTAACTTAGTTCTCCCTCGCTGTGTTATGGGTTTGTTATGTTGGGGATAGATGTGCTGTTACGTTCGTGAGACAGCTGATGATTAGTATTCATGTCATTGACCGTAAAACAGTACGTTACAGGAATCACTAACCCGTCGATAGAGACTTTTACTAAAGTCTTTTATCACTAAAGTCGATCGCGAAGAATTTTAAAAATCAGAGAAAAAAAGCCTATTGTGTGTAGTAAATAGTATCTATGGGATGCGGAGATGACATGATTGTAACAGCGCGCGCACTTCCGACCTTTGGACTCATGCAGCTCAGCAAGTCCCAGCTCAGCCACAGTAACAGCTCATATTAGCCAGCTAAACTATTACTACCCTGTTAGAAAAAATATATAGCTGCTCCCTCGCTGTATTATGGGTTTGCTACAGTATGTGGGGAGAAATGTGCTGCTGGTTACGTTTGTGAGACAATCAGCTGATTATTATTTTATTAAATTATATATTAAAACCCTTGATCCTCACCTGACTATGGCTTTGTAAACAGACAGTATTCATGATGTGGTTTATAATGGACTGTGGTACAGAAACAGTGACAATGTTACACACTCTTGGCTTACTCTGGCTATTCTCTGCTGTCTCAGCCGACGAGATGTTTGTCCCGTTTTAGCAACCGTAGCTTCTTCGAAAGGGAGGGGTGAGCAGTGGGCTGAGCCCTTAGTGCAAACCTGGTGCAAACTCGCAACCGAACCACTAAATGTCGCTAAAAGTCACACATTGCTCCTTTAAAGGCCTGTTCACACCGGGACGAATTTCGCGTGCGTTATTCGTCGACGTTTAACGCCTCGTGACTAAACAATGGGCGCCAATGTGAGTGTTCACACCAACGCGAAAAACGCCACGCGTAAAAGCGTAATTTAAAAAAAAACGCCTCGGGTTCGTTTTTTTGGTTTGACGCGCCGCGTCGAAACCTATCCGACCAACGAGATTGGCGGGTTTGCTCACGTGTCTGGTACTTCTGAAGTTACAGTAAAACACAACTTGAGGGCGCTCAAACACAAAACGATTTTGCCGAGCACACATACGACGAAGAAGAGATAAGATACCTATGGGCAAGATGAATGTTGAGCTGCTGGTCTCGGAGCATAAAGAGCTATAAGATAATATTTATATTAGTATTTCTGTAATAATAGTATAGTATAGGGTGACCAACAGTCCTGTTTTCCCGGGACACGTGTAAAACGATCACTTTGTGCTTTACAGAAATCTGAGTTGAGATGAGAACTGCGCATAGTGTGCTTAGTCTCAGTTAGATTCAACTCTAGACAACTCTCGTCTCTCGTGCATCTGTTCATCCGACAACTAGTGCTATGTTTTTATCTCTGGGCAACATCTCAACTTTGCGTACACATGTCCTGTTTCCACGTCCTGTCCTGACTGTTTTTAAGTGATGAAAATGTCCTGGTTTTCAAACAAAAACTGCTGGGAAAGATCAGTTCTACAGCAAAATATAAATGGGCAAACAAGGTGGACGAGGAAGAAAAACAAGATAAACAGAATGAAAACTAAAGATATAGATTTTGAGAAAGAAATAGATTTTGTTAGTTTGTTTTTGTAAGTTTGTGAGAGCTATTTTTTGTTACATTTGGAGGCATTTCATTTAGTTATTTATTATTTATATATTTATTTTTCTAATACAGAAGACATTTCTATCATTTCATTCTTTTTTTTTTATCTGTCATAATAAAACATTGAGACATGAATATGATCACCCTAGTATAGTATTCTATTATTATTTCTGTTTTACATTAAGCGCCATCTAATGTCAGGGAATGAATTTGCATGTTCATTCGGCTCATCGTCAGCGAAAAACGCTTGGGTGTGAACACAAAAAACGCGTTGAAAAACGCTGACGAATAACGCGCGCTGATATTCGTCCCGGTGTGTACGGGCCTTAAGACGACGAGACGGCCTTATTGGAGTGACAAGTAACACCCACTGGTAAGGTTTTATGAGATTTGTTATACGCCAACTTTATCACCTCGACAATCCAGCATGATGGTATCTGTTTGGATAAAGGTGCACTTTTGCTTACCTCACCGTAACAGACAAATAACTGATCCGTCTGTCTGAAAGAAGTGGTTGACTAAACATAGCACTTTAAAGCTGATGGGAAGCTGCCATTTTTCTCCCTGTAACAGACTCAGAAGGAGAAGAAACCTTCGGCCATCGGGATGCAACTAAAGCACCCTGTGCTTGTATAGGAATATTTGGTGTAATGTTTCCCACAGAAGTGGAAGAGTAAGGATTTCATACAACAGGCAACTCAGCCACTCATGGGTAGCAGATCCCTAGACAGAGCATCCGCCACTTGATTGTCCGATCCCGGGAGATGAACTGCCTTTAACAAAGCCAGCTGGCCCTGAGACCATTTAAGGATCTTGCGAGTTACCTGTAAAAAAGTAAGAAACCTGTTGCTGCCCTGATGGTTCAAATAAAAGATCATTGACCTGTTGTCGGACCGGACTAGCACTTGACGACCCATCAAATTTGGTAAGAAGTGTAAGAACTAAGAACACTGCCTTCATTTCCATGTCACCAATTTCCCTCTGGTTCCAGGTTGCCCCCCCATCCTGTTAGTGAAGCATCGGTCATGATCACTTCTCGATGGGAGGACACCACCCCTGGTGGCATGCCAGCTTTCAGAAATGTTATGCGTTTCCAGGGTTTCAGTGCATGGACAGAAACGGCATGCTGGAGAAACGACAATCATGCAATGACGATGTCTGAAGAGGCCTAAATTGAAATTGCGAATTGAAAATATGCCCAATGGAAACATGACCATTTCTCAAACTCCCATTTATCGCAAAATCATTTTATGCTCGCAGGAGGTGGTTTTTCAGGCAATTCGAAAAACAAATATTTCGCAAAACTGCAATGGAAACTGTTTTTGCGCATCTACAGGTCACCTGACGTAGATGATGTGGTATAGACAGAATACGAGACAGTTCTCTATTAAATTCATAAAGGAAAAAAGAATTGCAGGAATACTGGATTCTAAACCTCAAAGAAATGTCACAATCAAGACCTCCAAGCTGATATGAGGGATAAACAACCAGAAACCCCAGCCGTTCCAAGTATTCTTTACCATTAATGCTTGGATAACACACGTCTTTTTCGATTAAAAATAAGAATAACAAGAATTTGACTTATTGCGATAGGAAAAAGTTATGTTTTAGTCGCATAACATCGGTTAATGGAAACATCACAAAATAAACTATTTCACAATAGTTCACAAAAGTTTTATCTTTAGTAAATCTGTAAAGCGCTTAGTGTGGGAGACAATAATGGGACCAAGCAACTCTGTGTCGTTCAAATTAAAATTGTGTCGTTTTACTACACAAACACTACTCGTGATTCACCCACCCCAGTCCATAGCCGGCAAATGCGTTAAAACCTAACAGTTAACCATTGCAGGCCTGGACACCCCAAAGAAGATTTCACGGGTTCATCAAGTTCATTGAAATTATCCATCCTCGATCACTTTTAGTCAGCTTTGACAAAACTCCTCTCAGCTTGCACGTCTTTACAAAGTGACTAGCAGTCTTGTTTTTGGTTGTGTTCTTCGGCGTGGCTAAACAAAATGACCCCTTCACTCCTTTTGGAGAAAACGAAACGATTTACAGATACCTTAATCCAGCGTTTCTCAAAGTGTTGGGCGCGCCCCACTGGTTGGGAATAGAAACATGACAGGTGGGGCGCTACAAATGGGAGAAAATGTGGTAATTTTGTGCCCAACTCTATTAGTTCCTTTATTTATCGAGCATAAACTCAAAACAAAACGAGGACAGATTTAAATGTAAGCCTTACTTAACCTTTTAACACGCACGTTTAAAAGTTTTTAGAGGCGCCGTTATTTAGATCGTCTCCCTTTATGGTTTCCATGGTGACGCATCATTGCTTGTCACACCCATAGACAGTATTGTCACACACCGCGATGAATAATAATAATAATAATAATAATAATAATACATTTTATTTATTTGGCGCCTTTCTGGACACTCAAGGCCGCCTTACAAAAAATACAATAAAACAAACTATAGTAAAAACTTGCATAAAAACATGTTAAAATACATCATACATAAATCATAAAAAGCATCATAAATAGTATCATACATATGTGATCACAATGAGTAGGCTTGTCTGAACAGATAAGTTTTGAGTGTGGATTTAAAGTGTTTGATAGAATTGGAGTTGCGGAGGGCAGGGGGTAGAGTGTTCCAGAGCTGGGGAGATGAGCAACTGAAAGCTCTACGCCCCATAGTCATGAGTCGGGCGAGCGGGATAGTGAGATGGAGAGAGGAAGAGGAACGAAGAGAGCGGGCTGGTTTGGCAATATGAATGAGATCAGTCAAATATGAGGGGGCTAGGTTATGGATGGCTTTGAATGTGAGGAGCAAGATTTTATATTGGATACGATATGAAATAGGAAGCCAGTGAAGCTGTTGAAGAACTGGGGTGATGTGCTTTATGGATGGTGTGTGAGTAATGATACGTGCAGCAGAATTCTGAACAAGTTGGAGTTTACGAAGGGTTTTTTGTGGGAGACCATACAAGAGAGAATTACAATAATCGATTCGGGAAGTGACAAGGCTATGCATAAGAACAGCAGTGGATAGAGGAGTGAGAGAAGGACGAAGACGATGAATGTTTCTGAGATTGATAATAGGCTGAACGAGTGATATCATTGATATGTGCATTGAAGCTGAGGGTGCTGTCTAGGATGACACCCAGACTCTTTACCTGAGAGGGTGGGGAGATGGAGGAGCCGTCAATGAGGATTGAAAAATTCTTTACTTTACTTAAGGTGGATTTAGTGCCACTGAGTAGAAATTCAGTTTTATTGCTATTCAGTTTGAGAAAGTTTGACGTGAACCAGGACTTTATTTCATGAAGGCAGTCTGTTAGATGTAGAGCTGGGTGTCATCCGCATATCAATGAAAATGGATGTTGTGTTTCCTAAAGATGTGACCAAGGGGCAGAAGATAGATCAAAAAAAGCATGGGGCCAAGAACAGAACCCTGTGGTACACCAGATGTGACAGGGACGGGATGAGAGATGAAGGACTTTAATTGAATAAACTGGGAGCGGTCAGAAAGGTAAGAGCGGAACCAGGCGAGTGGAGTACCAGTGATGTCAATGGAAGAAAGTCTGTCAAGAAGGATAGAGTGTGAGATGGTGTCAAAGGCTGCACTGAGATCAAGCAGGAGGAGGATAGTCAGTGAACCGGAGTCAGCCGAAAGGAGGAGATCATTGGTAATTTTGAGAAGGGCTGTTTTGGGAGACCATACAGGAGAGAATTACAATAATTGATTCGGGAAGTGACAAGGCTATGCACAAGAACAGCAGTGGATAGAGGATTGAGAGAAGGACGAAGACGATGAATGTTTCTGAGATGTTAATAGGCTGAACGAGTGATATCATTGATATGTGCATTGAAGCTGAGGGTGCTGTCTAGGATGACACCCAGACTCTTTACCTGAGAGGGTGGGGAGATGGAGGAGCCGTCAATGAGGATTGAAAAATTCTTTACTTTACTTAAGGTGGATTTAGTGCCACTGAGTAGAAATTCAGTTTTATTGCTATTCAGTTTGAGAAAGTTTGACGTGAACCAGGACTTTATTTCATGAAGGCAGTCGGTTAGATGTAGAGCTGGGTGTCATCCGCATAGCAATGAAAATGGATGTTGTGTTTCCTAAAGATGTGACCAAGGGGCAGAAGATAGATCAAAAAAAGCATGGGGCCAAGAACAGAACCCTGTGGTACACCAGATGTGACAGGGACGGGATGAGAGATGAAGGACTTTAATTGAATAAACTGGGAGCGGTCAGAAAGGTAAGAGCGGAACCAGGCGAGTGAAGTACCAGTGATGTCAATGGAAGAAAGTCTGTCAAGAAGGATAGAGTGTGAGATGGTGTCAAAGGCTGCACTGAGATCAAGCAGGAGGAGGATAGTCAGTGAACCGGAGTCAGCCGAAAGGAGGAGATCATTGGTAATTTTGAGAAGGGCTGTTTTGGTACTATGAAGAGGGCGAAAGCCAGATTGAAAAAGTTCATAAAGATTATTGGAAGAGAGGTGGGTATAAGGCTGAGCAGCAACAGTTTTTTCAAGAAGCATGGAGATGTATGGAAGGTTCGAAATGGGGCGAAAGTTATTAAGGTCAGTTGGATCAGAACCAAATTTCTTAAGTATGGGAGTGACAGCCACAGTTTTCAGAGAGGGGGGTACAGTGCCAGAGGTGAGGGAGGCATGAATAATATTAGTAATGAGAGGAGATAGAGCAGGAATGGAAGCTTTAACAAGAGAAGAAGGGAGAGGGTCTAGTTGACAGGATGAGGTATTTGTATTCTGAATGAGAATAGAAATCTGATTTACAGAGGGAATGGTAAATGTTGATAATGAATGAACTGAATTAAATAATGGTAAAATGGGTGGAATTAGGACTGAGGGATGGAGTTGCTGGTGAATGTGTTGGATTTTTTGGGTGAAAAAAGATGACAGTTTATTACAAAAGTCAGAGGAGTAGGGATGGTATGGAAGTGAATCAGGTGGTTTTGTAATGTTGGAAAAAATGGAGAATAGAGCCTTTGAATTACCTTCATTGGAGCTGATTAGCTGGGAGTAGTAGGATGTTTTGGCTTTAGCAATGGAATCTTTGTATTTGAGGATGTGAGTTGTGTACATGTCTTTGTGTACGGTAAGTCCAGTTTTCCTATAGAGCCTTTCCAGCCGGCGGCCTATTGCTTTTTGTTTCCTGAGGGTGGGAGTGAACCAAGGTGATGTATGAGTGAAAGTGACAGATCGAGTTTTGAGTGGAGCCAGAATATTGAGAATATTTTGAAGATGTGTATTGTAATGTGTGAGAAACTCATCTGTTGTAGAAAGGCTTTCTGCACTGGGAAGGTTATTGATATGAGTTATGAAATTGTCCAGGTTGATGTCCTTGATCTTACGGAAATGAATAGTACGTGGTGGATTAGATTTAGTGAAGGACAGATTAATATTAAATGAAAGAAGCAGATGATCAGTGTAAAGAAGGTGATCAGTCTTACAGTCCATCGGTGTTATTCCTGAGCAACAGATCAAGTCCAGAATATGTCCTTTATTGTGAGTGGGAAAATTGACAAACTGTTGAAATCCAAGACTGTCAATACATGAGATAAAGTCTTTAGTAAGAGGATTATTGAAGTTGTCCATATGGATATTGAAATCTCCCAGTAATATGACATTAGGTGAAAGTGTAGCCAGATGAGACAAAAATGCAGAAAATTCAGAGATAAAGTCCTTGTTTGGTTTTGGTGGTCTGTAAAAAATCGCAATAACAGTGGGAGTAGGTCCAGAGAGCTGACAGACAGTAGCTTCAAAAGAGAGGCAGGCAGACAGATTAACAGGAACCACTTTCCAGTTCTCACGGTATATTACCGCAACCCCACCCCCTCTCCCAGACATGCGAGGTGCAGCTCGGTAAACAAACCCCGGTGGAGTGGCTTCATTCAGGGAAACAAAGTCATTTGGCTGCTGCCAAGTCTCAGTCAGACAAAAAATGTCATTCTTATGGTCCGTCAGGAGATCCTGGACGAGGTGACCCTTGCCCGTAAGAGAGCGGATGTTTAAAAGGCCGATATTGACAACAGTACTGCTGAGACTGACAGCCGCGTTAGCATTAGCTGACCTCTGGACCCGAGCTAACAGCGAGTGATCAGCGGTGCGTCCGGTATTCTTCAGAGGCCGGCGGGTGGTAGACCAGAATGACTTGATGGAACTGGAGTTGAATGACTGATTATCTGCGTTTATTTCACAAATTTGTTGGCTGTAGCGGGAAATATCTGATATTCCGATTGTCAAATATGAGCAAGTGGATGTGTATTGTTGTTTAACAACTTAGTTGAGCTATGCATGAGGCATTAGTTTATGCCGCATTTTAGAGAATCGGATCTGGATTTAACAAACGTCTGTTTATCCACTTCTCCCGAAATACATGAAAGTAAGTGGCCCGGTGACCTGGAAGAAGCATAGAGTAAACTCGAAAGTTACTTACACGATGTGTATTTGAATAATAAGAATAATACTTATTAATACGTGTTGTCTAATTATAATGGAAATAATTATTTTTGCCGCTTCCATAGACTTAAGTCTGTATTTGACAAACTCTAAATCTATTGCTTTTTAAGTAACTTACTTATGTGAATTTAAATGTCTGAAACCTAAAATAAACATTATGTGGTTGAAAACATTATGTGGCTGAATAGTTTTGATGTCAAGCAGTGAGCACTCTCCGTCTCTGGCTCAGAACATATGTGTAGCCTACTACAGAACTGGCTCATTTTAGACACTAAATTAGTTAATCAATTAATTTTGAACTTTCAAAGTGCACAAGATTTATGAATTTATCTTTAAAACGTGCAAACTTTTCTTCCGGTGGAGCATGCCCCCGGACCCCCTGGGTGCAGAGGTCCACACCACACACACAATACTGTGGGAAACACAGTAGCTTTATGATAGTTTTCGAAAAATATAAAATACTATTATTATTATAAAAATACCTAAAATACAAACATTATTAGGATTTTACCACCTCCGCTTCGTTGTGAGCCAGGAAAAACCCTGAGATTATTATTATTATTCTTTTCAATTTTGTTTGTTCTTTTTTGCAGGCAGTTTGCGAAGTGACAAAATAAAGCTAATAAACTAGTCCACACTTTTATTTTCTCCATTTCTGAATTTGATGTTATCAAAGGCAAAATACAAACACAATTGCATTATTATTTTTATATACTGTCATGTTTTTTGTTTTTAAAATGTCATGTTGATAAAACGTTTTAACTTAAAGCCTAGTTTATTAACATTTTTTGGTGGGCGATTGCAAGAGGACAGGTGGGGCCCGAACCCTTCCCTACCTTCAAAGTCGGGAATGGCAGAAAAAGTTTGAGAAACACTGCCTTAATCCCAGGTGATGGTTCTTCCGTCGAACAGGGAGACAGGGAGACTCTCACACGGAATGACCAGGGCTTGGCAATCACTCACGTGACAGGCATCCCCTCAGTAGGCGCGTTTCCATTACAGATTTGTGCAAAAACTTTTGCGATATTTTCCAAATGTCGATAAAAAACGTTTGCGAAATGACGGTGTTTCCATTAACCGATGTTATGCGACTAAAACGTCTTTTTTTCCTCTCGCGATAAGTCGTTCCAAATATCATGGCAATGGATGTTGGTAGCAGGGCTCCAGACTAACTTTTTCACCTCCGTCCTGGAACCGTCCTGAATGACAATTTGAACCGTCCTAAAGTGAATGTCAAGCGTCCCAAAATAAAACTTCTGTTTCTTTACCTGCTGTTATCATCCATAGCTGTTAATTAACTAAAAAGATTCAGATGACTAAAATATAATGGGTTTAGTTCAACTGTAATGCATTAATTTAGAATTTAGAATTTCTCTGAAATTTCCAAACCTACATACTTCCAGAGAAAAAAAATCTATTAAGCAGTTAATATGAATGATTTTAAAGTTTGAACATGCAATACAGATACAGATTTAACTACTGTGACTTAAAAAAATAACCTATTTTTTCCAAACAAAATTATTATTTATCTTGCCTGAATGTTTGCACTCATTGCATTTTTACAATGGGGAAATGTTGTTAAGAATTTACACAACACAAAGCTTGCTTTAAATTGTTCAATTAAATTGAAAAAAGTTGCACAAAAAAATACAAATAAAGAAAAATAAAGAGAAAAGTTTTTGAAGGTCTAATACTATATTCATAGACAGAAACTGAATAAAGTAATCAATTGGAAAATAACAGTGGATAGTATTTTAGTCCAGAATACATTAAATAGGCCAACATAGGCTATCAATCCTGATTCCTTTAACTTTAATTCCTTAAACTTGTTGTTTTCACGACAAAATTAATGACCGACACATATGGTTGCTGTCTCTTTAAGAGTTATGGCACGGATTCTGTGTTCATTATGCTGGTATGCGTTTTATGCTTATTAAAGACAAAACCGACTATGTTTAGACTATTATACTCATGAAGACCGAAATTGACATAGTTTTGCATGTTAAATGCAATATTATCCGTGAAAAATAACTTTTGTTACTGGCCAGCTGTTCTTGAGGCGGATTTTCTGTGTGCGCAGCGCAGTCATCCCAGAGAGCGCGCGAGCACTGATCAGGTTAAAATCGCCTGAATGTTTAAACTGGTTAGACGTACAAATGGTAAACTTCATTCACGATGCACTGCTAGCCCGATTGTTCACGTGAATATCCCGTCATGTCCCACTCCTGAACGCGAGTGTGTATTCTCGCAGCAGTGACTGATGCTTGCTTTCCACAACATTTTGAGAGAAGAGAAGACGCGGCACCGCTGAACACTGACGCTGTTTGTGAAATTGCGTCTGGCATTTTATAATCAATGTGGATTGCGGGAATATCCCGCATTATAATTAGTAAGGATCGACCGATATGGATTTTTTAGTGCCGATACCGATACCGATTTTTTTCACATCAGCCTTAGCCGATGACCGATACGGGCTGCCGATTTTCTTGAGCCGATATTTGGAGCCGATAAATTTTGCTCCCTCAATTTACATCTTAAAAATAACATGATGTTAACAAATGTTACAGGTCTCAATTTAATAAAAGTAACATTTAACTAACTTCAAAAATTAATATTTAACAAATAGTAAAAACATGTGAGGTAGAACAAGAACAAGTAGATAAACAATTTAAAAAATATGAAAAACATGAAGTAGAACAAAAAAAGTTCAGTGCTGAAAATGAATATTTACGCATAAATTAAATAATTACACTATTGCACAGAGTAGCAACCAGCATAATAAAGTGCACAGTGCACACTGTACTTCATTTTAAAAGAAACGAACTATGTACTGCATGGTTTCAATTTTCCTACATAAAATAAAATGAGCATGTCTAGTCTCTAATATTACTGCGATTGCGAGGGAGACAAACTCCACACGCCCCAAACCTCAGCCAGGAGAGCGCTGAATAAATCTCCCACAAAAAGCACAGAATAACGTTGGCATTCCTTAATCCTATGACCAGAGTTCGTTACCGTATGCATACTGTCAAAATTGCTCAAATGGCGTTTGCATATTCCCTCTAAAAAACATATTCGAACATCCCGTTGCGCGTTTTGTTGTTGACGCGCATTACATCAATAACAGGACACATTAATAAAAAGAGACATAACTACTAGTATTAGATGGTTTATTTGAGTTTAAACATATTTGACAACGTATTAAAAAGCAAGTAAATCAACTAATGGCCAAGACCGCAGAGCTCACTCGTCTCGCCCTGGACTCGCTCAGGCACTCTCTCTCTCTCTCTCGCCCTCACGGTCTCTGCGCGTCGGTTAAATGAACAACAAACAAATGTTGAGTGCTAAACAAGAGTTTTGTGCAAGCAATTTAAGGTTGCGAGTCGCGACTCTTGTCCCAAATATAGCAGGCTTCAGTTCATTCAGTGATTGAAGTTTCACAGTATAGAACCGACAGTGAGCGCTCCGAGCGAGCTGTGCAGCTGTGGTAACGTTATTAGTCTGCAACCGCGGGCGTGTTTTTCCACATTCAAATATTAATTTTCACCTTCAAAATTAATAGATATTCGAATGTAGAATATTCATAGACAGTCCTAATGCATACTGAACGGATAACCTACACCTTAACTATTTGCAGCTTCTTAATACAATGGCAAGCAGTTAAGTTTTATAGACGAGGCATTCGCGTTTTCCATTTGGACCCACAAACTTGCTTAGTTGCAAGCACATAACAGTTATAGGGCGACGTGTTTCCATTTTCAAAGTGTTTGACAATATTTCAGGAGTCAAACATTTAAAAGATCCTTTGAAAGTTTAAGTTACCATTCTCGTGAAGAGCAGGTTGCACTCTGCTAGTGGAGGAGGGCGGGGCACGTGAACTGCAGCATCTCCAGCAGCACGGAGCTGCCCGTGGCCGCCTGTCTATAAATAACGGCGGGAAAAAAAAAACTATCGGCGAACGCGCAGCGGTGTATCGGCCGATTCCGATACACGTAAAAACCTCAAATATCGGCCCGATATATCGGCCGGCCGATATATCGGTCGATCACTAATAATTAGGAGACCTGCAGGAATGATTAGAATTATGCGCAATACCCGTGACGAAATTCGAGCCCTGTGAACACACATACAAAATGTCTTTCGTCCTGTAGGCGTCCTGGAGAATATTTCTGTTCCGTCCTAAACACATTTTCTATCGTCCCCAGGACGATAGGACGCCGTTAGTCTCGAGCCCTGGTTGGTAGGTTTATAACCTATATCACAGCCATGCACCGCACTAGACATTATTATTATTAATGGAAGGAGACGTAGTGTGTTATCCAGCATTAATGGCAGGGAAAGACACGGAGTTCCTGGTGTTTCTCCCTTATTTCTGCTTTGATGTCTTGATGGCATTTCTTTGAGGTTTAGAGAGGCTATTCCTGTAATTATTATTATTTTTTTTTTTTTTACATTTAAAAAAAAAAAAAATTAATAAAGAACTCTATCTCGTATTATGCCCAAACGGTTGTTGCAATATGAAAAATGAACTGTTGTTGTATTTTTAAAACGCAAAGTTGAACACCAACATTTTAGTTTGATCACACCAGCAGCCTGCACTATATACAGCTCAACGCATTTTCATATTTGTTTATGACTTTTTCCCCACTTTAAAACATTTAAAATATTCACAAATTAATATGGGAAAAAAATTTTGATTTTACTGGTTTTCTAAGGCCAAAAACATGAATATTTATGATATTTTTCCCGCAGTGCTGTAGACTACAAGTGAGTTATTATAAATGCGTCTGAAAAAATAACGAGCTAAAAACATAATCTCCGGATGCACCTTTAGAGAGAACTGCACCTTTCATACGGATTACATAATCAGAAGGTAATAGTTTACGAGAATTTGTTCTTTTTAAAGTGGACGTTTAAAGCTTTAGGCCCCGTCCACACTACTGCGTTTTCGTTTAAAAACGGAGACCTTTTGCTACGTTTGTACCTCCCGTCCAGACTAAAACGGGAAAAACGAATACCTAAAACGGAGAAGTTTAGAAACGCTGCAGCTCCGTTTTGCGTTTTGAATCTCCGGAGAGCGTTTTAATGTAGACGGGACAAAACGTAGGACTTCAGAAACGCTGACGCAGGGGCTGACGCTTGGCTCCATGATTGGGTGTTATCAGTCATGACGTATCCTTCCCTGATTCGTCAATCCCTGTTTACACCGGCACGTGCATGCCCAGTGTTGCTGAATGGTCACGTGATCCGCGTTTTCAATCGTTTTAATGTGGACGGAGATCATTTCTAATACGCAGATAAAACGCTGGTGTGGACTGAGATCGTATTAGTTTTAATTCTCCGTTTTTAAACGAAAACGCAGTAGTGTGGACGGGGCCTTTGTCTATAAAGACTATTGGTTCAGTTCTCGCGCTCCAGTTCACGAAGATCATAAAGCGCGCCTGATTGTTTTATGTTAGGCTACTTTACAAAAGAACAACGTTTTCTTGTTATTGTGACATTACGCAAATGAAAGTAGTTGTGAATAATTTATTATTATTTTCTGTATAACCAGAAATGATAGTATTTTAAGTTGATTCCACTGTTGATGCTAAAAGTGTTCACGGCGCGCCCGCGCCTGTCTGCCATCCAGTGCGTGCTCCAAACTCCACACACACTCTTGGATATTGGACAAAATTGAGTGTTTATTTGTGATAATCTTAGCCCTATTATTATTATTGTCCAACCTGCTCTATGAAGGTGACAAATTGCTTTGTTCCTTTTTTGGATAAAAGCATCTTCTACATATGTAGCCTAATAAATGTTATAATAGGCTAATGATGATAATTAGGGGTTCAAGCACGAAGTGCTGAAACCCTATTGTTATTGTTAATTTACCCATAATGCAACATTCTCCATGTAAAACTGATCGTGCAGGACGAACCGTAAGTCCTAGAGACCTGAAACTTTGTGGGCTGGTAGTACTCATATCCGCCGACAGCGTCACAAAGGCGCGCCCCGATCGGCCTGACGGGGGCGCTACAGCGGGCAAAAGTACGAAATGGCTCATAACTCCTCAACCGTCGGGCGTAGGCTCAAGTGTCTTACATCGTTGGAATCCTTGGCTCCAGCCGGACAAGATGCATGCCTCGGATTGGCTCGTCACCCTGGGTACATTTTCGGGTATTTTGCGTTTTTCGTAAAACCTACTTTTGCGAACTAGTCCTAGGTTTTTGGCCCGGCCGGAACCAAACCAATGCGGCGAGATTCTATGGAGTCCGAATGTCAATAATTATCAAAAAAAAGTTGAAATTTGGGTTCGCGGTCCCTGAGGGCCGCCAAAACGTCCCAAGTGGGAGGAGCCCCTTTGACTAAATGGCCTATAACTCGTCAACGGAACGAGATATTTGCACCAAACTCAACGCACCTGTGTGAGAGCTCATTCTGTGGTTGCGTTAAAAAGGACGGGGCGACTGGCCACTTGGTGGCGCTATAACTGTTAAAAAGGTGCCAAAATGATGTATTTCTATGGCAAATCCCATGAAATGGATGAAAGCGGCCCTCTACCTGCCTGATTTGCATGAAACCTCACAAAACCGGGCGTGCGCATGCGTCAACTGACCCAATAGAGGCCTGGAAACTTTTATGGATGTCGGTCCACCGGTGGCCCTTTAACTGTTATAAAGGGAGAAAATGCTCCATAAAATCATATGCAGAATGACATTTAAGTGACTGAAAAATGGTCTGCTCTGCTCAAAACTTCACCAAATTAGCTGAGCATGTGCGCCATATTATTCTAAGGAAGCGTGCAAAGTTTTATGGAGATCGGGCCATCGGTGGAGGTGGCGCGGTTTAAAAGGTGAAAAAATAAAACACCACATTTCCATGAAAAATGAGCTAAAAAGGCAAAAAAGCGACCCTCTCCACTCCAAGGCACATGTTAAAAAGTGTGATAAAGTTTTTGGAACGCAGCAGTGCAAGCGCCAAGTGCGTAGACCCAACGGTTTTATTTTTATAGGCCTTTTTAGTCCCTTTTTAGCCCCTATTATTAGGGGTTCAAGCACGAAGTGCTGAAACCCTATTGTTATTGTTAATTTACCCATAATGCAACATTCTCCATGTAAAACTGATCGTGCAGGACGAACCGTAAGTCCTAGAGACCTGAAACTTTGTGGGCTGGTAGTACTCATATCCGCCGACAGCGTCACAAAGGCGCGCCCCGATCGGCCTGACGGGGGCGCTACAGCGGGCAAAAGTACGAAATGGCTCATAACTCCTCAACCGTCGGGCGTAGGCTCAAGTGTCTTACATCGTTGGAATCCTTGGCTCCAGCCGGACAAGATGCATGCCTCGGATTGGCTCGTCACCCTGGGTACATTTTCGGGTATTTTGCGTTTTTCGTAAAACCTACTTTTGCGAACTAGTCCTAGGTTTTTGGCCCGGCCGGAACCAAACCAATGCGGCGAGATTCTATGGAGTCCGAATGTCAATAATTATCAAAAAAAAGTTGAAATTTGGGTTCGCGGTCCCTGAGGGCCGCCAAAACGTCCCAAGTGGGAGGAGCCCCTTTGACTAAATGGCCTATAACTCGTCAACGGAACGAGATATTTGCACCAAACTCAACGCACCTGTGTGAGAGCTCATTCTGTGGTTGCGTTAAAAAGGACGGGGCGACTGGCCACTTGGTGGCGCTATAACTGTTAAAAAGGTGCCAAAATGATGTATTTCTATGGCAAATCCCATGAAATGGATGAAAGCGGCCCTCTACCTGCCTGATTTGCATGAAACCTCACAAAACCGGGCGTGCGCATGCGTCAACTGACCAATAGAGGCCTGGAAACTTTTATGGATGTCGGTCCACCGGTGGCCCTTTAACTGTTATAAAGGGAGAAAATGCTCCATAAAATCATATGCAGAATGACATTTAAGTGACTGAAAAATGGTCTGCTCTGCTCAAAACTTCACCAAATTAGCTGAGCATGTGCGCCATATTATTCTAAGGAAGCGTGCAAAGTTTTATGGAGATCGGGCCATCGGTGGAGGTGGCGCGGTTTAAAAGGTGAAAAATAAAAAACACCACATTTCCATGAAAAATGAGCTAAAAAGGCAAAAAAGCGACCCTCTCCACTCCAAGGCACATTTAAAAAGTGTGATAAGTTTTTGGAACGCAGCAGTGCAAGCGCCAAGTGCGTAGACCCAACGGTTTTATTTTTATAGGCCTTTTTAGTCCCTTTTTAGCCCCTATTATTAGGGGTTCAAGCACGAAGTGCTGAAACCCTATTGTTATTGTTAATTTACCCATAATGCAACATTCTCCATGTAAAACTGATCGTGCAGGACGAACCGTAAGTCCTAGAGACCTGAAACTTTGTGGGCTGGTAGTACTCATATCCGCCGACAGCGTCACAAAGGCGCGCCCCGATCGGCCTGACGGGGGCGCTACAGCGGGCAAAAGTACGAAATGGCTCATAACTCCTCAACCGTCGGGCGTAGGCTCAAGTGTCTTACATCGTTGGAATCCTTGGCTCCAGCCGGACAAGATGCATGCCTCGGATTGGCTCGTCACCCTGGGTACATTTCGGGTATTTTGCGTTTTTCGTAAAACCTACTTTTGCGAACTAGTCCTAGGTTTTTGGCCCGGCCGGAACCAAACCAATGCGGCGAGATTCTATGGAGTCCGAATGTCAATAATTATCAAAAAAAGTTGAAATTTGGGTTCACGGTCCCTGAGGGCCGCCAAAACGTCCCAAGTGGGAGGAGCCCCTTTGACTAAATGGCCTATAACTCGTCAACGGAACGAGATATTTGCACCAAACTCAACGCACCTGTGTGAGAGCTCATTCTGTGGTTGCGTTAAAAAGGACGGGGCGACTGGCCACTTGGTGGCGCTATAACTGTTAAAAAGGTGCCAAAATGATGTATTTCTATGGCAAATCCCATGAAATGGATGAAAGCGGCCTCTACCTGCCTGATTTGCATGAAACCTCACAAAACCGGGCGTGCGCATGCGTCAACTGACCCAATAGAGGCCTGGAAACTTTTATGGATGTCGGTCCACCGGTGGCCCTTTAACTGTTATAAAGGGAGAAAATGCTCCATAAAATCATATGCAGAATGACATTTAAGTGACTGAAAAATGGTCTGCTCTGCTCAAAACTTCACCAAATAGCTGAGCATGTGCGCCATATTATTCTAAGGAAGCGTGCAAAGTTTTATGGAGATCGGCCATCGGTGGAGGTGGCGCGGTTTTAAAGGTGAAAAAATAAAACACCACATTTCCATGAAAAATGAGCTAAAAAGGCAAAAAAGCGACCCTCTCCACTCCAAGGCACATGTTAAAAAGTGTGATAAAGTTTTTGGAACGCAGCAGTGCAAGCGCCAAGTGCGTAGACCCAACGGTTTTATTTTTATAGGCCTTTTTAGTCCCTTTTTTAGCCCCTATTATTAGGGGTTCAAGCACGAAGTGCTGAAACCCTATTGTTATTGTTAATTTACCCATAATGCAACATTCTCCATGTAAAACTGATCGTGCAGGACGAACCGTAAGTCCTAGAGACCTGAAACTTTGTGGGCTGGTAGTACTCATATCCGCCGACAGCGTCACAAAGGGCGCCCCGATCGGCCTGACGGGGGCGCTACAGCGGGCAAAAGTACGAAATGGCTCATAACTCCTCAACCGTCGGGCGTAGGCTCAAGTGTCTTACATCGTTGGAATCCTTGGCTCCAGCCGGACAAGATGCATGCCTCGGATTGGCTCGTCACCCTGGGTACATTTTCGGGTATTTTGCGTTTTTCGTAAAACCTACTTTTGCGAACTAGTCCTAGGTTTTTGGCCCGGCCGGAACCAAACCAATGCGGCGAGATTCTATGGAGTCCGAATGTCAATAATTATCAAAAAAAAGTTGAAATTTGGGTCACGGTCCCTGAGGGCCGCCAAAACGTCCAAGTGGGAGGAGCCCCTTTGACTAAATGGCCTATAACTCGTCAACGGAACGAGATATTTGCACCAAACTCAACGCACCTGTGTGAGAGCTCATTCTGTGGTTGCGTTAAAAAGGACGGGGCGACTGGCCACTTGGTGGCGCTAATAAAAAAACGTTAAAAGGTGCCAAAATGATGTATTTCTATGGCAAATCCATGAAATGGATGAAAGCGGCCCTCTACCTGCCTGATTTGCATGAAACCTCACAAAACCGGGCGTGCGCATGCGTCAACTGACCCAATAGAGGCCTGAAACTTTTATGGATGTCGGTCCACCGGTGGCCCTTTACTGTTATAAAGGCGAAAATGCTCCAATAAAATCATATGCAAGAATGACATTTAAGTGACTG
>NW_024121699.1:2296340-2326308 GCF_016745375.1 Pimephales promelas | reverse complement strand
ATAACTGATTTTTTGCAGAACACACGATTAAAATTTAAATTGGCTTATATCCATTGTACACACAAACTGCTGTACAATTAAACGAATAAATGGGCCTAATAATATAAATAAAGATAAAAAAATAAGTGTATAAACAAAAATGTAAAAAAAAATAAATAAATAAAGGCCTACATAAACATTTTAAAAGTAAATAAAAAAAATTAAATTAACTATTAGGCCAACATTTTGATAACTAAACGTTTGCACAGCGCTCACAAATAAAATAAAATTATGCTTATATCAATTGTACAAAAAAATGCTGTAAAATCAAACGAATCAATGGGCCTAATTATATATAAATTAAACTTGAAAGAAAGAAAGAAAGAAAGAAAGAAAGAAAGAAAGAAAGAAAGAAAGAAAGAAAGAAAGAAAGAAAGAAAATGAATTGCTTTCCTTATCTACAGTTCTTTTGAGTTCACCTTCAAGAACACAAGTTTGGACAATGTCTGAGGCTTCAGACTCATGCGGTGGTTGCGGAGAAAACCGTCTCTGCCCTTGCAGACCCGCTTGGGATGCTGAACACAATGCAAGCTTCTTTAGCCAGGCGGGGAAAAGAAATGGAGTCAGACTCGTGGTGTGAGCGGAGCGAAATTGGAGCGGGAAATAGGGCGACGCTCATTCCTTTTAAAAAATGCCCCTTTGCGCTCTGTCCAAGATCCGCCCGCTCGCGCTCCACTCCGCTCACATGCTCTGCACCGGAACGAACAAATAGTCTCCGAAACGGATTGAAGCGCGCATGTGAAGATGTGAAGACTGTGTGTGAGCCACGAGATACACTGTAACCGCGCTACCGATCGCAAGCGGCAAAGAGCACTTTGATCACTTGATTTAAAAAACAACGTATTTCAGGGCTAGATCGAATTATTTTATTTTACAAACGAACTAAATTAATGGTCTATCAGTTGGAGATGTTTTATTTATTTCTACTGTTAGATCCGTGCCACGAGAGCTTTTAAAAGTGGTGGGGACAATATCGACCCTGGCAAATAGTGGTGAGGACATGTCCTACCCGTCCCACCCGCAAATTACGCCCCTGACAATGTGTAATTTTGCGCCGGAGTTCTCCTTTAACTTACATTAGCTAGCTAACTACGAACGAGCTAACCAGATAATATTAACAAATTGACAAGCACTTACTGGGCAGAATGACGGACGAAATTGGAGGTTGTCGTCTGGCTGTCCGCGATCTTAACGTTGCATGTCTTGCAAAGCGCTGTTCTTTTGCCATCTTGTTGTAAGAAATTCTTGAATCCGAAAGCAACGACCCTCGTATCCCTCCGGCTGACATGTTGATGTGATCTGATGTAAGTGGGCGTGGTGTGCGTAAGGTATGAGAGGGCATGACTGATGATCTCTGATCCAGTCATGACAGCGCTATTCTCAGCCTGCGCTCCAGCTGGATCAACTTTCTTTTTTTTTTTTACATAATTTATATATTTTATATTCAAACTGAAAACATGATGTGATTAACACTCAAGTCATTCACTCAATTCATATTATTACATGCAAGTGTGTTTGATTTATGGACCAAATTTTCAGATCAAGTTTATGGACCAAGTTAATTTAATTAATAAACTAATTATATAAAACTATTGTCAATGCACTACAATTAAACAGGTTATATGCCTTTACTTATAAAAAATAAAAAACTTATTTAAAAAAATACCAGGCTTAAGGCATTTATTTTTTATGCAGGCCATACACACAGCAGTGAAATGGTTAAGACCCCTCCCCCTACAAACACACACACACACACACACACAGATGTAGGCTCAGATTGAGCCAGACCACATTCAAACAAACATATCTGACTTTCTGTGGGTCCTAGGTAATAAGTGTAAATTAGAAAGTTGTCCGGCTCGAGGAGTACAATATACATACCGATTTTTGTAACTGTAGATAAAACTAACAACCCCACTTTTGTCAAAAGGTGGCGCTACTGAGCCCTCACCACGCCCGTTTCTGAAACTTTGCACATGTCTACTGGCTAATAAATGTGATGTGTCTGTCGAGTTTCATGCAATTTCAAGCATGCTAAGAGTCTCAAAAGCATCCTAAAAGAATGGTAAAGTTTGATGCGTTGCCACGACAACAGTATCAAAGATATCAAGAATCCATTCACAGGTCTACATCTGCCGTATGTTTACATTATACATATGAAGTTTGAAGCAAATCGGGTAAAAATAAAAGGGTGATTTCAAAGCATTTTGAAAGTGACACACTTCCTGCTGCCAGTTGGTGGCGCTATAACTTTGACTCACAATAGTCACATCCATGTGATCGTCCTCTTACAGCGAACACACTGCTGAAGTTTCATCAAGATCAGTTAATGTATGCTGAAGTTATAACACACTTCCTGTTTCACGTTTCTCGCCATGATTTCATTCCCTCGCCACAGACAAACCGTTCGAGATATCAAAAATCCCCACACAAGCTTTCATCCTCAATGTCTTGACTTCACGCTGACCGAGTTTCGTCGAATTTGGATCAAAGCTGTAGGAGGAGTATTTCAAATACCATTGCGAGCATTTTACAAACAAACCTCAATAGCCGACTTCCTGTTGGGCTGGGGTAAAAAGTAAGAGTGTGAGGTATAGATGAAACGATGAGATCAACATGTGTACCGAGTTTCATATTATTACATGCAAGCGTGTTTGAGTTATGGACCGAGTGTTCGGACCTCGTTCCAGGGGGCGCTGACGAGCCGCCCTGCCACGCCCGGGTACCATCTTCAGCCCGGCCCTGATGGCCGCGGGTTCTGACCCGTGTGCAAAGTTTCAAGAGTTTTCGAGCATGTTAAGGGCTCCAAAAGTGCCAAAAAGGTAGTAAAATAATAATAATAAGAATAAATAATCCTAAGGAAAACAATAGGGCCTTCGCCCTTTCAGGGCTTGGGCCCTAATAATAATAATCCTAAGGAAAACAATAGGGCCTTCGCCCTTTCAGGGCTTGGGCCCTAATAATAGAAAAGAATAATCCTAAGGAAAACAATAGGGCCTTCGCCCTTTCAGGGCTTGGGCCCTAATAATAAATAATCCTAAGGAAAACAATAGGGCCTTCGCCCTTTCAGGGCTTGGGCCCTAATAATAGTAAAGAAAAATAATCCCAAGGAAAACAATAGGGCCTTCGCCCTTTCAGGGCTTGGGCCCTAATAAATAATCCTAAGGAAAACAATAGGGCCTTCGCCCTTTCAGGGCTTGGGCCCTAATAATAATAGTAAAGAAAAATAATCCTAAGGAAAACAATAGGGCCTTCGCCCTTTCAGGGCTTGGGCCCTAATAATAATAGAAAAGAATAATCCTAAGGAAAACAATAGGGCCTTCGCCCTTTCAGGGCTTGGGCCCTAATTATAATAATAATAATAGTAAAGAAAAATAATCCCAAGGAAAACAATAGGGCCTTCGCCCTTTCAGGGCTTGGCCCTAATAATAATCCTAAGGAAAACAATAGGGCCTTCGCCCTTTCAGGGCTTGGGCCCTAACAATAGGGCCTTCGCCCTTTCAGGGCTTGGGCCCTAATAATAATAATAGTAAAGAAAAATAATCCCAAGGAAAACAATAGGGCCTTCGCCCTTTCAGGGCTTGGGCCCTAATAATAGAAAAGAATAATCCTAAGGAAAACAATAGGGCCTTCGCCCTTTCAGGGCTTGGGCCCTAATAATAATAATAATAGAAAAGAATAATCCTAAGGAAAACAATAGGGCCTTCGCCCTTTCAGGGCTTGGGCCCTAATAATCCTAAGGAAAACAATAGGGCCTTCGCCCTTTCAGGGCTTGGGCCCTAATAATCGGAAGGAAAACAATAGGGCCTTCGCCCTTTCAGGGCTTGGGCCCTAATAATAATCCTAAGGAAAACAATAGGGCCTTCGCCCTTTCAGGGCTTGGGCCCTAATAAGAATAAATAATCCCAAGGAAAACAATAGGGCCTTCGCCCTTTCAGGGCTTGGGCCCTAATAATAATAATAGAAAAGAATAATCCTAAGGAAAACAATAGTGCCTTCGCCCTTTCAGGGCTTGGGCCCTAATAATCCTAAGGAAAACAATAGGGCCTTCGCCCTTTCAGGGCTTGGGCCCTAATAATCCTTAGGAAAACAATAGGGCCTTCGCCCTTTCAGGCTTGGGCCCTAATAATCCTAAGGAAAACAATAGGGCCTTCGCCCTTTCAGGGCTTGGGCCCTAATAATAATACTAAAGAAAAATAATCCAAGGAAAACAATAGGGCCTTCGCCCTTTCAGGGCTTGGGCCCTAATAATCCTAAGGAAAACAATAGGCCTTCGCCCTTTCAGGGCTTGGGCCCTAATAATACTAAAGAAAAATAATCCTAAGGAAAACAATAGGGCCTTCGCCCTTTCAGGGCTTGGGCCCTAATAATACTAAAGAAAAATAATCCTAAGGAAAACAATAGGGCCTTCGCCCTTTCAGGGCTTGGGCCCTAATAATAATCCTAAGGAAAACAATAGGGCCTTCGCCCTTTCAGGGCTTGGGCCCTAATAATAATCCTAACAGTTTCAATAGGGTCCTCGCACTGTTAGTGCTCGGGCCCTAATAATAATCCTAACAGTTTCAATAGGGTCCTCGCACTGTTAGTGCTCAGGCCCTAATAAAGAGCAAATCTTCAGGGTGTCCAAAAGGCCAAAATAACAAACAAAACGAATATAAAAGAAAAGAGGGGAAATTAATAACCTAATCCAATATCAAAAGAAAATACATTGATCTTACCTAACTCCCTGCTCAAAAAACAGAGGTCAAACAAGATCGAAATAAACAAGGCAGGACACCCCTACACGCTCCACTTTGTTAAGTTGTTTTAAACATAAGAACAGGATTCAGATGGACTAATTAAAATCTCTTAGACAACATTTGATCATCGGCCGGAGGAGGGATTCCGGAGCTCTCAACCCGCGTGCGGCCGAACCAACAATGAGCTCCCCGATCATTTCCAGCAGCCTCCTTATAAAGTCCACGCCCCGGCTGGACAACCAATGGCGGCTTACAACCCGGGTTGGTTCACCTGTTTCCTGTTTGAAATTAAAGCAACAAGAAAGAAAGAGGGGTAGAAAAGAAAGAAAATACAAAAAGAACAAAGCAATAAAACAAACCAAATCACAGGTCGTAACACCCTCACACACAAAGAATCTACATACAATAAAGTACAGTAGATTTACTCGGAATCAAACGACCGTGATAGTGCATCAGCCAACACGTTATCTTTCCCCTTCTTAAAACGAATTTCCAGGTTAAAATCCTGGACAAAAAGAGACCAGCGCATGATTCGTTGATTTGAATTTTTCATCCGAGACAAGAAAACTAATGGGTTGTGATCTGTATATACAGTCACCGGAAGAGAACTAGAGCCAATGTATACCTCGAAATGTTGTAGGGCCAATACAAAAGCTAACACTTCCTTCTCAATGGTACTGTAATTTAACTGATGTTTCAGGAATTTCTTTGAGAAGTACCCGACAGGATGCTCAATCCCAGCTTCATCCTCCTGCAAAAGGACAGCACCGCCACCAGTAGCACTCGCATCAACCTCCAACTGAAATGCACATGAATAATTTGGAGCAATTAACACTGGACTACTACTCAACAGGTTTTTAACAGAATCGAATGCAGTTTGACATTCATCAGACCACTCAAAATTTTGTGATATACGAAGCAGATTTGTTAAAGGCAACACAACATCAGAGAAATTCTTACAAAATCCCCGATAATAGCCAGACATTCCTAGGAATCTCCTAAGTTCCCGCTTCGTACGAGGCACTGCAAACTCCGTAATAGCCCGTACTTTCAAAGCCACGGATTACTCTTCTATAATCCGTGCAGAACCGTTGTGTTCCGTCCGCTTTCGGGACCAATAAACAGGGTGAACTCCAGGCGCTGAAACTCGGAACTGCGAATCCATTCTCAACTAGATATTTTTGCCTCAGCCTCCATCAATTTACGTTTCACAGGGTTCACTTTATAAGCACGTTGTTTAATCGGTGAATGATCACCCACATCGATATCGTGCTTCAGTACTTGAGTGCAGGTAGGAACATCTGAAAATAACCCCAAGAATGAGTTTATCAACTTCACAATGTCAGCGCGTTGGCCATCAGATAAATGTGACAGATGAGAGTTTAAATTCCCCAAAATCGTGGAGTTATCCAATCTACCACCCAACATCAGAGTACTCTGTAATTTCAGTCCATCTTCATCAACATCACTGTTAGAAGCAATCACGATCGAAGCTACTGGAGTGATAACAGAGCTTTTTGACTCCATATCTTCCCCACGACTCACATACAGCTTCAGCATGTTTACATGACACACGCAAGTTTTTCTTTGCCGATCAGGAGTCCGAACAACATAATTGGTCTCATTCAGCTTCTTTTCAATGACATATGGACCAGAAAATCTAGCCTGTAATGCAGCACCCTGGATTGGTAATAAAACCAGGACCTTGTCCCCCTCAGAGAACGAACGAGGAACGGCACTCTTATCGAAACGTTCCTTCATTTTCACTTGCGTACTGTCCAACGCAGTTTGAGCTAATTTACAAGCTCTATGCAATCGCTCTTTAAAGGAACTGACATAGTCTAGCAAGTTACAATCAAATTTTTTCTCAGCCGGCCAGTTCTCTCTCAACATTTTGAGTGGGCCCCTTACTGTGTGTCCGAAAACCAGTTCTGCAGGACTAAATCCTAATGACTCCTGAACACTCTCACGGACAGCAAACATAAGAAAAGGCAATCCCTCATCCCAGTCTTTCTCTGACTCGACACAATATTTACTCAGCATGGACTTCAAGGTCTGGTGGAACCTTTCGAGAGCACCTTGGGACTCTGAATGATAGGCACTAGATGTAATGTGCTTAATTTTCAATTGGGACAGTACCTGTTTAAATAGTCGTGACATAAAATTTGTTCCCTGATCCGTTTGGATCACCCGAGGAAAGCCAAAAGTAGAAAAGAATGTGATTAGGGCTTTCACCACAGCCTTCGCTTTTAATGAACGCAACGGAACTGCCTCCGGATAGCGAGTTGTCGCGCACATGAGCGTAAGCAAATAAACATGTCCAGATCTTGTTCGCGGTAACGGTCCAACACAGTCCAATATTACTCGTGCGAAAGGCTCTCCCATAACAGGGATAGGTATAAGTGGTGCAGGAGGTATAATCTGGTTAGGTTTTCCCACGACCTGACACACGTGGCATGAGCGACAGTACTGCGCCACATCAGATTTAATTCCAGGCCAGAAAAAAGCGCAAAATGCGAGAATAGGTTTTAGTGATACCCAGATGTCCTGCTACATTATCATGAGCCACACTCAGAACTTGTTTTCGAAAGCATTTAGGCACAACTAGTTGAAAAACAATATCCCAACCTAAACCATCAGACCCTGCAGGAGTCCACTTCCTCTTCAACACTTCGTTATCCCAAAAGTATCCTATCGATTTATTTTCAATCTCCTTCAAATTAAACGCCGCATTCCTGCAACGCGAGAGAGAAGTGTCTTTTTTTCTGTTCAGCAGAAATCACATCTTTACTAATGGACAACGTCAAATCAGCGGATTCTAGTTCAGCACCACTAGTCGCGGACAGCGACACAGGATCAGACAGCTCAGGTTGTACACCGCAAACGTCACTTTTTACTTGGTCCTCCGCTGCCAAGAAGGTATGCGAAATACCAATCGAGTCACCAAATTTACGCGTTTGAGCCCGCGTAACTACACACGCCGCAAACACTGAAGGAAACTCTGATGCCAACTCACCGGAAGTAACAGAATCATACACAGGATTTTCAATGACTTCGGGCACTGGAAGTACTTTCCCTCCAGCGAGATCGTTACCTATAATTAAGGCCACGCCATTCACAGGTAACTTGTGTCGCACTGCCAATTTTACACAACCTGTTACTAAACCGGATCGAATGTACACATTATGTAACGGTACTTTCAACACCCCCAACTCAATTCCTTGAATGAGAACATCAGATCCACAATAACTTTTCTCAGAAAATGGCAATATGCTAGCCAGCACAAACGACTGATTGGCCCCTGTATCCCGCAACATGGTTACAGGAACACAGTCTTGCTCAGATCCACTAAGAGAAATCATCCCCTGACACAAAAAAGGATCATAAGCGGCATCAATATTAGATTGAGGTTTACTGCCAATTTTCTTAACGAAACCAACACTTTTGGCTGACTTCCCTTTATTTTTATTTTTCAGTGAAGGGCAATTCGCAATCAAATGACCAAGTCAGTGGCAGTAAAAACATTCACAGGATTCAACTGGCACTGCTTGCTTAGACAGACCTACTTTCGAGATTTTCACGTTTTCTCTGAGGATGGAGAATTGACTTCGCGACGTACAACAAACGCATTTTTTTGAGTCAAAGTAAACTCATCTGCACAAACGGCAGCTTCCGCAAGAGTCAAAACTTTCTTTTCGTTCAAATAGACAACAACTCGGTCTGGCAATGAATTTTTAAAATCTTCAATCAGGATCAATTCCCGGAGGTTTTCAAAATTACTAACTCTGCTGGAGTGGCACCATCTATCGAAAAGCACAGTCTTCTCCCGTGCGTATTCCACGTAAGTTTGTGAGGCAGTTTTAACATGTGCGCGAAACTTCTGCCGGTAAGCCTCTGGCACCAATTCATACGCCCTGAGTACCGCACTTTTCAGTTTATCGTAATCCAAACTGTCACTCACTGACAAAGTGGAACAAACCTCCTGAGCCTTCCCAGTTAATTTACACTGTATTAAGAGAGACCAAACCTCCTTTGGCCAACTCAAAGCAGCAGCTATTCGCTCAAAGGCGCCGAAATACGAATCCACCTCATTATCTCTAAATGCTGGCACAAGTGCTAGATGACGACTAACGTCAAAATCAGCAGAATGACCAGGAGCCACCGACGTAGGCACAGAGGATGCATGATGGCTAACACTTGGGTACACCAAATTGAGTCCTAACTGAACTGGGACGGCGATCATCTGCGTTAGATTCCAGTTCACTCTGCCTAAAACGTAACAATTGAGTAGTGTGCTCCTGACGTTTTATTTCAAGATCTAATTGCTTTAACTGAATAGCTAGTTTTAACTCCTCTGAACTAACACCCCTAAGTGAGCGCACCGGATCTGAACCCGCAACATCAACGCTCTCTTCATCACTTTGCTCGTCTGCATCAGACTGCAAAATACCCTGCCTAATTAATGCATTTTGAATCACACCTTGCAGCTCCCTCTTCCTAGCAGTTTTTGTAATCACAATATTATAGGAGTCGGCAATTAAACACAAGTCGACTTTCCGACAGGACTCCAGAATTTCACGCGAAGGAGCCTGTTTAAAAGCCTCAATACTAAATTCCATCTAACAACCTATAACTTCCCCGACACACATGAAAAAACTGCAGCAACTGGTGGAAAACGGGATCTTTTTGGTGCTTTTGTTCTAGCATAAATAATTTTGTTCTTTCGTATAATATGAATAAATACATATGTATCTATAAATAAATTCATGCTTGAATCATTCTCGAGTTTTGCCTTCTGATATCTGGCCATATCATTTAGTGACTGCATGTGCTGATTTCATCGTTATTTTATCTGATAATGAGCAAATTAGTTAAACTTAAGGAGGTTAACCAATATACAGTATAATTCAAGAAACTAAGACTCACACCACTTTTCAGTTGATTAAAGATTGACATACATTTTTAATTTGTTTTGTATAAATTTACATTTTTGTAAATGCCTCTGATGCATTTCGAATAAAAAAACACATTTTTAAAAACACTCCTGAGATTAAATGTCTTTCAAACTATGTACGTGCAAACTAAAACAAGGGTCCTGTAACCGGGGTCCTAAAGCTGCAGCCTCCGATTGTGCAGGGATTTTTAGTATAGTGAATGTATTGCTTTGAAGAACAACTGACATTGGTTATTTTAACAAAAAGTTATCACACTTGCATAAATGGGTCCTTTTAGGACCATATGTGTAAACTTGATGTATTAACACAAAATATTGCATTAAAAAATTCATTTGTGACCAAGATATTTTGAACTATGATGATATTTTGATATGTTAAACTCATAAAACCTGAAGAGGAAGCGAGAGATTAACTGTTTTTTTATGTATTAGAACATTGTGCAAAAGTTCATTTATTTCAGTAATTCAACATAGCTATATGCCGTAATCATCAAATTTATAACACATAACAGATTGATCTCATGAAGTAGCGCGTGTATGACACGCCAATTTGTATTTCCATTTTTGGCATGCTATCAAGACGCATTATCGCTAGGGTTGGGTATCGTTTGAATTTGAACGATTCTGATTCCGATTCCGATTCCTTGTTTCGATTCCGGTTCCTAACGATTCTTGATTCCGATTCTATTAAGAGGCAGGGTCAAAAAAGTTTAGCTAACCTTGCTAACCAACGGCCTTTCTGAAGGAAATAAACCTTTCTGAAGGAAATACTCCTTCTGTAAAAATACTCCTTTTGTCACAAATTTTGCATTTTGCCGAGATTTCGTTATTTTTAGAAAAGTGAAGCCACACTTTGGATCGCCGACGTAAGGTACTCATGTTCGACTCGCGTGGTTATGCCAACACTTCCGGTAGACGCTTCTTCGTTGGTGTTGTTCAGCGGTTTCTTCTTCCGCTCGGCGGACTGTGAATATCGAAACTAGGAATCGAAATTTTAACTTTTGAACGATTCCGGGAAAAACGAAAAGTTAGTCCCGGTTCCAATCGATACTCGATTCTCGATACCCAACCCTAATTATCGCCTTTCAGTGTGTTTATGAACGCCGTTGACTTAACGTTATATAAATATATGACTTACCTCAACCCCGTCCCTAAACCTAACCGTCACTGGAGTTAATGGCATTTATGACTGTTCCCTTACCATCCTAGGTAAAAAAAAAAAAAGATATGACTTACTTCAACCCCATCCCTAAACCTAACCATCACTGGGGTTAATGGCATTTATGACTGGAGATTTGACTGCGTGTTCAGACACGCGGAATGACGCGGACGTTAATGGCGTAGACATATACGCATACACGCGGATGCACGCGGATAGCTCAAAATGCGTGGAGATAACACGCCACCTGACTCGAAAGTGGCGTGAATGTTTACACAAAAGTCATGATGTCATGTTGCAAGGCTTGAAGTACCTCACTTTGCATATAATGACATATAGTATCAGCTTTTAGTTGAATTACTGAAATAAATGAACTTTTGCACGATATTCAAATTTTTCGAGTTTCACCATATTGGTTCTTTAATTTAAGGTTTACATAAATTCCATTCTGCTGTTCTATTATTTGATTTCAAAGTAATTTGCTTTAACAGGCATTAACAGGTGAATTCCTAATTTGTAAAAATGCAATATTTCTATAACGACATAGAAAGATTTTTAGGGGTTCAAGCACGAAGTGCTGAAACCCTATTGTTATTGTTAATTTACCCATAATGCAACATTCTCCATGTAAAACTGATCGTGCAGGACGAACCGTAAGTCCTAGAGACCTGAAACTTTGTGGGCTGGTAGTACTCATATCCGCCGACAGCGTCACAAAGGCGCGCCCTGATCGGCCTGACGGGGGCGCTACAGCGGGCAAAAGTACGAAATGGCTCATAACTCCTCAACCGTCGGGCGTAGGCTCAAGTGTCTTACATCGTTGGAATCCTTGGCTCCAGCCGGACAAGATGCATGCCTCGGATTGGCTCGTCACCCTGGGTACATTTTCGGGTATTTTGTGTTTTTCGTAAAACCTACTTTTGCGAACTAGTCCTAGGTTTTTGGCCCGGCCGGAACCAAACCAATGCGGCGAGATTCTATGGAGTCCGAATGTCAATAATTATCAAAAAAAAGTTGAAATTTGGGTTCACGGTCCCTGAGGGCCGCCAAAACGTCCCAAGTGGGAGGAGCCCCTTTGACTAAATGGCCTATAACTCGTCAACGGAACGAGATATTTGCACCAAACTCAACGCACCTATGTGAGAGCTCATTCTGTGGTCGCGTTAAAAAGGACGGGGCGACTGGCCACTTGGTGGCGCTATAACTGTTAAAAAGGTGCCAAAATGATGTATTTCTATGGCAAATCCCATGAAATGGATGAAAGCGGCCTCTACCTGCCTGATTTGCATGAAACCTCACAAAACCGGGCGTGCGCATGCGTCAACTGACCCAATAGAGGCCTGGAAACTTTTATGGATGTCGGTCCACCGGTGGCCCTTTAACTGTTATAAAGGGGGAAAATGCTCCATAAAATCATATGCAGAATGACATTTAAGTGACTGAAAAATGGTCTGCTCTGCTCAAAACTTCACCAAATTAGCTGAGCATGTGCGCCATATTATTCTAAGGAAGCGTGCAAAGTTTTATGGAGATCGGGCCATCGGTGGAGGTGGCGCGGTTTAAAAGGTGAAAAAACAAAACACCACATTTCCATGAAAAATGAGCTAAAAAGGCAAAAAAGCGACCCTCTCCACTCCAAGGCACATGTTAAAAAGCGTGATAAAGTTTTTGGAACGCAGCAGTGCAAGTGCCAAGTGCGTAGACCCAACGGTTTTATTTTTATAGGCCTTTTTAGTCCCTTTTTAGCCCCTATTATTAGGGGTTCAAGCACGAAGTGCTGAAACCCTATTGTTATTGTTAATTTACCCATAATGCAACATTCTCCATGTAAAACTGATCGTGCAGGACGAACCGTAAGTCCTAGAGACCTGAAACTTTGTGGGCTGGTAGTACTCATATCCGCCGACAGCGTCACAAAGGCGCGCCCCGATCGGCCTGACGGGGGCGCTACAGCGGGCAAAAGTACGAAATGGCTCATAACTCCTCAACCGTCGGGCGTAGGCTCAAGTGTCTTACATCGTTGGAATCCTTGGCTCCAGCCAATTTGGAGTAAATTGCGTTTTTTTGAAAAACAAACTTTTGAGAACTATTTCTAGGTTTTTGGCCCAATCTGAACCAAACCACTGCAGAAATGTTCTCTGGAGTCTCACTGTCTATAATCATTAAAAAATTTCACAATTTCAATTATCGGTTGCTAATTGGAACCAAAATGTTTGATGGCACGAGAGCCACTTTTACTAAAATGGTTATAACTTGTGACTGGAATGAGATATTTTTGCTAAACTTGGGACCAGGGGCGGCTCGCCCATAGAGGGCGCTGGGGCGCCGCCCTCCCTCCGACCTGTCTGTCTGTTTTTTTAATATATATTATAATTTATCATTTTGAAAAATAATCTGTGTTAATTATATGCTAATAATTGTTTTACTTTGAAAAGTGTTTTGAACTCACCAGAATGATATTTGCATTCACTTTCGTTACTTTTATCATGTTGGTGTAGTAGTATAGCCAATAGGCTGTCTTCTCAGGGCGCCAGTTCGCTCAGCCCCACAGTGCTGGAATTTAAGCCAATGGTTCCCCGGTTGCTATGCAAAAAAGTTTATATTTCGCCAATCAGCGTCGTCAAATTTTATGGTTTGGGGGCGCTGAAAATATCGCCCACAGTATCAGATTAGGGGAGTGCACCGTGCACGCGCACCACGGGACATTTTTTTACCTCAGATGAGAACAGAATGGCAGCGCCAGTGACGTCGAGTGGAAATAATGTAAAGTTAGTCGTGGGAATTGACCTGTCTGTCTCTGTCACTCACTCACTCACTCACTCACTCACACACACATAAACACTGTTTCACACACATTTGATATTAAAATAGTTATTATAGGAATATTAATACCTGTGTGTTTGCTTTGTTTTTTTTTATGTTTTTAAGTTCTGAGTTAGATTACTGTGTTTCATACTAGTTAAAATCAACTTTCTTCTCATACTTGGGTGTTACCCTCGAGAATGTTGTCCCACCCTTTCTCTAGTATCAACACATTGTTATCCATTATCCAATTTGTCAAAAATAAATATGTAGTCTACAGCTGGGGCAACTTGTTCATTATCATTAACTGTCAAACTGTTATTATTATTATTGTATTATTTGACCATTGGTATTGACTGTGTTAAGTTATTTTATTGGTATAGGTAAGGGCATGGCCTAAGGCCTAAAATGCACCAGAATGCAGGAAATCACATCTACTAAATTCAAAATTTTCTGGGGGGGACCCCCACACCCCCCTCCTATTCAGCCCCCCCTACAATATTTTTCACCAGCCGCCACTGCTTGGGACACCTTTTCCTGAGCTCATTGTGAGGTCACATGAAAAAAATCGCGATGATTGGCCACTTGGTGGCGCTATAACAGGGAAAAAAGTCATGAAAATGGCCATTACCGCAACCAACCACTAGTCAAATAAAAATTGGCATGCAGTCTGTTTGTCCAGGGTACCTTTATAGTTTATGAGAACATTGGTGTATCTAAAAAAACTCAGTATAGGTCATCGGCACAATGCCCTGAAGGAGCCTGAGAATTTTCAACCCTGCGTTTTTTTCATGGGAGTCCCCTCTTCACACTCCTGAATCCCTGAGTCCAATGATACTAAACATGCCAGGTTTGGCCTTATAGTTTTTGTAACGGTGACATTTAGAGCTTTGAAAAAAATAAATGAATAAATGTTGTTATCTTCAGAGGTGTTAGTTTGATCAAGACAAAAAAAAATAGGCAATTTGAAAACAGGCAAATAGCTTTAGTAATTGACATAATGCCCAAATGTAAATAAGTTTCTAAACTTCATATCGAAATGAGATATTTACAACACATTTTACATATATATGGGCACACTTTGAGGACTACAAAAAAAAGTGGTGTAGATCAGGCAAGACAAGATTCTGTTACTGTCAAAAAAAGGCAAAAATATATTTTCCTAAGTAAATTGTTGGTATTGGCTGTAGATGTTCTTTCCTATGTTCTGATTTTATTTGTTTATTTGGATCCTCATTAGCCTTCTCTTCCTGGGGTCCCAACAATCAAATACAAATACTATGTTTAATCAAAACCAATAAAAAGTTAGGTCAATGAACCTAACATTTATTCCAAATATCAAAAACAACAATTTACCATATATAGTGTTATTAAAGGTGCCATCTGTAAAAATTGAAGTTAAAATATCGCAAAAATGAGCTACACGCATCAAAAGAATGAGAAGAAATAAGGTTGATGATGTCATTAAAAAATAACAAGTTATAGTGCTGCTGAGATATTAACCTTGAATTTATTTCAGCATGCTAAATTACTAGCCGCAGCCCGGCAGGTGTCATAATACCAGTTTCAGCCATGGGAGGCAGTATGCGGGCGGGCAACATAACCATCAGTCAAACTGCAATACACGAATAACTCGCATGGCTTGTGGGTCTACATCTACGTGAACCGGATGTCAATCATGTGGAAACAGCCCACTACTACATTTCAGTTCTGGGAAGAGTTCAAAAAATTATTGGTCGATATTATGCATAAGGAATACATTCTGGTAAGTTGTAACATACTGTTTCTTTCAACAGTTTTCGAGTTCTTTTACCATTAGCTAGTAGAGATGATCGTTTCACGTGCACTCTGTCGTGTAACATTTACAAGCACCAAAAGTGTATTTATTGTTTGAATTGCGTAATAAAATTAACAAAATCTGAGAGCTGAGATTTTTTATATATCATAACTAACCTGCTCCATCTTGTCTGTCATTCTCCGTGTCCTTTTCTGTGCATGACCAAATTGATGTGTGGCCTGAGAGCGTGTGAAAACTTTTCACTGAAAAGTGTCAATTGCGTGTCTCGCGGAGAATTCATGAGAGTTGGCAGCTCTAAATGGCGCTAGCTTGGTCAACCTCAGTGAATGCTCTCTGTCAAATTAATTCAAACTAACAATAGAAATGTAATATGAAAAAAAAAAAAAATACCATTAAACTACAAATAATAGTCTGGGCTTTTTATTTTCCCATATCGTCGGAATGCACCGGCTTGTATTTGATACAGGCGTCTATGAGACGGACTTTATAATTTAGTGCTGAGATGTTGTTCATTGAGTCTCTAATCTCTAAAAATCTCCAAATGCTACACGTGAAACTGCGGCCTTCCAACCTTTTACTATCATGTCAAATGATTTGATTAATATGCACTAGGTAGAGGGAGCAAAACAGCGCTCACCTGTGTTGTTTGAAGACGTGAGAGTGCACATGAGCGCGGCCGCTACACAACTCACTTTCTGGAGGTATACTGCGCCCATCTGGTATGGAATATGGAGTATGATTTGATTTTTTTTGACAGATGGCACCTTTAAAATAGTTTCACCATTAAAGTAATTTTCCTAATTAGAAAATGTGTAATATCAATGGTAAATCCTTCCATAGTTTCATTCTTCTATACATTACAGTCCAATGTTTTGTAGTGGATTTTGAAACAGGAAACATCCCTTTTATGCATGCCTGGTGTTAAAACATGAGTAGCACTACTATACAAAATTTGAGAGTACAGGAAATTTGGAATTCTTGACACAGAAATATTTCTTATAAAACAAAGCAGACACAATCTTTCGTCAGTAGGCTACATTCTTATTCTTATATTTTTTTGTCTTTATGCACTCAATCAAAAGTCTATAAATAATAAATAAAAACTCAGAACTTCACAAAAATTGATGAGCGTATGTGACATAACATGCTGAAGAAGCATGCACAGTTTCATGGAGATCGAACCATAGGTGGCGCTATAACTGTTAAAAAGTTTTAAAACCATGCATTTCCAATGGTAAATTGCCTGTATTGGCTGTAAATGGTGTTTTCCATTTCCAATATTTTCCATCTACTACTGAAAGTCAAGGCGGATTATTGGGAGGAATTGTGAAGCATTGTGTTTTGAGTCAAATCCAATATTGGATTCCATTTGTATTGGATTCAGAATCAGAATCCATTTGTATTCCAGTATTGGGTTTGAACGTTTTTATTTTTCTTCACAAATTGTGGAAATTGAATCATTGTTGAATCATCCCAAAAGAAACGGTAGGGTGCAACAGTCCACAAAATTCACAGTTCAGTGTATACAATTTTGTGTGCGATACATTGGTGTCATGGTTCAGTTCATTTTAGATACAACAAAAAGAAAGAAATGCCAAAGAAATTTCCTTTTAATTTTTTTTTCTTTTTAAATTTAATCTAGCATCATAAAGTATGATCATTTTTTTTACTTTGAACAAAGATGGAGATATACTTGACTCTAAATATGGTATATCATGGTAAATCATGCTTTCTACATAAAACTTAATGTCTTTTGATGCTTTTGTGCTTAAAGGCCTTAAAGGCCTAAACTGCTTGAACCCCGCTAAATGCTGCTTGCAGCTTTAATTTTTTATTATTATTTTTAGAAGGGATAACTATAAGTGCAGTTTGGATCCCATAATTAAGAAAGTGATAAAAACTCGTTTTAGTTTAAGTATAGATGCTCCCTTATACCTTTATTATAGCAAAACGTCTCGGTTACGGATGTAACCCTCGTTCCCTGAGTAGGGAACGGAGACGTTACGTCAGAAGTGACGGAGAATGGGGGTTTCGCATGAAAGCCAATCCTCTTCGAGTATTTAACAACGAGCCAATGGCATGCAATGCCTTGGGGCTGCGGAAATTTGCATAGCATACTCCGCCCTACTCCGTGAGTATAAAAGGAGGAAGTGAACGCAACCGCAGTATGTCTTCGCTGAGGAGCCAAGACTGAACTAGGCGTCTACCCAGCGGTACAGCAGAAGTGGCAGGGAGACGTAACGTCTCCGTTCCCTACTCAGGGAACGAGGGTTACATCCGTAACCGAGACGTTCCCTTTCGTAGTCACTTCGAGTTACGTCAGAAGTGACGGAGATTGGGGGTCTGTGCCATCACGCCAACTTCAAGCTGTCTTCCAGTGCCCTGCGAAAGTCTGGACCCCTGAACCTTACCTCTTTTTTTTTTTTTTTTTACCGGGATCCTACTTTGACACAGGATTACCAAGGTACACTGGGAAACATATCCCGGGAGGGACATGCTACCAGATGCCTACCGAAGGAGGACTTACAAATACACATATGGCCGTATAGGACACATATGGAGAACAACTGGAGCACCAACCGCAGGTGGTTACTAGAATTTAACTCCAGGGGTGGCAGATGGCTTGCCAAGGGAAGACACATGCTCAGAGAGGCTTACAGTGGATAATACACATGAGACAGTTATCGTCGGGAACCGTGCAAGTAGAAGTAGAAAAAAAGTAGAAATCCTGCCATGTCTTACTTCCAGCCATGAACGGATTGACATTTGATTTCAGCTGATTTCTGTCTCCTGACTGAAAAACTGCTAATAAGCAAATCCAGGTGATTGAAACAAAATACTAAGGCGGACTTTTACTTTCTGAACCTGGACTTTACTCCTCTGAAGAGAACAGAAAAAGAGACGACAGTCTTAGATGAAATCACCTGAAGAGAAGACATTAAATCTGAAGATCTCAGCAGAGGAGGATTAAACAACTCCACAAACAGCATTACCAGCTTCACTTATTACTAACCAGACTGACTTTATTTCTGTCAGACTTCTACAGAAGATTTTATTGAGAATTAACAGAGGTTTAACTCTGTGTTTCATTTGAAGTCACCATAACATCAGAATCTATGAAGGAGAAAATCGTAATTGGTCACCATTATAGAGATCAGTGTAGAGATCAGAGATCAGTCTTTAGTTGGGCTCTTGAGCCTTACATTAATTTTAGATTTTGTTCGGCTGTTGTATCTGAGTTAAAACAGATGAACAAAGAAAAAATATACAAACTAATAGTTTTGGTCATATTGTGACAATTGTCATTTGAATGAGTATTTGTGATTTATTTTGTTGGTTACAGCATAACTGAGATTCTGCATAAATATCCAGAATTTATAATGTAAAGGATTTCTTAAAGGTTGTAAAAAAAAAATAAAAATCTTTATTGAAGGAACACACAGACCTTAAGATTCAGTCAATGCTTCTCAACAACGGCGACGAGCAGAATATTCAATTAGGAAAAGTAAATTACATAGACAATTCAGATCATAATTTATTCATACCGCAATGCATGATGGGAGCCATTAATGAGTTGTGATTGGTGGCAACAAGGATTATATGGTCACCATGGTTGAGATTCACAGGCTGATTATTGATGTCTGTGTTTCTGAATAAAAGCATTAGAAAGTGATTTGATCAGAATAATTTATATTAAATATTTTGGTATAGCAGAAAAATATTACCACTAAAATGTTGCGAACAAGTTAAACTAAATTATATGAAAAGTTTCATTTTACAGATCACAGCATGATTATGCCAAAACACAACTTACACTCTCAGATCTCAGTTGTCTTTATTCATTTGACTGTTATAAATCAATAACAGCAGACAAACAAAGTTTAAAGTGAAAGTAAAAGTGTCAAGAGCCCAACTAAAGCAGACACTGATCTCCATAACGGTGACTTACAATTCGTGATTTTCTCCTTCAGTGATTCTGCTTGTGATCATCAGGTGTCTTCAGTAATGCTCAATCATCACTAAATTAATCATTTAATTATCTCATTAACTTTAACACTCTTGAGTGTTAATTTAACACTCATATCGTCCATCTGAAAGCAGGTGAAGGTGATTTACTACTAATCAATGAACCGGCTTTACTGATTAGACGCACATAATAATATCGTGCGATACACTGCCCAGCCCTAGTTACAGATGTTGTTTTTTGAAAATAATTTGTCAGAATAATTATTATATTCAAATACCACAGTGAATCAGACTTTTTTCATGATGATTATAAAACCATCACCAGGTAATCTTCATCACCTGATCCTGTTCAACTTTGCTACTGTAAATGTGTTTGACAAACACACTGTCACAGGAGTCAAAAGAGATCAAATATATTATAAGAGTAAAGAATCTGGCTAATGGAAACACATTAATCACTGTTATGGTGACTTCAAATGAAACACAGAGTTAAATCTCTGTTAATTCTCAATAAAATCTTCTGTAGAAGTCTGACAGAAATAAAGTCAGTCTGGTTAGTAATAAGTGAAGCTGGTAATGCTGTTTGTGGAGTTGTTTAATCCTCCTCTGCTGAGATCTTCAGATTTAATGTCTTCTCTTCAGGTGATTTCATCTAATGCCTGGTTCAGATTACACGATTTTTTTTGTCTGTTACGATAGTCACTGTGTCAGATTACGCGATTTTGACTCTTAAAATCTTGTCTTGTCGTGGACAAGAAACATGTCAGACTACACGTTGCTTCCTGACCAGTCATCGTGTGCCGTCTTTAACGACGCGCGTGATGTCATCGAGAAGGCGAAACTACTAGCGAGTGACTTCCGGAAACGAACGTAAACAAACAATGGATGAAGCGGCGAGTGTTGTATTGGCTGTCCTGTGTGCAGAAAAACGTAAAAAAAAGAAAGAAAACCCGACAATGGACACGTTCCTGGATAGCTGTAAGAGAACAGTATGGGCTGTCAATCCTTCAAAGAGAACTTGAGGTAAAACATATTGTTTTCTTATATATTTTTACTTTTAGCCAGTAGTACAAGTAATAATGTTGCTAGTTTGCCACAACGATAACATATTACAAAAACAGACTGTTAAAATTTAAATTTAATTGTTCACCAATGTAATTAAATACTTCTAATGTTCAGAAGTAAACGTTTTTCGTTATGCAGTCACATGGGGTAATTTAGCCTTTAACATAAAGTTTCAGTTCAATGGTTTAATGCCTTTGATTGATTCATAACACCATAATCTATAGGCTTAATCTCAATTATAAAAATTGCAATACCATTATACGCAAAAATATTATTATTGAGAGTGAAAAAAAACCCTCCTTCCCTTAATGTCTTTAAAGTCACCAACTGTACACAAATAAATATTTAAAGACATTAAACATTAAAGAGAAGGAGGTTTTTTTTTTTTTACTCTCACTAAAAATATTTTGTGTTGTAAACTATACTAGTATACAAATGTAAACTATGCTATCGACCATCTCTAATCAAAGCTATTAAATTATTAAAAACACTAACATCATCGTAAAGCTGCTTTGAAATTATATGTATTGTGAAAATCACATACATTTTAATTGGAGGTGATTATTTGTTGTCTTTGTAAACCAAACAACCACACCATGTTTTTTTTTTTTTTTTTTTTTTGTTTTCTATTTACACTGTAGGACAGTGACAGGAAGGGTTTTCGTGAACTGCTTAGGATGGATGTGGAGGATTTCAGCTACTTGCTTGGCAAAGTCAGACCATTTATCCAAAGAAGGGACACGAAACTGAGAAGAGCAATCAGTGCAAGAATGAGGCTGTCACTTACGCTACGATTCCTTGCTACCGGTAAAAAGTAAATTTAAAAAAAAATCATATGACCTTGGTTTCACAGACAAAATGTAAGCTAGTCCCAGACAAAATGCAAGTTTGAGCTGTTTAAAATGAAAGGAATACTGCCCTACAAAGGCAAAGCGCAGTAACTACATATTTGGTCAAAAATGAGTTAAGCCGGGCTTAATGGGCTTTATGACGTGTTCTGTCTTGTGAAAAAATATCTGGTTTAAATTATGTCCCGTTTCGGAGATGCATTACCACATAATCTACCCATAACATGTTTGACTGGCTGGTATAAAAACTTTAAAGGCCTTTTTCTCCGTTTCTTTGTTTGCGTAGTTACTGCACTTTGCCTTTGTAGGGCAGAATAGCCTATGCACTTAAAATATATCAGTGACATTGTTTTGTCTCAAGATGCACACCAGTAATGTTTTTAAGGCAAGTTTATAAAAGCTACTCAAATGACCTAATTAATTTAATGCCTAATCTTTGCTTAATTAGCCATTTCTGTAAAATCAGGCCATGATGTATTATACACCTTATACACATGCTCCTTTCCACAGGAGAGACGTTTAGATCTCTGAGCTTCCAGTACCGGATCGGCCGTAGTACCATCAGTGAGATAGTAATGGAGACTTGTCAAGCCTTGTATGAAGTCTTAAAGGATGATCATTTAAAGGTAAGTAATTTGATGTAAATAACAGATGTACATTTCACAACAGTGGGTGGACACATAAAGAGAAGCCTTTACTGGAGAAGTCCCAAAACCAAGTGTTTTACCCAGAGAGTCAAAACCAGAGTAGATAATGAATCATTTTCTAAATTATAATTAGTGGACTTTAGGAAAAAAATTCTTTAAAAAAAGGTATAACCTCTGTAAAAATGAGAGAACATTACATGTATTAATTATATATGGTGTTTCTTTTTTTTTCTCAGACTCCCACAACGGAGGCAGAGTGGAGAGAGGTGGCAATGGGATTTGAAAACAAATGGCAATTTCCTAATTGCTTAGGAGCCATAGATGGAAAGCACATCTACATCCAGCCACCTGCTAACTCTGGAAGTACTTACCACAATTACAAGTCCAGATTTTCTGTTGTACTCATGGCAGTAGTCGACGCAGATTACAGATTTATTTACGCAAATGTTGGCGTACAAGGAAGAGTGTCAGATGGAGGAATATTTGGCCAGTCAGACCTCCGAGCTGCCATGGACAGAGATCTGCTGAATGTCCCACCCCAGAGCCACTACCAGGGAGTAACATATCTTTGCCCTATGCATTTATTGGTGATGAAGCTTTCCCTCTTCGAATCGACCTGATGAAGCCATACCCCTTCCGAAATCTGGACCATGGGCAGCGAATATTTAACTACAGGCTATCAAGGGCAAGGCGTACAGTTGAAAACGCATTTGGAATTTTGGCCAATAGACTCCGTGTTTTCCTTTCCAACATTGCACTGGAGCCTGAGAAAGTGACAACAGTTACACTAGCTGCACTCTGTGTGCACAACTTCCTGAGGAAGAAGGCGTCAGATGTGTACCTGCCTTCAGCCTTTGCAGATGTTGAAGATGACAATCACAACATTGTTCCTGGAGCTTGGAGAAGGGATGGAGAACTCCCCTCTGTGGCAGCAAGCAGTGCACGGAATGCCACAACCGCCGCCAAAAATCAGAGAGACAATTTAAAGGCATATTTTCTTTCACCTGCTGGATCTGTTTCCTGGCAGGAAAATATGATTTAAACACCAACTGGTTAAATCTTTTCATATTGACCACTATTGCAAGACGTATAGAACACTTGCTCAGACTTTTTTTTTTGTACACTATACAAATTACTAGTACTAGTACAATATACAACCAACTGAAAGGTTGAAAACTTTAGTAAAATGTTAAGGGATAGTTCACCCAAAGAATTTCTTCTGTCATTAATTACTCACCCTCATGTCGTTCCAAAGCTGTAAAACCTTCATTCATCTTCAGAAAACAAATTAAGATACTTTTAAACAACTTAATTTGTGTTCCGAAGATGAACGAAGGGCTTGTGGGTTTGGAATGACATGAGGGTGAGTAATTAATGACAGAATAAATTTTTCTGGGTGAATTAACCCATTAAAGTCTTAATTATATATGTGTAATTAAAAAATTAGTAGAATGTGTAACGGTTAAAGAATGTAAAATGATTTGTGTTTTAAAGTTGCTTTCTGCAAAACCAAATCCCATAAAATCTAGCAGCAAGATAGAGAAAGAGTCACTCTATCCATTTAAAGACCTCAAGAAGCTTCAACAACGTCAGTATCTGCATGGAGAAAGTGACAGCAGCTCGACTGAGAGCCCTGATGACAGTGATGTTGAACCTGAGACACATGCAAATGTCACCAAGAAAAACAAAAAGGTTAGACTCGCTCCGGTAATTGTCAAGAACAGAAGGACTGAAATTGAAGTTGACAATGAGGAGGAGTATGAGGAGGAAGGCGAAAGAAGAACCCGCATCGTATCAAAAATAATTAAGAAATATGTTCCCTGTAAGACATACCAGCCAGCTTTACCAGAGCAAGTAGACAAGTGGTCTAAGGAGTTACCAGATGTGTACAAACAACCACGAAAAGTATGGCAATTTCTTCAACGTTTACAGAAGATCTACAATTTACATCCAGTAGATGGTGTGATGATTGTTAATGTGAACTTGAGGGACAAGGAACAAAAGAGGATAACTGAAAGTGTTGAAAACAGGGTAGGCGAGTCTCAAGAAAACACTGAGGCTGGATGGGAAGCTGTACGAACATTCTTGTTTGAACTGAAACCTGCAGAGGTTAATTGGGCTAGAATTACCTCATGTATGCAGAAGACTGGAGAAATTGTTGCGGAGTTCGAAGAACGCTTCAGACAAACCTGGTTGGAACACTCCGGTGTAAATGACAGTGAGGATCTGGACAAGGACACTAGCATGCCTCTGAAAACTGCTTTTGTAAATGGACTGAAACGTGAAGTTTCAAAAGCACTCAAAATCCGATATGACGACTGGGACAGCATTGGAACATCTTTTCAAAAGATTGTTGAGTGGTCAGCAAAGATTGAAAGAACACAGGAAGTCAAACTCAGAGCATTGCGATCGAAGAATATGTCATACCACAGCAAGACAATGTGGAATGAGCATAAAGAAAATGAAGATAATAGACAGTCAAAAACTCAAGGAAGATGCAGGTACTGCAACGAAGAAGGACACTGGGTCCGTGATTGTAAGCTGCGTTTAAAACGTCAAAGTGATGATGAGGACAACCTGTTGAGGAGGTTTCAGCAGCTGACAGATAAACAAAAACAGACTCTGCTAAACGCTGTTGAGCCGCAGGGAAACTGAAGAGCCTCTCTCTGCAGCACCAACTTGTGACATCTCATCCGACAACTGATGGACTCCATGTGTATGCAAAAATGACAAATGAAGACACCACCCCAAAGGTAAAAGCATACACAGAAGTCTCAACAACTGAAGCCAAAGATGATGTCCAAGTAGAAGGTGCTGCTATACAAGCCGTAAAGGAGAGAGGTGCACATACAGCGGCATTAAGACAACTTCAACTTCAAGTTTTGCCATGTAAACTTATTCCAGATGAAGCACCCAGAAAACAAATGCCATCAGTGATGGAAGCTAAAACAAAACTGCATAATGACAAGCAATGCAGTAAGGATGACCACAAGGAAATTGGACTATGCCCTTTTGAACATGTCATTGGCCGGCCCCTGTCCAAAGAAAATCTAACATCTGACAGCCTTGCCCAAACTGATGAAAGACTCAGCCTGGTAGAACACAATGCCAAGAATCCATTTAGATTCATCATTAGAATCCAAGAGGGATAGCCTACAGGATCTCATGGTAACTGATGAAGCAGTTAAGGTGCAGAGAAAAGATGAGTGGACTGATGTGAGCCAATGGGATTTGAAACATCTGCCTAGAGATGAGGGATAGACGGCAGTAGTGTTTATCAGAGTCCAAATATGGCGGGACTAGGGTTTTTAGGAGGACGAAGACATAAACATACAGCCACTGATAAACACAGTAGTGTCCTGCCAATATTAAATAGGGACAGTTTGTCAGGCAATTATGATTTATGTCTTTAAAATATTTTCCTTGGCAAAGATACGTTCCCCGTTTCTCTTTTGTGTGATTGCAGGTGTTCCAGCATTCCAGAGGATGAGCAATTGCATCCGACGTTTAGACTGCACTGGTCACCTAGATAAAAACTTCTGAACATTCACAGAACACAACCCTATCCGCCACTTCCAACAGAACACAACTCCAAAATAAAAGCCACCAGAGGACTCAAGAATTCAAGAGGATGCAAAGTTTCACTATGAACTCTTATTCTGTCATTTTAAGTGGAGCCTGTATGCAGCATGCTGTATATAATGAAGTTTGTTTTGTGATCAAATATGATCAAAGGGAGGATTGATAGATTTTGTATTTTCAGTTATCAGTTTCATTTACATTGTGACGTGTATCATAATTAATCCACTCTGTCGGTGTCTGCAAAGGTGTGTGTCAAATGGCCCATACAGATGAATGGCCCATTCAGATGTATGGCCCACAGAAACTGATTGGTGTGAATGACAAAGACTCAGCATTGTTCAGAGTGGATTAGCATCTCCTATGGGAGGTCCTAATAGGTTTCTATTGTTTGTAGCCCATAATCTTCTTTATAAAGTTCTGTCTCACAGACAGAACATTGGGTTAAGATTGTTGAAGGGTGACATGATAACATCGCTGCTGAAGAACTTCTACACTACAAACCTTCAATAAATTCTTCTCCCCACAAGAACTGGTCAAGCTTACTTATTTTATGTATTGGAGAAATTCAATACATTGGCGAGCCACTGAAACCACAGGTCGGCATCACCAAAATCTAACACAGGCAATACAATTTTGTTGTTTATTTCACTTTGATTGCTGCAGGAGTCATTTCTAATACTTACATGAATCAATTTTAGTTGTTCATATCACACATATCACACAATTATATCAAAGATTATTTTCAGGAAATAAAAGAAACTGCAAAAATGAAAGACGGATTGACTGTATCATATCAGTTTATCATGATTGGTCACACGGAAGTCTCATTTGGTTGCCTTCTTTACAAATCATTCTAGATTTTGTATACATATGATTATTTTTTACATTATTCTATACATTGCTATTTAAATGTAAGACACTTTGCTCTCATTCTCTCCTCTGTCTCCTTTATCAGTCTCTCAATCTTATCTCGTCTTTGCTTCTCTTGTTGTTTTCTTTCCTCGTCCTCCCTCTGTCTCATTACTACTATTCTTTCTTGTTCAGACTTCAGTTGATCTTCGTTCTCTGCTCTGATGCGGTCTCCATTCTCCTTTATCATTCTCTCAGTCGCATCTTGTCTTAGTTTTCTCTTCGCTTTGTAAAAGTAACAAACTCTGCCACCTACTACAGCACCTACTACAGCACCTACTCCAGGACCTACTACAGCACCTACTCCAGCAACTACTACAGCACCTACTCCAGCAACTACCAGTCCCCCTATAGCTGCACCAGTTAAAATACAGCACCAGTAATTGGATAGAAATTTATCAAATCCATTTTCTGAGCTTGCTCTAATTCCATCCTCTTTCTTCTGTATCAATCCCTCAGTCTTATCACGTCTTTGTTTCTCTTGTTGTTTTCTCTCCTCATCTTCTCTCTGTCTCCTTACTACAAGTCCCTCTTGTTCAGTCTTCAGTTGAGCTTCCATCTCTACTCTGAATCTCCCCACTGTCTCCTTTATCTTTCTCTCAAAATCATCTTGTCTCCTCTTTTCTTCATCTTGTCTTTGTTTCTCCTCTTGTTGTTTTCTCTCCTCTTCCTCTCTCAGTCTCTGCTCTTCTTCCTCTCGTCTGAATCTCTGAGCATCTTCATACATCTGATTACTGTAGTGTCCTCCTCCATTCTGCTCTATCATTGTGTCAATCTTCTTCAGTAGATCATTCACCTGATCTCTGTTATTCACATCTCTATTGTTGAAGACGTGAAATCTGCCTCCACACTGACCAACTAGATCTCTTAATCTACTACTCTCCTGAATGAGTTCCTCTACAGACTTTCCTTCTAGCAGATCTCCATGAGTGAAGAGAATGATGGAGTATTTTAACACTTCTTCTCCAAACAACATCTCAATCTGCTGAGGAATCTGCTGCTCCTGATCAGTGAATCTCATATTCACAGGAAACACGATGATAAAAGCGTGCGGTCCAGGACTGGATATATAAACACTTCTCGCTATCTCTGTCACTAACTCTTCAGTTTTCATCTCTGTGTCAAATAATCCAGGAGTATCAACTACAGTCACAGATCTGCCTGAAACAGTGGCGTGAGCAGCTGAGGATTCACTGGTTACTGAATTCATTCTCATCACAGATATAAACTCTCTCTGTCCCAGTATTGTGTTTCCAGCTGCACTCTTCCCAACTCCACTTTTACCCAGAAGAACAATCCGTCTGGATGAGGGACTGGAGACCGGAGCGTCTGGTTCAATGTTGTCTGGTATTTTTCTCGTCAGTGGATTCGGCTTCAGGTTCCCTGCACCTTCTTCATTACATGATAAAGAAAACAAAAAATGAATACCATTTTTCACTCAAATAATATTGATTAAAATGTGTCCAGTATATTTAGTAAAGACTGGTGTAAAATACTCACCCGGTATGTCAATGTATGGCTTAAGTATTTTCATAAGCAACATTTGAAACTGTTCAGTGTTTCTCCTCTTGTTGTTGAACACATGATGTCTCTGATCATATTTCTGAACGAGTTTCTTCAGTGCTTCAGTGTCATCGATGAACTCTTTTATAGTTGTGTTTTCCTCCTCCAGTTCGTCTCCTCCAGTAAAGAGAATCCAGGTTTTCTTCAAGCGCTCTTCTCCTAACAGCTCCTCAATCTTCTCCACAGTTTTTCTCTCTTCTTCACTGAATCTGTCAGCTTTGATGACCAGCAGAAACACACAGAGACCTGATTCACATCTCTGAAGAACCTTTTCATTTATCATCTGCTGAATCTCTTCATCACTCAGCTCTGTATTAAAAAATCCTGGTGTGTCATAAACAGTGACTGGAAAGTGATCAACAGCTCCAGATTCAACAGCAACATCTCGAGTGAATGATTTAGAGATTTTCTTTGATTTGAAAGCTTCTCGTCCCAGGATTGTGTTTCCGGCTGCACTTTTACCAGCTCTGGTTCTACCCAGTAGGACCACATTCAAACTTTGTGCCATTGTCAAGTTGTGGCCTAAGGATAAAAAGTGCTGTAAGAAAAAAAAAAAATGCACATAACCAATCTTTCAAAGATTATCTACATCAGTGGTATTCTAATGGCGGACCGTCCAGACTGCGTAACACAGTCTCATCCCAAAAAGTCATATAACTGACGTTTTGGGACGTATTTTGACCATACGTCAATATCCGCCTTTTTAGGGCCCCCTTAAACGTCGGTAGATGGCGATCCCGGGCCGTCATACAACTGACGCTTTACCTTTAACGTCAGTTAGGTGACGGGTTAGGTTTAGGGTTAGGTTTAGGTATGGGGTAGAGTTAGGATCCCATAACCTCATCTACCGACGTTTAAGGGGCCCTAAAAAGGCGAATATTGACGTATGGTCAAAAGACGTCCCAAAACGTCGACTCGTAACCCGCGGGTCGGGATGGGGCGGGTAAAGAAATTGTCACTTTATTTGCGGGGCGGGTTGGGGCGAGTCATTAATTTTTTTGCATTATTTTCATTAATGTTGCTTGCAATTTCCAGCCTATATTAAATATTTGGGAATATCTATTTTCATATTTTATAAGGTTATTTGATAAGGTTACAATATGAATGCCGTAGCAACGTAACTTGCGTGAGGTTCCCAAACCTTTGGTGTCACGTGACATGTCACGAAAGCGGCGCGCCAAGCAGCTCCCGCCGCCAGCCTCGACAACGACAACAACGGAGAAATAAAAGTGAAGATGGAAGACGAGGTGCGGAAGAAATTGAGGTCGGGAATTTACATGATTAAAAGGAAAAAGGAAAAAAAAAATTATCCCGACAGTTTCCACCAACTTTCAAATACGGAGAAATGTATAGTTTAATTCGAACACACGGGACGTTTCTTTATTTCCGTTTCTTTGCCCGTCTATGGCGTCATATAACCTTTGACTCCTCTATTTTCTCTAACTTCCTTGTGGAACCCGGCGAAACCGCCAAACACAAAGGGGAACACTGGACTACCGCCAATAAAGCAAAGAAAATGACGAAGAAAAAAAGTAGTGCGTATTTTTATGCGTGTAAATCACGTGCCGGCTCACGAGCACTCACTCACAGACACACTGTCCCCGGTGCTGCTCGCGCATAAAGCGCTCCCCGTTCACAGTAACCGGGTCGTCTCATTCAAAACGAGTAGGGGGAGGCTGCAGACCTGGAGCCGGCAGTTTTACGCCCCTGACAGTTTTACGCCCCTGTTGTTCCTGATGCATCCAGCAGGGGGAGACTACACTAGTAACGTTATGCCTAGTCCTATTTCATTATCAGCAATGCATCAGACCTTCTAGAAGCGACATGAATTGAGGTATTTTAAATAATCTGCTAAAGTTATTGTTGTTAATTGAATTGTAATGATGCAATATTGATT